>KL647289.1:3135506-3256381 GCA_000727475.1 Sarcocystis neurona | reverse complement strand
ATACATACACCTACTAGATAATATACATATATGTATACGTACGTGTATATACATATATGTATATATATGTTATCAACGTGTGAACAACCTAATAAAATACTGTATGTATGTATGTATATATATATATATATATATATGTTTGCACATGTATATATATATATGCTCGGTGACATATATGTATGTATATGTGTATAAATACTTGCTAGCGAACATACATGTGAACAGCAATACGTCTGATAGATGCTACATACGTATAATGTACATCCGTGCGCTACAAAGATACATACGTATATGTATATATATGCAGGGAAGGTTGCATAGATACAAGAGGGGAGGTGAGTGAAAGGTAGTAAATGAAGAAACATTACGTTGGCATGCGTAGGTATGTGACTGAATGGCAGCCCCGTGTCAGCCGTCTACGCGTATGTGCCCGTGCAGCACGAAGGGACGTAGAGACTGAGACAGATGCAGACCTAGAGAAGAGAAAAAGGCTTTATCTATATTTCTTTCTTTATCTACACACGTAGGTCCGCCCACGTATATACATCTACAGAGACACTATTATAACATGTATTTATAACTTCTTTAAAAGAGCTACATGTATATTTATGTTCAAATGTACATATGGGCCCCAAACGCACACGTGCCTTGACGTGGTTAGATACAAAAAATATTAAAACGAGAGCAGTGATGTATTGTTATTTGTGTACATATATATGTATATAGCTATACGTAAATATAATATATATATATATATGTATGTATGCAACTATGTTTATATGTATTTTGGTGTAGATGGTGGGAGAAGCACTTCCGTACGTGGGTCCTTGGTCTGCAGAAAAGTCACTCCCTAAACGGTCTTTGAGTGCCTTCAAAGTAGGTTTCCACTCCCACGTATAGAACCGTATATATATATATATATATATATGTATATAGGCGCACACGTTCTCACTTTTACGCATACACATGTATATATATGTATATATATATAGAGAGAGCAGAAGTTTCCATTACCACACATATAATGTGCACATATGTACGCATATATATATATACATAGATGTTTCCATTACCACGCATATAAATGTGCACATATATACGCATATATGTATACATAGAAGTTTCCATTACCACGCATATAAATGTGCATATATATACATATATATACATAGATAGATTTTCACTTCAACCCGTACAAACCTACATGTATTTGTTTACATGCGCGTATATATATATATATATATATATGTACACACAACGGCAGACGTCTCCACGTTAACGTATACAAATGTACATACATATATATATGTATATACAGGAGCAGAAGCACTGCAGATCCTTCTTGGTTTTTGACCGGCAGCAGAGTTGCTCCATACGCTGAAGGCGTTGAGTTTTCAAGGAAGATTTTCCATCCACGACGCAGTCTCGTTTTGTCCGAGGAGATGTGCGAGCCCGCAGCTGCTGCCTGCTACACTTTTCCAGCAGACTTTCAAAGTGCGTGTTCCTGCGAGTCAACAGAAAAGCCCGTGAGACGCTGGCGTGAAGACGAGGAGTCGTGCTGCTGAAAAACTTCTGCAGAAGATACATAGTGACACTCTGCTCCCCTTTCCCCCTGCAGAAGATATATACATCTGCATATGAAGGTTCTCTTCTTATCTCTCTCTCTTGCCTCCATCTCTCTCTATATATGTGTATACCTCGCTTTTTTCTCGGGTCCCTCTGCAGGCTACCTGTTCTCTTATTATCTGCATCCGTTCGGGGCCTCTTCCTGCGTCGCGTGGGGGCGTAGACAGAAGACAGAAGGCTACCTACGTGTTTATGACGCATGTCAGAGGCACGTTTCTGTTTTTCGATAGAAATGGAGAGAAAGACAGCAGCAGCTACATCCCTGATACGCATGTGTAAGTGCATAGAGGAAGACAGGTACACGTTTGTTACTCATGTACACGCGACCGATCGCATAGATAAAGACAGACACAGAACAACAGGAGTAGCGACACACGTTTACTGCATATACGTATATGCGCGTATAGAGAGAGAAGACAGAAGGAGAAGCTACTTCATATCTGCTGCACCCCAGATTCACACGCCCAACTCTCCAGATAACAAGAGAGGGAACAGCAGGAGTAGCGACACACGTGTACCAGATATGTATACACTATAAGTATGTAGAGAGAGGACAGCAGAAGTAGCTGCTCCATGTCTCCTACACTACAGAAACAGACGG
Organism: Sarcocystis neurona; assembly: GCA_000727475.1. Classification (NCBI taxonomy): domain Eukaryota; phylum Apicomplexa; class Conoidasida; order Eucoccidiorida; family Sarcocystidae; genus Sarcocystis; species Sarcocystis neurona. Next base: position 3,254,154 of record KL647289.1, on the reverse strand, counting down.
CAGGTTTCTAGATAGGAAGAGGGAGACAGACCGAGGAAAATCGCTACACGTTGTTGTACTACATGTATGTACGTGTAGGCGCATACGCACTTGCGCCTATCCATACACGGTCATGCTGGGGCACAGGGTTGCATACCAGCCTCCTCACGAAAAACAACTCGTACCTCTGTCTTTTGTTTGAGCGGAGACGCCGCCCCGTGTCAGGTGTACAGACACTCCACAGGAAGCGTCTGGCCCTCTGGAAAGGTCGTTTGTTGTTTTTGTGAGGGAAAATTAACAGTGACACTTTTCTGCGACAACTCTTTCCACATGTGTACACCTGGAGAATATGTCCGCATTAACACGTACGTACGCAGGTAGGTTCCTGCGTTCGAAAAGAGAGGAACGTAGAGGCAGGAAAACCTGAAAAAAATCCCAGACAGAGAGAGACAGAAGAAGAGACGGAGACGGCAACAGAGACAGAGATGGCGAGACAGAGAGAGGCAGCAAAAACGAAGGCAAAAGTCCCCCTATAGAAAGAGACAGAAAAAGAGGGAGAGGGGAAGGCAGGGGGAGAGGGAGAGAAGCCGGAAGCACAAGCGCAGAGGTGCCCCTGCAATTGCATATTAGGCGTGTTTAGTGGGTCTTTTGTGTTGCTAAAACTCCTCTTCTCCCCGCTACGACGTGTTGCTGCCACTGCTCTACGACTGCTGCGGGGGTTCTTTTCGTTGCTCCTGCTGGTGCTGCTGCTGCTATTGGACGTGCTGCTGCTGTTGCTAGTGCTGCTTCGGCTGCTAATTGAGCTGCTGCTGCTGAAGCCGCTGCTGGTGTGGCGCTTCTGCGATTGGTGCTGTTGTCCGTTTTGCTGCTGCCCTTGCGGCCCTCGGGAGTGCAGGGCAGCGGGAGTGGCGAGGAGAAGAAGAGAAGAGGAGACGCATCACAAAGCAGCAGCTTGTCGCACGCTGTCACTGGGTTGCTGACGCTCTCTACAAGGCGGGATTTCTCGTAAGCATGTTTTCTTCTTTATACGTAAACATCCCTGTGGAAAAAGCAAGGCATCCCCCGGGCAGAAGCGGCTCCCTTTAATTGAAAACTTCTCTGTTGTTGATAAGCGAAAAAGAAGGAAACGCGAAAGGCACACACGGCCAAGTGTCCCAAGGGGAAGCGACTTTGTCACTGGCAGGTCGTGGACAGAGGAAGAGAACAAGCCTCAACAAATACGTAGAATCCTGTCATAACATTCATATACATATACACAAACGTATACATATATATCACGTGTGTATATATATATGGATGGATGTAAATCCAGCCAATATCTAAAGCCCTGTCATAACCTTGTTTTACGTATGTGCGAACGTGTGTGCATATACGTACGTAGGCAAACGTATGCGTATGTGTGTCCACGAGTAGCTACGAGGGATGTGCAGCAACACTACAGGATATTTGAATAATAGTAGTAAAACTGGCGCTCTCTCTATACAGGCATATATAAATATATATACACGTTTACACATTCATATATACGTACCCACATACGTACATCCGTACGTATGTATGTGTGTATATATGCGCAAGTAAACGCAGACATTCATATACATATACGTACACATGTATACATATATTTATACATATTTGTATATACATGTAATACCCATACCTACACATATACTTGCATACACATACACATACACAGAGATACATGCATAGAGTCATACACACACACACACACATACGTACATACACATATGTACGTGTGTATCCATACAAATGTATACATATATATATATGTACACGTAAACGTTCACACGTGGACAAACATACGTACACATATACACATACATACTTGTACTTACATATATGTATATATATATACACACGCGTATGCATACGTACAGACGTATATATGTGTCTACACATATATATATACACACAGAAATACACATGCATACATAAACATAGATACAAAGATGTAAATACGTCGCGGTCGTCGTGCTCGTAACAGAAGAAGTGCGGAGCACTGGTGCAGTAGCAGCAATCGGAGCAGCCGCAGCAAACCGCAGCAGCCGCTGGAGGGCCGCTGGCTCTCTGTCACGAACAGTCACACCAAGTCGTAAGGGCGTACTTGCAGCTGCCTACACAGCCACACGCCCACTGCTACGTACACAACTATATATACAAATGTATGTTAACATACACTTTTAAATACTCACTTGCGTCTCTATTGATTTGTTGTAAGTGCATGTACGTACAGACGTCTGTGCGCGGGATGGGCTGTATGTATATATACACGTTCGCCAACGTATAGACGCACATACGTGCATGTACACACAAAAGGCAAGCACACCTGTAGCCTTTACGGCAGAAAATTCATCTCTCTCTACGTCTCCTGCCTGTTCGAACTACGCACACATATACGTATAGACAGATACATAGGGAGATTTTCCCTTCCACACATATGTGTATAAGTGCCTTTGCACTCCCAAAGTCGAATAGGCGACAAAGGCCGGTTCACGGGTTGCAGGTCTACTCGCTTGTACGACGGTTTTGTCACCGAGACATCCACACAGGTGGCTGTATCTGACCCAGCCGTGCACGAATATCCACGACGCTGGCTCCTACTATAAGCATCTCCTGAATCTGGCTCGCAATGTCTATTCAGGCACATATTTATATATATATATATATTTCGTGCACATATATATACATATTACAGGATGTTACCTTATTCCTAGAGATGTAGACGTGTACGACTTGCAGTATCTATTCGCGTTCATACATATATATATATTATGTGTTGCTCCATCTCCCCGCGTTTAGACATGTATGCTTCTTTCCTGTTATTTCTCTACTTTTCTCCATGTGTCTTTCTATTTCTCCATCCCTCTATCTCTTGATATACAGACATATGCGTGTATGCGAGTATCCCTCTCTCTTTTTATATATGCGCATACCTGTCGCCGCGTATATCCGTACATGTGCATCCGTCTCTCTTCCCCTACCTACAGCTAGTGGTGTTTCCTTCTACGTTTCTAATACCAGTCTCTCTATATATATTTGTAACGTAGCTTTCTCTATATATATTTCTCTTTATACAGTTACGTAGATGTCTGCTGTGGGTGTGCATGTCTCTGGCGCTTCCAGTCCGAACACAAATAACTCAAAAAGTACACCGTGGGAAAAAGCGCTCCGAGCTGCGGTGGTCGGGGAACTCTCGCAGGACTCTGCTGCGTTTCTCGCCACCTCTCAGAACCTTTAAGGAAAAATGAGTACATATACATAATCATATATATATATCTGTCAGCCCCATATCAACACTTATATATATATATATATGTGTGTTAGTCCCATATCAACACTTATATATATGTACATATATATGAATGTCTCTATGTATATTTTATTAACTCCTTCATAGACTTGCACCATCTACGTTACTTTGTTGTTTGAAATACTCATATATATACACATATACGTACTCATTTACGTATATACCTGTCAACCCCATAGGAATACTTGTATAGATGTGTGTATGTATATAAATGTATACGTGCAACGCTTGTGTACTCCAGTGTAGACTCGCACCATCTGTATTACTTTGTTTCTTGAGTTACTCATGACTGAGCTTCTTTATCTCACTAGCCTTGTGCTTCTGCTGCTGTTGCTGCTTCTGCTTTTGCTGCTGCTTCTTCTGCCGGGGATCTGCTGCTGCTGCTTCTGCTGGACCTGCCGCTGCGTCGTCTGGACCTGCTGCCGCTGCTTCTGCTGGATCTGCTGCTATCGCGTCTGCTGCTCCTGGTGCTTCTGCTGCTGATGCGCAGTCTTTCCCAGAGAGCCCGTCGCTGCCTGCAGTGCGTCGCGCGCTTTACGCGTTCCGCCGCTTCGGAGTGCTGCAGCAGAAGCACGACAGCAGCAGCGGCAGAAACGACGGAGGCAGCAGTGGCAGCGCCGCCGTCCGGGTGTACAACGCAGTAGATCCCGACGACCCGGAAGCCGACAGTCAGCAAGTCCTGCTCGAGCTGGCGTCCCCATACGATAAAGAGGAAGTTCTTCAGGTGCTGCTTTACTTTTTCCTCAAATCCCCCGGGACACTCCCCTCCACCGTGTTTACAGAGAGGGGAGTTGGTAGACAGCAACAGAGCCCGCAGTGTCGAACCGGGTCGAGCCTTTTTTTTCGTAGCTTCCGCTCTACGCATGTCAACATGTGTACTTGTAGGGCGGAAGCTTCTCGACTTCCGCTGCGTCTCTCTCTATCTTGCTCTCTCTCTCTCTGTGTCCACATCCGTATATCTGTCTGGATGCATGCGTGGGCGTCTCTTTGATGAACTCTCCTACATACGCACGCCGCAGGAAAATGCCTCTGCGTGTGTGTGTGCGTGTGTGCCTCTTCGTATATGTGTACATATCTCTCTCTCTGTATGGCCGAGTCAAGCGGGAGAACAGCAGGGTGCCACCAGCAGCGTCCAATAAACTTTAGTATTCTTTAACAGAGGCACCTCGTGTTTTTGTCGAAAGGGAACTCGCGTATACACTACCTCACATACATATATATATATTACGTATATGTATATAGACATGACCCCGCAGATGCCGACGTACACCTCTGTTTTTGTAGAAAGCGAACTCGCGTATATAATACCTCATATACATATACATATATATATATATATATTACGTACCTGTATATAGATATGTCCCCGCAGATACCGAGGCACACCTCACACTAGGGCACCTTTGATGTCTATTAAAATGTATACCTTCGTGTCTATGAAGAAACGTAACTCACGCTTGTGAACACGAATATATATGTATATATATATATATGTATATATACAATATATACATATATATATATATGTAAATATGCCAACGTACACCTCCGTCTGCGTGATGGCTTTTTCGGTAATGAGGAACGGCTGATATAATAGTGGCACAAGTACGTAGGCCTGTGCGCTTCTTCAGGCACGCATCATCTGTATCACCTGTTCGTACACCTGCATATATGTATGTGTGTATACTCGCACTTGTGTAGAAATACACATATATATACATTGCACCTGTGTCTGCTTATTAGACGTGCGTTTTGCTTTCTGCTTCGTTTTTCCTCTCCCTTTTTATCTCTCCGTGTCTCTCTCTATATATGCGAGTACACATATATATGTATATATGCGTAAGTTCCTACCTAGGTGTTGTATACATGTACGTGTAGAGACATACCGACAAACAGACAGGCGTCACTATGCCCTTTCGTGTGTATTTACGTGTCTAAACATTTTTCCTCTCTGTATACAGACGTCGACTGCATGCACTTTCCCCTTTATTACTGTTTGTTAGATAGCTACACACGTGACAACAAAGAGAAGAAGGACAGACGAGAAAGAGCGACGTCCTGCTGTCAAGTGTCACTGCAGGGAGCCGGCGGACGCAGAAACGGATAATATGCGAGTGAAATGCAGAGCATTAGAGGTTTATTAACTTGTTTTTCTATGCAGCCGGGTGACTCACAGACGCATCATCCAGCTTACACATAATATATATATATACACACATAAATGTATACATATATACACATATATATGTTTATATACAAAACACGTATACGCATATGATGTATACATATATATATTTACATGTCTTTGTGAGAATTTTAACAAAGCCTTCTCTGCATGTGTCAGAAATATCAACCTGTCTATATATATATATGTATCAATGGTTCTCGTATAGAGGGAAGGACGGAGGGTGCTAAAAGGAAGAAACGGATAGGAAGAGCTACAGAGATTCCCGCCTGCAACGCAGGTGTCGAATGGAAGAAATGGGAACGTACCAGTATATTTGCATGTTTATACATATATATATATATTTACATATGTGTATGTATGCATATGTACATGGCTTCTCGCAGGGTCAAGTCGTCGAGCAGAAGTGAGATAAAAGGGAACTCTGAAACGTACACAAATATTGACTAGTATCACCTTGTTTTCCTATCAGTCTATTCTTCTGTATTTATCTGTCGACAAATCTGTGTAGTATTTACAACGGTATATATGTCTATATTGAACTTCTGTCGATACACAAATAAATACCCACTGGAGGTAGACTAACATTCAAGAGGCGCCTTCTTATGGACTCTTCTCTACAAAAGTCCATGCGCCCACGCGAGGGTGAAAAGAATGTCCCTCTCCTTTTTTTTCTCCCTATCTCTCTTCTGCCTTCTCGCTTTGTGTCTACAAGGAAACGTGAAGAATCAAGTTCGCAGACGGACTTGCCAGAGAAGAGCCTCGCTGACGATTTTGCTCCCCTTTTCTCCTTCTCCATCCCTGCCCATTTCTCGACGCGTTTACTGCGTTTTTCCTGCGGTGGACACACAGCTAAGGATGTATATACATCCGTACATATCACATATGTACATATTTATATGTACGTATATGTGTATATACGAATACGTTTCCATACATTTAAGCGCGCGTCTATACACATGTATACGTATTCGTATACACATATGCGTAGGCTTCACTACACGAAGATAGATGGCGACACTTACACGCAAATCAGCATATATATATACATATAAATATGTACGCGTAGCTATAAAGGAAGAAAAAAATCATACATACATATATATATATATACGCATACTTATAAGCATATATACATATATACATACACGGGCATAGCTAGAAACAAATATATACATGCATATATGTATATAGCCATAGGTATACGCAAATATGTATGAATATATATATATATATACACATTATCATATACCTGGATGTACGCTATACTTACAAACATGTTTCCTGTGTACGTATTAGAGCCCCTATATATACGTATGTATATAAACGTAGGGGTGCGTATGTGACACTTGAATACAAAGACCTGTACGCGGGCACTGGCATCTGTGGACACTTCCCTGCAGAGGACCTTCTACAGAGATGTGTAGTATTTTCGTTTCTGTGAAGACCGAAGTATTCTTTTTTCCCGACTTTTCCATTTCTTCTTCTTTTCACGAAGGGGTTCTGCTTTGTCGCTTCCACGTGTCCTGCTTCCTTCGCTTTTTTTTCCGCCGGTGTCTCTGTTACTCTCCTTTTCTATTTTTTCCTTTTCACGAAAAGTGTTGCAAGCGTATGGTGTAAAGAAATTCGGTGAGACACGTACTGCTGTAAAGACACCACTTTGCTCTTGTTGATCTTTGTACTTCTCTCCGAAAGCTCTCCTGTGGACGAGTTTGTTTTCTCGTCCTCCTTGTCTCACCCTAGTTTTTTGAAGATTTTTTGTCTTCCTTCTTGTTCGCCTCGTCGTCTTCTTTCCTTCCACCCTCCTCCCTTCCTCGTTTGCTTGTTTTCCACTCTTTTTTCCCTTTTGGCTCTCGTGTGCATTTTGTTCCTGCAGGACTTCATTGACCGACTCTACGCGATGAGAAAATGCTGCATCACAGCACCAGGAGGAGAAGGAGCAGGAGAGAAAGGTGGCGCTGCGGGACGCTGTTCCAGCGGCCAAAGGAGGTACGCGAAAGGAGAAATGAAGCACGACAAATCATCAGCGTACTGCGTAGGGCAAGCGTGCTTCAGTGTACAGACACCGCAGCACTGCGATTGAAAATTTCTCTGCACCCGTTGTACTCACTTTGGTTCGATTGTACGAAGTTGCAAACATACATATCCACTCTTCACGAAGGGAGCACCAGTGTGGCGAGAGAAAAAGGGTGTACGTATGAGCAGCACGCATGCACACGTGTGCAGAGGCAAACGTCGACCTCGAAATATAGGCACCCACAAGCCAAACGGGAACGGCCACATGCTGTCCTCGAGATAAATACACCTGCCACCATGCGGGCAAGGCCTACGTATGTATGCACGTACATAAAATACGTGTCTCGGTGCCTACACACACACGTTTGCATATACATGAAAGGAGCAGATGCGCTTCTACGTGTATAAAAGATGTGCCCTCGTGGTGGGGTATGTTGTAGGCGCTTCTTCCTATTTGGCTACATGTAAAATATATGAAGTGGACGCTCAGTTGTGGTTATACATCACACCGGCATCATACCGCTGTACCCTGCTGTCCTTCTGCAATTCTCTGGTACATCCATACATACGCACGTATAAGTGAGAGAAGAGCCCCGAGTGCTGGTGTACACGAGGAAGTTCAGGACGACGCACTCGTCAACAGATGTGTACATCTCTGGGAGCAGAAATATATTGTACAGATCCACCCACAACCTCCGAGGGTCTACGTACGCAAGTCAATAGACACGTACGTATATGAAGTTTTCACACACGTACACGTAGGAGCCGAGATGCAGCACAAACCGCATTTGTGCGTGTATACTATGGAATATACATTGTTGTCGTCTGCGAAACAGATATGTTCCCGTCCAAAGACGTACTTCCTGGTGCGGAAGTAATCTTCAGAGAAATGCAAAGACACGACACCCGTGGGGTGTACAGACACCACGTCCCGTGGCTGGGCGTGAAGAGCATGTCCTTGTTGGCATGCGAATTCGGACTTCTGCCGGTTCTGTTTCTCCTTTCTGATAACGTTCTTCTTCGGTTGGACTGTTGCTGCGACTCCCAGACTCCTCCTCTGAGCCACCGCTGCCGCGGCTTCCTTCCCCTTCCTGTGGTGCTGCTCTACCGCTGCTGCTGCTGCTGGTCGGCTGCTGCTGCTGCTTGTCCGCAGTTGCTAGGGACTTCGCGGCTCACCTTGTGCTCCTTCCACAACGCTGGTGCTATTCTTGTCCTGTCACTGCGAAAAATTCTCCGCTGATGCTGCTGCCGGTATCCTACGTCTATTTCACCTCCAGTGCCTCTGTTGCTGCTCCTACGTCGCTGTTGCTGCCCTGCTGCGAACCTGCTGTTGCTAGTATGCTCGTGCTGCGGTTCTGCTGCTGCTGCGATAATTTTTAGCCACTGTTGCGTTGCTGTTGCTGTGCCGGTTCTGCTGCTGTGTTCGTTGCTGTGCCGATCTTCGCAGCGGCTTCAGTCGGCAGCAGCTGGTGACTTGTGTTCCCATCCTCGCCCGCCTTTGACTGATCAGTCAAGCAACACCAACAGCAGCAGCACGAATCTCGGTGTTACCACTGCTGCAGCAGCGCTGTTACTGCTCGTGCTGCTGTCACATGTGCACCGCTGCTGCTGCTGCTGCCTCCGAAGTACTGCTGCGGCTGACTCTGCCCTATTGCTGCTGCTGATGCTTTCACACTGCTGCTGCTGCGAATCTTTTATGTTACTGCGCTGGTACGGCTGTGGTACTCCCGCTGCCGCTGCAGTTTCTCGGACGTTACTCCTGCAGCTACTACTGCTCTGGCACTACTGTTGCTGCTGCTTAGGCTCTGCTGCTGCTACTGGGATCGGCTGCTGCTGCTACGACTACAGATTCGCCGCTGCCGCGCCAGGCTGCCGCCGCGCTGCTTTGCCGGACGTCTGCTGCTGGTGCTGCTGAGGCTGCATCCTTATTGCTGTTACTGTTTTTCCACTGCTGCCGGGGCAGACTGCTGCCAGTGTAGCTCTTGCAAAGTGTGAAGCCACTACTGATGCTGCTGCTGCCGTTGTCCGTCACCAGAAAGGGCAGAGAACCGCTGTTTGCTTTCTTCTTCGAGTTCGTCTCCTCCCTTGTTTTTGAGTGGGAGGAGTCGTTAATATTTGTTATGTTATTTTTCGATAAGACGTCTGCGCGGAACACGTAGAGCTGCTGAGAATGAGAACAGGACATTTCGTGTAAGTGACGTCGAAAGATGACGGAGGAGAAACAGGAAAAAAGCGGGAACTGGAAAGAGAGATGCAGAGTAGGAAACTAGAGGAGGTAGCGGGAAGGACCTAGAAGAGAACAGAACAGAACTTAAGAACTGAAATATTGTGAATAAGAACACATAGGGAGAAAAAAGAAAGGAAGGAAGAAGAGCGTGAAGAAGAAAGATAAGGAAAGCAACGCGGGGAAAATTCGGAAAAAAGCCTTCCGTGACCACCTGCTTCTTATCAATGAAAACGAACGCAGCGTTATTCGCGTGTAGATATATCAACCCTCCCCAGGCAAAACTGTCTACTTCTCTATGCCCCCGGGGGCTCCCGTTAACGAGATCTACAATGAACTTCCGCTTCATGTTTCGTCCAAGAAGAGTAATTTTGACTGCAGGAAACTCGCTCACTACGTCCGCCCTGGTCGTTCCTTCTTCGCTCTAAGTATACAAAAAGAGCCCTTACCTTCTATAAAGGATAAGGATTTACAAATCTGCCTAGGCGGAAGTATCTCTCTCTTTATATGCGTGTCAGGACGATTCTTAATAACTTTCTGCATGTATACCCGGTACGGACGCCTGCATGGAGGGATGCATATATGATACACATATACATATATATATATATATACACTTGTGTGTAGGTACTCCACATCCTTGTATATAGTGAGATCTATAATTTTTGCAGACGTACAAGAACATTTACGCGAAGACACGCGTACCTGAATGCCCCCACTTGTACATGCGTTTGCACGGGAATATCACTCACGTCCACGTACATGAATCCACACCGACACATCTGTGGTCATGCGTGAATACACAAGTAGGTGTACCTTTTTTTTCTCTCTCTCTCTGTCCTTCTCCCCTTCTCCATGTCGGTCTTTGTACGTCTATCCGTACGGCACGCGGTAATTCTCGACCAGGCGTGGTAGGTTATTCCACGTGCTTGATGAGACACGCTTGAGAAGACGGAAGCGAAGCGTCTCCAACGGCTTTTTGCTCTTTGTACAGACTCGTATCTAATGCACCTATGTGTGTGTGTAAACAAACGCGGAACGGGATTCCCTGCACAAACACAGTTGTGTGCGTATATACTCAGCTACATACTTCGGGTGCACCAAAGAATTGTACTTCTCTATCTGTCCGTCTCTCTTTCCGTATATCAATATATACGTGCAAATAGTCTACACATACATGTATATATGTACATAATATATCAATATAGTAGATATATACATCTAGCCACACACCCCAAAGGCACTGGTGTCTAGTCATACACACCAAGCACGTCGAAGGTATATCTGTACGTGTACGTTTACTCAAACAAATATAGTCTACAGGCATTCATGTAGATCCAGAAAGGTGCACCTGTATAGACTTCCCGATACGTGTGTCTGATACACACATAGATGTATGTATCTAGCAACGCAACTTGAAGGTTTCTATGAAACATGCTTTATGAGTGTGTAGCCTACTTGTAAGTACACATATATATATATATATATATGTATATATATATATATATAAATGAATGTATATATATATACATATATATATATATACATATACACACACGATACATACATATGTATATGTATATACACACACGATACAGCCACCTGCACAAAATATATTTTGATATATACGTAGTGCAAGCGTGCAGAACACCCACTTACCTGTACCCGCATACGAGTGGTTCGCACACACGCATTCACGTGGGTCAAGCGAGATATCGATCAACTGATATAATTGACCTAGTGCCCTGTCTTCACGTATTTACATGTCTGCACATGCGTAATCCGTACACGTCGAAGACCACAGACGTGAGCATGTCTGTGTAGTCCTATGTGGATATATAGAAGCTGCAAAGAAATTTTTTTCTGTAATCCGTGATACGGAGACCACAGTTTTGGTGTATTAACTTGAGTGCTCGGAACGGAATGACGTTGCCGAGGCACAGCGTGAGTCAACAAGGAAGAAGAACTAAAGAGGCAACATTCAGGAGCGTTGACTGGAAAGACAACTATATGTATATATATATATACAGTGTATACATTCGGAATATGTCTGTGTACGTGTACGTGCACATGCGCGTATGTGGAAGTTTGCCCGTATATTTACGTTTATATTTTCGTATGAATACGTGTGCGTTACACACCGCCACGAGAGGAGAGTGCCGGACATGAAAGAAAATGTACACACAATGAGCTGGAACACGTACCATCCCTCCTCTCCCTCTATACATATATATATATATGTATTAAGCGTACTCCCCGATACTAAGTTGTGTATATCCACTTAGGTCTAGTATGCACACATGTGTGTATGCCGATACGCGTACGGATAGCACACGAGAAAATGTCTGAATATGCCGTGGCACGGCTTCCACAAGTAGAAGTATGGCGTTTCTATCGGCATATGCATTATGATAACATGGGGTGAGTGCGCCCCTCCTCGCCTCTACTGAGGCACAGAGTGTCTACACGTGGTGCAACACTTACATACGAACGGAATTAGACTAGGCGCAGTATACACATGCATATACGTACTGGTACATATATGCATCGGAAAGTATAAAATATGGATCTCTGTGGTTCAGTGTGCAGTGACCGCACCTGCGCTTTGTACGAGCGAAACCAGTGTACGACCGACTCAACGTGCATGCGTGACGCTATCCTCATTTTACATCCCTCCTTCTACACAGGGAGAAACCTGTTTACGTGTTTGTGAGTAGTGGGCACAAATGTACGAGTACGCGTATGCTAGTTGTTCCGCTTTAAAATGGAAAAACCCGGTACACGTATAAAACTGCGCATACACATGCACCGCTACGTACATCATCGGGAATTTACATGTGGTCGTTGTGCAGAAGCACACGTTGGCAGCTCCCGGAGATAAGAGCTTGGCAGCATACCGCTGTACCATAACCGCAGTATTCTTGATAATAAGAACAAAATATTGAAGATGATACGAATACTAACCACCACGGGACACAAAGAAGACTCACGATTCTAGTGGAAAGAAGACGTCGAATGATGAGCTTGTAAAGTCAATGTCAGCAAGTGTTGTTACCGTAAAAAGAGACTGCGAGTCGAACAACGTCTTTAAATGCACAGAGCAAAGTGGGGTACTGAAAGTGTGAATGATGTTGATCGTGACTACAGTAATAACAGGTGGAAAACTGAGATGGAAGACTTGAGTAAGAGTATGCTCACCAGGACGCACAACACAATAGGGCTTTGGGTCTTCAACAGCACATATTCACCTGGTAGTGGTGGTGTCGGTGCGAGTGTCTGGCAGCGTCAGCGCCAGATTGCCGTCGCTATGGCGTACTGCCACTGCTCCTGTTACTTCTGCTACTACAATTCTTGATACTACGGTTTCCAAACTGCTGTCAAGGTGATATTACTGTTGCAGTAAGTTCACTGAGTGGACGACGTGATACTGCTACTATTACCAATACATCTCGCATGCGTCTACTACAGTTTCCATAAGGTGAACACTTCAAGTAGTGCTACTGTCGAGTTATATCGGCTCAAAACTAAAGCAACGGGAGTACTCAGTCAAGAACAGCGACGCGACCTGCGCTGCCTCACGGTAGCACTGCCGCATGTACTCATGTACAAATATATACAGAGTGACATACAATTGCATTTGCGTTACTGCACGTACGTATGTGGAAATAGATAGTTGTGCATATATTACTTACGCGTGTGAACAAATGGTGCTATCCAGCTAATGTTTAGCAGGAGGAAAATCACTTTCGTGTGCCAGTCCGCAAAAAGGGCATTAATTAGTTTTTTTACGCGCGTTCACTTAAGTCGATGCACCGATGTGTCTCGCTTCCCTACGGCATCCAAAATTGCCAGAAGAAGAAATTGTAAAGGTCCCCGAAGTGTGCAGTCAGCTTTTTGCCGCAGGATCTACGGATTTTGCAGGTGCGTACCTGAGGTGTGCTCCGAGCAAGATACCTCAGGGTTACTCAGACCAAAATATGACACTGGGTTGCTGTTTACCGGTGAAGTTTGCACAATGAAGGAAATCATTCCTAGGTAGCCGGAAAAGTTCTTCGGAACTGAAATGGTAAAAGACACTGGCGGTTGAGTGTCAGTATTGCGTCACATGCGAAGGTGTGTAATACAGTAATTCTGAACAGCCACTCAGGGACACACAAAAAGGCACATACGCGTACGTGTGAATAATGAAGCTACTTTTACCTTACAGAGGTGCTCAAGGTAAATGTTGACTCACACGTGTGCAACGTATGTCGGCAGCAAAGTAGAGGCACAAGCATATTCCCTTTTTGCGTACGCATAAGTGTGCGCAGCATATACATCTACACGTAGTTATATCCACCGTGCTTTGCGCCCGCAGCTGCAGTTTACCGCACCCAAGATGCCCACCATCTGTAGCAGCGAGAACCCCCGCAGATACTGGCGTTTTACTTTCAAGCACCTCAACCATCGAATGGACACCGACCAATGTGTAGAACAATGCCCATTGCGTACTGTCGCATACATTGACAAACTGAGAAGGGGTTGCACATAAGTGCGAGACCTCACAGTATCGAAAAAAACAGCAAACTGCACGTTTTTGTGCCGAAGTATAGTGTGTTCGCAATTGAAGTGCCAACGCGTCACCCCTGCACGTGACATCCTCATGCTGTATATTGCGCGCGACCGTACACACGTTGATTTGGGAACGAAACGGACTGTAACGCGTGCGTCATCAGATGCATCCCCTACGCAAGTGACTCAACAGATGTTGTGACCGTTGCCGTGCATAATAGATACTAAGGTTGCTTGCGTGCTATGCCGCAGCAGCTGCCTTGATTTTCCCGCGTGACGTTTCTCTCACCTCAAACATCCCCCCTGTTTCAACAATTTGTTCATGTACTGTTACAAATTCAAAGCTGGCATGGAGATGTACACCCAGGATTGAACTATCCAGCAGCGTACACAAAGGTCGAAGAGAAGTAAAACCGTTTGCTATGTTGTCTGTTTCAGCCTTCATGAAGGTGGGGAGCTCTCAACAAGCACACTTCAACAATAACTGTATTTCGCCTCTGCGACGGTACACGAAACACGAAAGGCACTTTGTCAAGCACTCCCTTTAAGCGATGTTCTTTGCACACGACAAACTCCAACGCTAGCCCACATCGGTCGCGATGTGTCTGCACGTACATACAGAGATATAACGTGCGACTTTCTTGCTGTCCGCGCTAATGAGTGCCCCTTGCTAGATCTTTCCCCGTTCATTTTGTATATCTACACGGGGATATGTTTGGTGGTAGCGTTAACGTGGTCAGCGATGCCGCAGCGGGCGCCAATACACGTGTGGTACTTCTACTACTTACGCACAATATGCAGGGAGTCACGAAGCTAAATTGCAAGGTACGGAAGACGCTTTTGCAACATGGGAAACAGGGTAGTCACCGGGTATCAGAGCGAACGGCTGCAGTTTTCGGAGGCCGTACTCTGAGCTCCGTGACACCCTTGCCAGGAGTGCCGCGGTTCAAGCACCTTTCCGAGTTCGTAGCTTCGCTTAGGAAAAAAGGGTGCCCTTCGGAGATCGCACGAGAAAGACCCAACAGACTTCTCCGTTGAATTAAGTAGACCAGAGTGCTGGAATGTGGGCCGTAGTGGTTATAGAGGTACTGTGTTTATTTCAAAGGTAGTGGAATAGCACATTCTCTACACACGGTGATGGTGACTTTTTTGTGGAAACGCAGCAACGCAGCGAGGAAAGTTACGCACATTCAGGAGATCCGCAGGTCGATTGGCGCTGGGAAGTGGGACTTTGAAAGATCGACGGTACAGCCACTTCCCCCTTTTTTCTCTACAGCCACTGCTACGCCCACCATCATTGCTGGTGTTTCTCGAAATGGGGTCGTACCCACTAAAAAGAAAACCACACTGAGAGGAGACCCAAAAGAACTGTGACCTGCAACGTCAAGCCCGAACAAGAAAGCTTTCTTGAATGTGAAGTAGGGTAGCAGCGGCAGATATCACATGTGTCAACACCATATCGACTTTACACGCGACGACTGTGCAGATTTGCACTTTCAAACCGAAGCTGGCCGTGAAAAGTACATATTTTGTGTGTAAGAGCTATCCCACCTACTAAAGAGGTGTAAGCCTTCCATATGCCCCGTCAATACTAGTGAATTACTCTGTGAATACATCGGCTGGTGCGGAATGCCGGTACACGGCCATCTACTTTGATAATCTATACATATCTGCAATGTAGCAATGATGCACGCTGGCGCCTGCTCACACTGAAGTCTACCCCTTTTTTGACACCCGTGCTGGTTTGAGAAAATGATATGATTTATAGCGGGCGGGTGCAGAGGCTGGACCTAAGAGTGCGTTTTGTAACTGACTCGTTGTGACAATTAGTGGCCCCACAGCACCACAACAGAAGAACTACGTGTGGTGTCTTTTCCTCCTCAGTTTGATTCTCGTCCTGTCCGCTACGGGTGGTGAATTTTTGTTTCCTCTCTCTGTCTCTCCCTCTCTTGTGCCCTCTGAACAGCAGCACTGCATATACCCTTGTTGAAGAACCCGCATATATACATATATATATATATATACATATATTTCATTCCGTCTGATCTCTGATGTCGAGTTTCGCGCGTGCAAAAGCTAATGCTGGAATGCTGCTTTGTTTCTACGCGATACACAGACACGAACGCGCGGTACCGCGACATACGCAGTACACCTTTTTCTTAAATGAGGACCTGTACAGCTTGGAGACGCGCAAGAGTGATTGAACTAACCGCGCCTACGTGCATGTATATCACTCCAGGAGGTGCGTAGTCAGGCGTAGTCAGTTTAATCACACGTCGATATACGCAGATCTGTGTTTAGGCGTACATATAGAAGAGGCAGAAAAGGCTGCAGGGAGAGTTTTCTGGAAAAGCACGCAGTCCTCTGGGGGGAGATGCGCAGCAGTGAATACCAACTTAGTAGAAGATCTCTCCTGCTTCTTTCACCTTCCTTTCTTTGTCGATGTCTGTGTATCTCTCTCTACACACACAGATGGATTTATATATATATATATATATATATCTGTTAATAACGCACGTTCGCGTAGGTGGCTGCGCTTGGAGTTTACTGCTTCCCCATATACTCTGGGTGGATAGTCTGATAGGTGTGCCTTTACTGGACATTTTCGCTGAAGAGAAGCAAGAAGGTAGCAAGGGATGATCGTGTGTATGCAGGTTTGCTCAAACGTACACGATTGTGTGTCTAATTGTGCACATGTAAAACCTTGACATTCCCTTTGTTGCCTCTCACTTACTCTACGCCAAATATTTACCAAGAAGGCCTTGCACGTCAGGTTCGGTGCAGAGTTACCAACACTAAGTGTTTGACCAACTCTTGCAGCGGAGCGGCCAAAATTCAGTGATATCACCCTCTTAAAACATAGGAGACATACTGCACTGGTTTCAGTCAGCTTATTGAGAAACGTGGTCTGTAATATGAACCCGCAGCATTTCACCAGAAAACCCACTCTGTGCGTAGCTGTGGTGACCGTCGTCCAACGGTCTCCTGAGCTTCAGTTGTTCAAAGAAACGTTGGCATAATAGTCCCCTCTCAGCGAAAAGTTTCTTCCAGGTGGTACGGGTGCGTGGTTGTGCCCTCAAGCCGTCCTGGATGCGCGATCTACCTACGGTTGCAATCACTTCCCGCTAATCTACAGCGTACGCACTCACGTACTCGTTCTCCGATTTCTGTCGTGGTACAACGTTATACGGACACTGTTCTCCTTCATGCTCCTGCAGATATGAGCCGGCCCTTTGTTAACTTTCTGAACCAAGTTCACACGTAAAGACTCCGCTTGTTAACTGTACTCTTCATTTCGAGTCGCTATAATAAAAGGCAGACTGACTCTTTAGTGTGGAACGAAGCCACGTTTCTACGGGTGTACTGATGAGCACAGTCGTAAAAGTCGCAGGAATTCCTGTCTTGGAGTACAATGCCCCCTGATTTTTGCTTTTGCTAATATACACATTGTAACCTGACCCTACGTCTTTCCGTTTTCGATATCCGAAAATTCTACTCCTGGTGTTTTCAGCAAGATCCTGCTGCTGTGCACTTTGTCTATAAATCACAAACAAACAAATAGTGCGACTTTCAAGACTTTTCCTGTGTAATACAGGTCCACAATCCTTGTATGTTATCTACGCAGGAAACGATAAAAACCGACTTTTCCAGCTTCAGTCTTGCTCAGTTAGGAAGTTCACCGTTCACGATAAGGAAGGACACGCTCACTTCTGCACGACACCAATTCATCACCACAGCAGTCTTCGGTTTCCCTGAGGTGAAAATGGATCCCCGTCCTTACTACGTATCATACTTCGCACTCTCGAAACCTACGCTGTGACACGATTACTATGTTTTGAACTCTGAAGTCGAGTTCGATCTGCAAATGTGAACAGGAGACCGGGCGTGCCAAAAAGTGAATTTAGCTGGGCTCCATAGATAATTTCTACCTGTATACGCGTACTCCACGAACAAGTTTTCCATAATGATGAATTGCACGCTAGCGTTGCTGCCGCCAGATTCACCGGGGCAGGATCTTCTCCCAACCTTTCGAGAAAAGTAAGACCCCATAGTGTAATTCAGTGGCGGCAGTTAATGAATAGGAGAACGTCGCCACTAGTTGCATATCACTGTATATATCATGCTGGCATTTCGTAGGGAACTCAGCACCAGCGGCAAAACAACAGCTCTTGTCTTTCAGTGTTGTGATATAGTAGGAAAGAGGAAGGACAAAGAAGTGCGCGTGACAAGCAGAATTATTGTAGCAGGAAGAAGAAAAACGAGTATGCTTGTAAGGGTTTGACAACGGAAAGGGGAAGAATACACTATGATTGCACTTTTCTAACAGCACCAGCACCGGAAAAAACTAAGAAAGTAAGGATAACAACAGCACACTGCAGCATCTGCATATCTATGCAAGTGCACGTTCATGTGCCATAGGGCACGACTCTCACTCTCTCTTCCTCTCTCTCTCTCTATATATATATATATATGCTTGTGCTGGAATTGCCTCACAGTTTATCTCTGCAGGCGTTACAACCGCATCATTGCAGCAGTAGCAGCAACATCAGTGGTGTGCCACGAAGGACTTCTCGCTCCCTTCTCCAATGTTGCGAGAAGCGAAAAGATACGTAGTCTAGGTCTCTATACATAAATGTACAAGCGTACACGAGCGTACGCAGAAAAGTAGACACGAGTGTGTCATATACACATCCTGTGACGCGCCTTCGAGTTTGATGTCAACTTCGGCAAAACTCCCCTTGTGTCCCTTCCTCTGCAACTGTGCTGACAGATTCAAAAGTCAACCGGTCAACAGTATTCTGCAGGAGGTTCTTCAAGAGAAATGCAAAGACGCCGAGTACAATTCGGAGCACTTTCCGTTATTGCTTCGCCAAATTGCCACTGAAGCCAGAGATAGACTCAAAGGTGATGAAACACATATTTCTGTGCAGTGTCTTCCTCTTTACTATATGCGCGCAGTAACACATGCAGCCATCCAGTCATATACGTATGGCTGGGGTACTAAACTGTGCTATTCAGCACTGCACAGGCCTTCAAGGGCGTTTTCGAGAACGGGGTTGAACACAGTACGCGTGCGCTTTTTAAAAAGTTGAACAGTCATTTGTTACAGAAGTAATTGCGTGCGGGAGACTGCCTTCAGATGAGAAGAAACTACTTAAGCGCCCCTGACTTGTATGAACAGGCACCTTTCTGCATGACGGAAGAAGCGAACACGCAGAGACTGGTGGCAGCGTTTCCCTAAATACGTGCAGATACGCAGCTTTGATGTAGCTCTGCATGCGCACGCACCATCGCAGACTTGTCTGCGTGTGATACGAGCTTGGGTAGAAGTTAGAGTGTACAAATGATGTGGTAGATATTTGTGCCGCTTTCGTCTACATGTCTACCTGTTTGTCTGTCTGTCTAGCTGTTTGTCTCTCGCTCTCTCTCTACGTACACATACGTTGATTGATTCAGTGGAGTACAGAGTACAACAAACGGGTGCGTGCTCTCATACATATGGCTGAGTTGTCTGAGTGCTGGTGTCTGTAGTCCTGTAGGAGGATCACGAGATGTACAAGTCTTCCTACATATACTTTATGTGGGGCGAAACAAGCTCTCCTTTTTGTCCAGGTGTGATCACCGAGGCAACGCTTCCACGCTGTTATGTACGTCTAAGGGTGCTACGGATCACTACTGTCTCCTTTCTGTTTCCTTTTTCGTGCTGCGTAACGCTACAAAGTACATCTGCCCGTCGGTGTACCTAACTCGTCTGCAGTTGCACGCTGTTTTTCATCCTTGCACCTCCATGCATACGTACGTGCACACATACGCACGCACGCCCTTATACATACATATTTCCTCCCAACACTGTTGTAAATTTGAGAGCTTTTCAGCATTGCGCCAACATATGCCGACACACACGTATATACGTACATACACGTGGGGACTGTGATAAGATTGCAAGTGAAATACTTTTAGTCGGTACACCCATTTGTATAATTCGTTACTCTCAGCCTTCGCGTCACTGTCAGCAACAGCGTAAACCTGTATACATGACCTTCATCTTTAGGAATACGACCTTTCACCGGTGCACTCAGAACTGCACGTACTTGTACTCACAAAGATGCATATCTACTTATCCAAAATATGCACACCAGGAGAAGGGAGGAGAACTGTTTAAAGCCGGAGACTTGCGTGCCCTTACATTTGCGTCCTTACAGCAGAGGATATTCTGCGCTTCAGGAAAAGTACATACATTTAAATCATGCTGCGTCTACAGAGTACACAATTTACAGCCTCCCTGCGCGTACGTGTGGATGGGTTGTATGTACATGTGTATATATATATATATACCTCTACTGTCTTATATACATGCATATCATTTTAAAGACACGTTTTTCTTCGTCGAGGAAGAGGTCAACCACTTCGCCGCTGCAAGTCCACGTCTGCGGCACTGGCGTACATCAATGTAAGCGGATGGCCATTTTATCGTGTAGTATCATTGGCAAATGTAGATGTGTTTCCTATGATTTGACGACAGCTTTGGAGATGCCGCGCTACAAGGTGATAGTAAATGTGATTGGCGGCGAGCTGCGCGGGCAGGGTATCAAGTGAGCGCTCCTTTTACTGAAAAGTTGAAATGGACTGAACTACACGAGAGACAGAAGGCCAGTTAACAAGAGAATAAGAAGAATGAGCAGGCACACATAGTTTTGTACGCGCGTGTAGTCCCTCAGGCGTAAACTTACAGAGGACCACGCTCTATGGTGTCTCTTCCGCATACGTGTATGCACAAGCACGTGTGCGCAGATAACATACACGTGCGCAAAGGTGTGAGTACACTAGGCTGGGGAAAAAATGTATACATGGGCTTGGATACGGATGCAGACAAGGTTTGTGCGTATCTGTACACATCCGTCATTAACAAGCCACACGCAGTGACTGTGCGGCATCTAGGGTCCGTTTAAGTACTGTCATTGTGTAAACACTGAGTGCAGAAGCACGCGGGGTCATGCTGCGCGCCTACTTCCACACAGACTACATTGGAACTATTCTGGCTTCAGGCCATACATATCTGTGTAACAACACAGATCTTTTCATGTATATAAGGTCACGTATGGAAACACTTCTTGAACGGTCTATAAGCGTACTCTCCGTGCCGCGGTATTCGCTAATGTGGGCAATTTCGTGACCATGTGTCGCCTTCACGCGTGTGGCCACACAGATAAACGTCCTCTTCAGTTCTGACTTTTTCGCCCTGCGAGTTGCAGATGAGGTGTTTATTCTTTGCTGGTCACGCCACTTCAATCACAGTATCTCTGCCTAGGTGTCTGTTTTTTTTTAACGCCTTCTACGTACGTACTTGCACACAAATATGCATGCAAGTTTTTCCGAAGTTTGTGACCGGCTACGGACGAATATATATATATATATATATATGGATTTATATACGTGCGTGTTGTAGACTTTTTATGTCTTCGTAGGCTTGGACTGGCACAGACGAGAGGTCTGTGGCAGCTGCGGCATATTTTTCCTACCTGAGGTTGTTTAAACGGTTGTGGGGAAGAGCTGTCACTGCACTATGTAACCGTTATACATACAAACGTACGTAGACAAGTGATTTTTAGTACGCACTCGCAGACGCATGCGGGAGGATGACGATGTGTACACTTGTTCTACAAATATGAACCTTGCGCTGAACAACGCCTAATCTTCACAACAATCTTCCTTATAATGACTCTGCAACTAGCTACAACATCAAATATTCGGTGGAGGAAGTCCGTGCTTGTGTACATACATTGTTTATGCGTACAGCAGAGGATGCTCGGTGCTCTACGCTTGCGTGTGCATACGCGCATATACATAAATATATACATATGTATGTATATATATATATCTGCATATGTGTGCACACGTAGCTGCAGCTATCTAAGTTTGCATGTATACAGTCCTATGGGCACACTAAGGCTATCATATTTGTACTACTCAACAAATTGTTCACCATATACACACATCTGCGTACGTGTGCACGCGTAAGTATACACTTAATATATACGGTTAAACGGGCATACGCACACCGGCATATCTGCGTTACTTATCGAATTGTTCATTTGAAATTATCCGCGCACGTACTTATACTATGTGTTCATTTGCGGATAATATCCTGGGTGCCAGCTGTACGTTGAAGTGTAAATGCGTGAATACAAAAATATTTGTTAAACAAGTCACACAGATTGTATGCACCCACACAGGATTACACTAGCGCATTTTATATGAATTCATACCCCCGGACACGCACGAATACCAGGTCTCTCTGTGTTGTTCTAGATCCTTTAGTTAACAGCAGCTGACGAAGCGTTGTGTGTTGTCTCAGGATGGGCCGGCGCTGCTTTTGGGACGAGTCGACGGATTCAGTTGCCAGCGAAGCTTTTGTGAATGTAGGTGGATTCTCGGACTGGGCATAAGGCAACATTTGCCCGTGGTGGGCCCTACATCTTGTACAGTGGGGATGGTGTATTCCTGTATGCATCAACTGTTCAGGCTTGCCTGCACGTACGTATTCATGCATATATATACATATATATCTATGTACATACACACGTATGTAAGCACACACACACACACATGTACACCTATATATATATATATAAATATACACACACATATGAATTCTTGTGTGTAGTCAGTAAAGTATACTCTAATGAAGATAACCTCTCCTTTTCTTGCCGGTGCTTTCTAACCGGCGAACACGAAGACAACATTCACTATTATGCACGTGGAGCCTGCAGTCAGGGCGCATATATTTATTTCTGTGTATGTACATGCATATTTATCTCTGTGTGCGTTACTGGGTGACATCAAACGAAAGTGTCTACCACATGTGTGCATTCATTGTGTGGTCAATTGCATCTCCCACCGAATATGACTGCAGCGGTTAAAATCTCTGCGTAGTGCGTACATTCTAGTTTTGTCTCTGGCTGTCCCTGGCGTCTGAGACGGCGGTCTTCTCTCTTGGTGTGCCTCTCACATTGTAGGGCCGGTGTGAGATATGCACTCAAATATATACAGAGTAGCTCCTGCAGCAGTCGTGTGAATATCGTTTCACAAAAGGCGACTACAATGTCATTTACATGGAAGTTTCCACGCAGGAACACAGAGCTGCTTTACATGGTAGTCTCCACTACGAAGCACAGAGGTGTTTCATAAGGAAATTATCGAATAGTGCCATGCAGTTTATGCACGGGCATGTCTATCCTGAGGAATTTATCGGTTTCATCGTTTTTCCAGACTCTCTGGTGCGAAATTACCCGGACAATGCACGTGTGGTGAAGCTTCACGTTCTGCTTCTGCAAACGTAGACACACACACACACATATGTATATATAACGTATAGAAAATATCCTTACCCCTTGTTTTTTCTTGTCTCTCTACGCAGCCCCTATCGCACAAATCAGAAAGGTGACGTAGTGATACACGCATCTGTAAGTAGGGTTTCTCGCTTGCGCAAATGTCGTAGGTGTACTACCGCCTTCTCTTCATGAAGATCTCCTCTTCTTTTATGTACACGCATGTGTGTCGACTTTTACGTATCAATATCTAAATATAACGTTATTTGTGCAGATATATATGTACACGTACTTCTCATATACACCACACAGCCCACGCTTCTGATGTGTTTCCCACACACTGAAGCGTTGGTTGTGGTGGGCCTCACGTAGAAGAACGATTTGCAGGTGAAAGATATTTGAGCTCTCGAGATTTCTGTCGAGGCTCAGGCTCTTCCTACAAAAAGATCCCTGGAACACAGGTACACATGGGTATGCGCAAGAAAGCACATACGAAAGGAGTATCTGCACATATGAGTATCAGGACTCAAGTTGCGTGGATACACACGTTTTTGCAGGAGGCACGTGACGGTAGTACGGTGGGAAAGTCAACGTAGCATGTCGTGGTGATAGAAACGAGAGTGTCCGAAAGAGTTACATGAAATGACTCTTTTTAAAATGTGAGTCAGCTCCCGGTTAGTATAACGTTACCCCACATACCCCTACCGGCTACACGGACTCAAGCTGAGATACACGTCGCAGAAATCCATGGCTGTATCTACCAGATATACACATCTTTACAGAATAATTATGAATAAACATTGTAGCGTACGTTTGTGTTTATCACTATGTAGGCATATATATATACATGTATATGTGGGCTCCCGAGTATATCTACTCGAGTAGTCGTACAGACGGTTTTACTAGATGTGGTTACGTCTACGGACTGTGAGTGAAGACACGGCTACGCATTCGCAATAAAATGTGCGCCGACGTACAGTTTTACAGCGGACGCTACTCGGCGCACGGTGACACATCGAATAACATGCTCCGAGACGTTGTGCCACTATTCATCCACAAACACACGCACACACACACACACACACGTGGATACTTCTATCTGTACGTGTAATGTCGTGAAAGTGTAGAGAGGACACGCAGACACACTACACAATTCTGTAAAGCATTTTAATTACCAAGGCTTCCTACCGTGCAGCCTTTTCTTGTCGAAACGGCCCCTCTATTCGGCAACAGCTCAGCGAATCCTCGCCGGCAACATTCTTGGGAAAGCAAATTTACCACGGACATACGTCTTTGTGGGTACTTGTCTCTTTCATTTTGCGAAACACGCCATCTGCGAAGTTCACGCATGTACACGTGCATAGCGATGGAGACACACAGGTTTACAGAAGTGCCATCGAGCACAAATATGTGCATGTATATACTCGTACTACTGCGTCGTTATGAACTGTATACATGTATGCCTATTGATGCACATGTGCATGCGCACTTGGAACTGGGACTATTTTTTTGCCATGTTGAATGGTTTCGCCGTGTAGGCGGCGCAACTGACTTTCGTATTGTCATGCAGAAGAACGTGTTTCTCCCATATATGTGTTCACGCATACAACCAGATACCTGTATGTACGTGTACAATGCTGAATACACTTTCATCCGTTAGAGTACGCGGATGTGCGTAGTTTGCCGGGTAAAATTACCGGCAACGAGAGGTGCTACACGTGCGTGTGCGTATATACGTACACGTATATAATATGTATATATGCGTAGTTTCTCTACCAGTGTAGTCCGGCGTCTGCGTTTGTGCGACCAGGACAAGCTCTACTGCGTTATAACGGCGTACACAGTCTACGTCTATTGAGCTACAAAAGACAGCTCGCGGAAAAATTCCACAACCTTTATCGCTACAGAAGGGAGTAGATCTCAACAAGGAGAATGGATGGACGTTTTCCGCGAAAGGAAAGACTTCATATACTCTTGATGGTCCAACAGGCCTAACGGAGTTGGAACACGCAGGGCGTGTTTGCTGCAAGAACGTTGCACCCGTGTGCTAACGCGAAATTCTGTGGAGGTTGTTTTTGAATGTTGACCACCAGATTGCAACGCTTTGACAATCAAGCAATGCGCTGCTGAGATGTGACTTCCGTGTCTTACCAGTTTCTTCCGGTCACGCACGGAGAAGGAACGGCCGCGACTCTTTTGAGACCGTGGCCACCGCGCGAGTAGCAGAGAACTGATGATGCACAAGTGCGTTGCTTTCTATATATATATATATATATATATCTTTGCTCATATCTACGCACGTGCGATGGCGAATTGATGATGCCCGGCGAGCGCTGATATATATATATATATATATATGCGCTGGAGAGTTGATGATGCACGGCTTGCGTTGTTTTTCAATATATATGTCTTTGCTCAGTTGTACATACGTATGATCTGTGCAGGAGGACGTGGGGGGCATTTCTATAGTGTATGCAGTGAGTGTGCCAATACAGTATTCATGCGCATGCGCACATGCATCGCTCTATATCTGCAGTCGCGAAGACCAAGCACCGTATACATTTTCCTACGCATACATGTACCTATATCATAAAACCGACACATTCCATTTGTCTATTGTTATCACTAAATCCTTGGACACTGAAAATAACTAAAGTGTGCGGACAAAGTTCGCAAGGAATGGACGTCTGGTGCAGCTCGAATGTAAGCAGGCAAGAAAATACATCTGTGTATCTACGTACCGTGCATACGTGAAATTCGGAACCTTGTAGACAGATGCCGTGTAGAGACGTGAAATTGGTAACCTTCTACACAGCCAGCGGTACATCTATTTCGGCATGTGCGGATACTTTTACGTATCCAGAAGCTGGTCCCTGCCGGTGCAGCACACCGAAACTACGGTGGCCTAAGTAACACTGATGCAGCAGAGTACATACGTATATACATATATGCATACGTGTGCAACAGCGCCTCGCCCTCTTTCTATCTAGTTCCTTTCTCCAATCCTGACATCATGCACGAGGAAAGTCCTACGGCCATCTATACTCTGCCTTAAGCCCTGGAGTACTGTGATGCGCACTGTGTTGATTCAAACACACGTGCGTGCACCCTTGCAGAGAGGCTTGAGAATCTCGAACATTGGACAGCTGTATCTCCTCGTGTCCCCCTCCAAAAATTCCTGTCCCTTCACATACTGAACGCTAACAGCGGATGGCGGGAACATCACACATCGGTCAAAAGCAAGACACATGTGGCGAACAGTATAGCAAACGGGCGCTTTCACTGGAAGCACGTACAACATCCCATTACACATTTGAATGCTGCGCTGCCACACACAGGGTGTAAGCGCAGTGCCGCACGTCCACCTTCGGCATTTGTAAAAATACAAATCAGACCTTCATACGAACGTATGCATGCAGTTATGTCCGTATTCAGGGACAAATGTTTCTCGTTCGTATCTCTGGACGCATTTGCGTGCATTTACAGATTCACGTGTTCGTGCGTAGGACTCTATCTAAACACCCATGGACACATGTGTACGTACGCATGTAAGTTTATGTGGGGGTAACTACTTACATATACGTGTAAGAGCTTGTGTATATACAAGTCTGGAAACTTTATGTACGGGTACGCATATATGTGTACAAATAGATGAATCTGTCCACAGGGGGACGTACCTGCAGATACGGACGGCGAAATATGAGGCGCGGTCACGTGCACTTGCACGTGTACATTGGCACACTTTACGGCACTCCGTAGCTAGCATATCTGCGCAACTCCCTATCTATTAAGAGGATTTCGATGAAATTTGTACATTAGAACGATCCAGAGGTATGAACCTGGATTGACACATGTGTGCGTGCACACCGTTCACAGGGAATCTTGTTACGATATGCGCGTGCTTAGCAGGCAAAGAAACAGCCTAGCCAGCTGATGCAACTGTTAATGTGGTAGACTCTGGACAAGCTACGCTTGATACACAATATAAGCCACAGGTGTATAAGGTAAGATAGTCGCAGATATACTATATACTGTTGTTGCCTTATGCTAATATCAAAGAATGTTTCGTCAGGTGGACCACCTTTCTCCCTGGCGTACCTTTACAGTTTGTCCGTATCTTTAAGGTGGATATAATTATAAACACACAGTCATCTGTGTGTACATCGATCCAATTGGCGTGCATCGTACATTATTCTGTTATCTGACTGTTTATACACCTTTGTTTGTTAACAGATGTACATGTGTATTTCTACACAAATAGTGTGTAGAAACACCGACACTGTGTGTCGGTCGTGAAAAACCATGACTACGTGTACGTGTATGAGCTTGTAGACACGCACGCAGGGATATATTACGAACTTCTATATTTGCATCGGTAGATGTAGCACGTGCAGTACGCAGATGAACGATAAAGTAAAACCGGATCCGACTCCCTGTTGCGAAGACCCTTGCTCCACATATGCCTCCTCCTTACATCTCCTGCCCCGTGTTTCTTGTTCCAACAGGCCCGTGGAGTAACAGAAGCAAGTATATCGCTTTTCACTGCCTCTGTGAAGTGAATGCTCAGTCGTAGACACAAAGCTGTGTTAGGAGCGCTAGAACCTAAAAAATAGAAATGCGTGCGAACTTTCCATGCATCTTTGCACAGGTGACTGCGTAAGTGCAGAGTGGCTAATAGACAATGTTTAAAAACGTGTCCACACGGAGGTATACGTGGATACGCTCCGTTGTAGTCAACGAACACGAGCACACATGCACGTTAAAGAAGAGATATACAGGATTTCTCTCAGAGTGGACATATGCCTTCTACCGGTAAGCAAGTGAATGTTGTGCCTTCGTTGTCAGCGTGGGCACACAAAAGGCTTCGGGCGTGCAGCAGCTCTTCCCCGGTAAAGATGCAGCTTCGCAGCACTGCTCGACCCGTATAAAGTCGAAATGCCAGCGAGTGTATGGGGGTAACTGGGATAGGGAGGACAAGAGAAGAAGGGGGGAACGCGCGTGTGTGCAATCGCCTACGTAGGTAGATACCCTAGAGTGGGGCGGTGATGATTAAACGAGAGGAAAACGTGCGTAGTCGCCTACGAGGTAGGTATCCGAGCCTCCAAACACGCGTATCTATCTATGTACGGATGTTGTTTCGGGGTGCGCGCCTGCTTCATTATATATATATCTATATGTTTTTGCATGTACGGTTATGGAGGTACACCTGTGTCGGTACAACGGCAGCACCAGCTTGCACAGAAAGAGCGGATGCAGCAGCAAGCAATGCAGCTCACAAGTGTTGTGAAAAAGTCCAGTAGAAGCAGAAGCAGCATCAACATAACTACAAGCGCAGCAGTATCAGAAGCACCTCCAGCACAACGGAGCAGCTGTAGGAGACGAGATACCTACATCACGAGGAAAATAGGAGGATGCTGGTGGCACCAGCAGCTAGCCACGATAACGCTTTAATACTTTAGAGCAAGAGGGCGGCTGCAGAAGCAGCAGCAACAGTAAGCGGCACCACCAGCAGTACCAACAGCATGTATGTGTAGGTGTGTGTGCGTAAACGCACATCGGTGAGGACTGTCAGTAGAGGAGTAATAACACCGGCAGCGGAGGTGGAAGAAGAGTAGCCGCGTAGTAGCTGCGCGTGTGATCGACGGAGGGAGTAGGAGGCTATAAAAGGAGCTGGAAGGTATATTCAATAGCAGCAAAAAAGTGAACTTGGACAGTCGCATTATCAGCAAAAAGCATTCACCGCAACGCGACGCGGAACCGGCGGGGCAGCCGCAGCAGCGGTAGCACACAAGAGGCAGAGCACACACAGCAGCTCTACGAGGGCGAAGGAGGCACCAGCAGCAGCACAGCGTGACCGATTCAGATGGAAGAAGCACCAAGGAGATTGAAGAAGCGCAATGTTTTGCATGTTCATTTGTGGAGGCTTCTTTGCAGCTCTCTGTGTGTGCCGTTCGAGACGTTTCCTCTGCATGCTTCGTGTCTTTTTTAGGCGTCCAAAATAACTACAAATAACTTCAATAACATTCTTTATGTTTCCGCCTTAGTGGCTCTCCAAGGCGGAGACATACAGTACAAACAAATATAGATATAGCTATGTGTACGTGTCCGCGTGTGATGCGTTACGCTCGAACGCGAGCAGGAGAGACCCGCCCGTAAAGTGCCACCTACTTAAAGACGTGATTATGGCCGGGCAGTGCGCTCCCAGCTGGATATATTCAGTAAAGGAAGAATCGAATTCACGGAGGGAGCGTACATGTACACCAAATTCTTGTCATGTACGCTTATACCTTCGGCGACCACAACAGAGCGAACTACGGGCTGAGGTACACAAGCACCCGGCGGGTGCAGCAGGCCGCCGCTGTTTCCACTCTTTTCTGTGGAAATCGAGTGATTGAGATGCCGTCAGCTTGAGGATTTTCAACGCTTGTTTCCTGTTAAATTTTCTCTTGTGGAACCCTCCACCTACAATGAAATGAATGCCGCATAGGTATCTTTGCCAGGCTTTCCTCCGTGCCGGGCTTGAGCGACTCCCGCCGCCATTCTGTCGTCTGCCTCCTCGTTGTTAAACGCCTGTGTTAGAGGAGAACGCCATCCGCAGGGTTTTTCAGTAGTCTTCTGCAGAACAGGCGGCTTCTTCTTGCCATGCTTTGTACTTCTCCCTCCACCCGTGGGAAACACGTGGAACTCAACAACTTAGTACAATTTTCTGTACTATTGTAAACTTCTTAACGCGGGCGCACGTAAGGTTCTGTCCGTGTTTCCCCGGAATTCGTGCTTTATTGCCATTCGAGCGTTTCTCCCTTCCTCGTCTGTAGATTTTCGTCCTAACGGGATGCAGGGAAACTCCGTTGTCGCGGACGCTGACTCATCTCCAAGCGCAGCTTCCGTCACTTCTGACTGGCTTCTTTTAGTCTAGCAGTCTGTCCCCGTATGTGGAAATACGATTTTGTGGAACCTTGCGTGTCATGCGTACGGCACACTGTCACAGTTCCTTGGATACAGGATTGAATCTTCCTTTTTGTTAGTGGAATTTTGTCCACTGCGGTCCAGTTTCTCCCTCTGCCGTGACTTGATTTCCCCGTTCTAAACGCAAAGTTTTCCTTTAATCGATGCGTGCGAGTACCTGCGCCTTTTGGTGCGTAATTCTGACGCAGTGGGTCTTGCTTCTGAGGTGCCTTACATGTAGTTGTTCCAAAGTGGTAGAACGCTTCCTTTTATCAGGGCGATTTCCTCTAATTTATGTCAGAAGACTCCTTTCCTACATTCAAAAACTCTGTAATGTCACAGGCGAGCGCCTCCGCCCTCTTTACAGCCCTGTCATATGCATAACTAGTGTGCATGTCAGTGCGTGCATATATATCTCCACTTTGTAAATCACAGAGCAGTTCTTGTGCGTTGGGTTTGGTGTCGAAGTCTTGCTTACGTGATGTCTCTTTGCGTCTCTGCACACTCGTGTACGTGTGAACGATTGTATAGGTAAATCCACTTGGTGAACCGTGTTAAACCCGGCCATTTGTTTGCGTTGTGGACCAGGATTTCTGCTTTAGACGTGGAGCTGTGGATATGCGTAGGTGGACTTTTCCCCATGGAGAATGTCCCTCTTTTTTCTTGAATGCTTCTTTTGCCTTCCCTGTCACTCCGAATGTAAATATCCCGCTGTCTGCCGTAGATTTCCTTTTTCTACGCGATCTCTCCAGTCTCTACTGATTCGCCACCCGTACTTTGTACGAAACCGCTACACACATGTTTATGTGTGTACCTGTGTATGTGTATACACTTGTTTATACAGTCCTATGTCTGCACTACGTAAGTACCTCTCTCTGTGTATATAGGTTTATATGGAAATAAGCGTATACACATATATATTTGTATACGTACATTTGTTGAATCTCACCCTATATGTGGGAACGTGAGTCTAGAGAAATCCGCATTCGCTTCAAAAGGACGTGTACACAGGTATTAAAAGAGCCCTCACTTTTCTTCTCTTTCCGAATATGTTCTTGAGTTCGACCGTGAAGAAGAACTATTTGATGCTGTCACATTCCACTCGGTGAACGCCCTTCCTTCTTTGTGTTCCGTTTTTCGATCAGTTGACAAACTGTTTCTTCACCGTTTGTTCTCCACTCTGTTTTTCATCCTCTGCCGCTGTTCTCCATCTGCCTGACTTGCCTTCTCCGTCTTCGGAGTCCCCCTCTCTCTTTTCATTTTGAACGACGAACTTGCCTTCTCTGCTTTCGTTTCTGGGGGCTCCTCTTCGAGTGGTCCTCTCCTGCGCGCCCCTAGCGGCTGCTGCCGCAACAGCAGATATTCAGCAGCCGCAGCAGTGGCAACAACAGCAGCAACCGTAGCAGCGACAGCGCGAAGAAGTCAGTGATACTGTACGAGGTAAAATTCTACG
The DNA here is from genome assembly GCA_000727475.1 of Sarcocystis neurona. Lineage (NCBI taxonomy): Eukaryota > Apicomplexa > Conoidasida > Eucoccidiorida > Sarcocystidae > Sarcocystis > Sarcocystis neurona. The sequence continues at coordinate 3,222,141 of KL647289.1, read as the reverse complement.
TTCCTGGAAGTCGGCTTCCGACGTGAGGTGTGCCTATGGGCATACATATATATACACATATATATATATAAATAGGAAGGGCTGCATGTGTAGACATATGCGTATATAGAGAGAGCTTTGACCTGCGTGTGTATACTATATGTATGTATGTACATCAGCGAAGTGCATCTATATGTATTTATCTCTCTGCGCTGCAATGCAATTGTCTCTGTCTGAGAGACGTATGTATATATACGTATATGTATGTAAGCAGAGATAGATAGAGCTGCGAATGTATCCATATGTATATACGTAAAGAGCTTTGGCCTGCGCATGTATACTACACATATGTATATATATATACATACATATATATACACATATATACAACATATATATATATACATATATGTATATACATATAGATATATATGTGCACAACATATGTATATACAACATATATATATATATATGTATAGATATGTGTGTATATATATATATATATATGTCTGCACCGCATCAGACTGCATCTATATGAATGTGTCTATCTGTATTGTCAGATATACGTGCCTAGCGGTACATATCCCGGGGCATATGTATACATACATGCATACGTATCTGCTCGTCTATGTAGGGAGAGTGGTACCCATGTTTATGTCAAGACAAATATATGTAAATATATACTTTGAATCTTGTGCGTCTCTTGGGACAGGTACATATATAAGGATGACGTTGCTGGTGCTGCGAAGTGTTGCTGTAGGCGCGTGGAGGCGAGAAGATGGGGCACTGCCAGCAGCAGGAGCGGCAGCAGCGGGAGTTAGACGAGCGGGTGAAGGCGGACGGAGCGCCGACGAAGACAGAGGCAGGGGAGGAAGAAGAAGAGAGAAGTAGAGCGGACAGAAAGGGCGAGAGTGGGCCAAAAGCAGGGGGCCAACAGCAGAAAGACGAGGAAGAAGTTGCGCAGGAATTCGAATGTGTGATATGTATGAAGATTCTTCTTTCGCCAGTCACCACCCCCTGCGGCCACAATTTCTGCAAGGCATGCATCGATGAGGTACTTCGCGACTCTGCAGAATCAGACCTACCACAGGAAATAAAGGCCCCCCAAATTTATATATATATATTTGTGTGCCTATTTCGTGGAGGCATAGGCTCCCGGTCGCGTGGACTTTTGCAGTATATATTGGTCCTCTCAAGAAAGCTGTCTTTGTGCTCCTTCTCTCCCTCTAAGACGGACGCAGAAGTCTTGTCTGCGGTGTACGTACACCTCAGGTCAGTGCCTCTGTGCTTCTCTTCTCTCTTTAAGTTCTTCCGTGACTCTCTCCTTCCCTTTTCCACCTTTCTCTCCCTCGTTTTGTCTCTCTTTCCCTTTCACTCTCACTTTCTCTTCAAGAAGACAGCTACACCTTTGACGAGTGAACCTCTGCCTTCTATGTACACACACTTGAATGCGCGTTCGAATATATATATCTCTACATATATTAGACGTATGTGGGTGGTCTTCCTGCGCTGGCGTCCATGTGTATGTGTGTGTGCGCTTCATATAGATATACACACGTATGTCAGGAGGCACAAGTTTGTATGTGTGTCTGAGTGTAGACGTATCCTTTTTTTCATAACGACGTGCATGGGTGGCTCTCCGCCTCGCACTACGTAGAGACATACGCACATACATTCGATAAACAGAGGAAAAGAGACCACACCTGCGATGTCGTATAGATTGGCAATTTCTGTTTTGCTAAGGGAAGTCTACGTCTGTCTCTCTGTATTTGTCCGTCTCTGTCTCTGTGTGTGTGTCTGCAGATCTATTTTTATATGGCGCTTGCTTCTCCACCGTGTTTGTTCGGTATGAGTATGAGTTGCACCGCGTCTTGCAGAACCCTTCCTTATCTCTTTGCCTCGTCTCTCGTCTACTTCGTCTGCTCATTTTTGCTGTTACGCCTCCCGACGGGCTGTTTCTTTGCATCCTGTTGCTGTGCGTATGCGTGCGTCACTCTGTCGACGCGATACTTCAGCTGCAGCTGCTGCTGCCACCATATTTTCTTTTTCGTCGAAGCGGGTGGTGCGGTGTTTCGCTGCTGTGTTTCTGACGTTTCCTTGACTTCGAAAAGCGGCTGTTGAGCTGCCTTTTGTGTGCGTTTGCCGTGCTGCAGGCGGTTCGGTACCGTCCGTGCTGCCCGCTTTGCCGGTGCCCTCTGCTGCTGTGTGGGGCCGCAGACCCAACGCTGGGAGTTGCTGCGTCTGCGGCGCTCCGAGTGAACTCCCTGCTGCAGCAGCTGCTGGAGCAGCGGTACCCGCGAGCGATGGAACAGCGCAGACGCTATGAACAGGAGAAGCGGCTGGAGGCAGCAGCAGCAGCGGCGCTGTCGCCCTCGCAGCGGCAGAGACGGCGGCAGCGGCAGCGAGGGAACGGGGCCCGAGGCGGAGCAGCAGCAGAAGCTCCGCAGGCAGAAGAAGGGGGAGAGGAGAACGACGGAGAAGTGATGTGGGACGAAGAGGAAGAGGAGGAAGAACAGCAGCAGAGCAGCAGCACAAGAGAGCAAAGGCGGGGAATTATAGGCAGAAGCAGAGACAGAAGAGGACAAGGAGGAGGAGGAGAACAGCAAGAGACGGCAGGGCGAGATAGGAGAGGCAGCAGCAACAACAGCGCAGGAACAGCAGCAGGAGGAAGAAGACCTGCGGAACAAATTTTGTCTCTGCTGCGTCTCTTTGGGGCGCCGGCGCGTCGCAGCAGCAACACCGAGCAGGAGCCGCACCAACTCCCACCAGCAGGAGCAGCAGGAACAGCAGAAGGAGGAGAAAGTGTCAGAGCGGCAGAGAGCAGCAGAGCTGCTGCAGCAGGTGAAAATGCTCGTTTCTTCTCTCCTCTCTTCCCTGGAGAAACGCTTTCCCTTCACGTCTACGAGGAAGAGTACGTTCAACTTGTTCAGCTAGCTCTCCAGGTAAGAGTGGGAAGTTGCCCATGAGAAGTGTACATCTACACACACACTCTTCACGCCATTTATGAGGACAAGTACCTCTTTCGTAGTACACGCAAACACTAATATACCTCTGAGATATATACATATATGTATATATGTACACAAGAGAATTTCGCTGTCTCTCAGTGTATGGGTGTGTATGTGTATCGCGTCCTGTCCTTCGCGTATATACCTGCGCCTCTCTGTCATTTCCCTTCTCTGTCTCTCTTTCTGTACAAGTATATGTGTGCCAAGTCTGCATCTCTTTCTCTTCACAGAGGGAGCAGTTTGTACCTGTACCTGCACACACATTATGTGTATATGTGTGAGTATATCCATCTGTTTGCCTACATATAAGTATACGTGTACGTGCGAGATGCCAGTCTCTTTCTCTCTGTGTCTCGTGTAGGTGTGTACACGCTTAAATCAGGATGCTTCTCTTGGGGTGACTTCCTCTGCAGGTGTTCGTGTTTTCTTCTGCAGAACATTTTCCGCTTTTCTTTTCCGCTGTATCTGCTTATTTGACAGTGCCCCCCCTACCTCTGTCTCTTCTTTGTTTTCCTGCCTCTTCCGAACGTGTCCTCTTCGCCGTTTTCCGGACTTTGCTCTCCTTCCTCGTCTTTCTTCGCTGCTGCTGCTGGAACGACAGGCGGCATTCTTTGGGTGCTGCTGCAGCTGTTGAAGAGAGAGAGAAAGGTGCTGGTGCTCTCTCGTAGGATCCATACGCCTGCTGCTGCAGATCCTCGTTGCTCCTGGGAAGAGGATGTTGCTGCATCTCGCGCGCGTGTGACGCTGCTGCTGCTGCTGACCGGCAGATCGCAGTCCTGCTGCTGCTGTTACTTTGCGATTGGAGGCCCTGCTGCTTTTGCTGCTGCTGCGCATGTCTGGACGGTGCTGCTGCAGTCGTTTTCCGCGTCTGCCTCTTCCTATTGCTGCTGCGCAGAAACAACTGCTGCTGCTGCTTTGGTAAGATGCAGAGACAGCCGTTGCTGTGTTGGCTGCTACGGTTCCCCTTCGGACGTGTATCGCCGTGGCCGCTGCGTCCTGTCGTCCTTCCTCAGCGTTGTTGCTGCTGCTGCCGTCCTCCTGTCTTCTAAGAGTCGGACACGCTTTTGTTGCTGTCGGTCGATACATCCATCTGCTGGTACGCTGGCCTGTTGCTGCTGCCGTACTCCTCCTGCCACGCTGCTGGTGCGGCGCTGCTGCTGCCGTTGTCTACAGTAGGATACGGTGCAGCAGACACTGGTGATAGAGCTTTCGTGCCAACTGCTGCTTCTGCTGTGCTGTTGCTGTCTCCGTGGCAGTTGGGCGACGGATGCTGCGCCACGGACACGCCGCTGCTGCCAGGATTGAAAAGGCGTTACTCGTGTTAAAACGACTGCTGCTGCTCAAGCAATGCCGCTGCCGCTGATGCTTGTGAAATTGCTGCTGCTGCAGCTGCTGTGCGCGCGTGGTGCTGCTGTGATGCCTGGTGTGCTTCTCGGAGAGCTGCTGGGAAAATGCTGCTACTGCTGCGGGGTCTGCGTTGAACTGGTGCTGCTCCTGCTGCAGAATGCCCGCACATTTGGCGTGGTGTTCCCGGCGCCACCGCGTCCTGTTGCCAGCGGTTCTTCTCCGTTCTCTTGCTCTTTCTTTTCCTCCTCGTTTTCTCTTTCTTCTTCGCTCCTCCGAGGAAGGGGTGCGGCACACGAAGGAAATGCGGTTGGTACTGGCATCCTGCCACGCCTGCGGCTGCTGCTCTCACCGCTGCTGCAGCTGCCTCTCTGCCCGCATCGTGTGCGCAGGAGCAACACCAGCAGCAGCAGCAGCGGCACAAGCAGCAGCAGCAGCAGTAGTCTTAGCGCAAGCAGCAGTTGTGAGAGTAGTAGCAGCAGGATGCTGGGAAATGAACCGTCCGAAGAAGGAAGAGGAAGAGAGCAGCAACAGACGTGGCTTATTCTGTCAAGAGGCCCAGAGTCAGTCTTTGATGCCTCGTCCCCCTCTGTAACAACAGCAGCAGCTTCCTCTGCTGCAGCAGCAGGGTCCTCTTCGGGTTTGTCGTCTCCCGCTTCTGCCTGCGTCCCTCCTTGCTCTTCTTCTTCTTCCATACGTTTCTCGGAGGCCGCGACACCTGCTCCTTCCTCTCCGGCGCATGCAGCAGCAGGAGAGGGAGCAGCAGCCGCAGCAGCAGCCGCAGCAGCAGAGAGAGACGGAGCAACAGCAGCAGCAACAGAAGATAGAGGTAGAAGCAGGGAAGGTGTCGCAAGCGCACCAGGAGCAGTAAGCAGCCCAGCAGCAGACGCAGCAGCAGCCCGAAGAAGAAGTCGAGCCGCTCCGAGCGGCCACGACGCAGCGACGACAGCAGCAGCAGGACGGAATGAAGAAGAAGAAGCGTCAGAGTACGGCTGCTGCGTTGAGATCCAGCAGCACACGGCTCTGCCGCCTGCTGCAGGCACAGCAGCTGGACGGTGCTTGATACGGTGTGCGTGTAGAAACCGCTTTGTTGTCCGCCGACGAGTTTACCTTGAAGCTCCTGGCCCCATGCTGAGAGAAGTGCTGCCTGCTGGACAAGGAATCTCTGCTGCAACAGGAAGAGCGCCGCCAGCAGCGCCAACAACAAGCGAAGCGGCAGGGAGAACAAGAGCAGCAGCAGAGAGAGCGACGGCGCGAGTGGGGGAGGGACGCGGACGGGAAGAAGGAGGAGGGGAAGGAGATGTTTTCGAAAGACTGCCGCGGCAGCAGCAGCGAGGGACGGCAGCAGCAGCAGGCCGTAGTGGGGAGGGCCTTACTGCTGCTGTTGCTGCTGTTGGCCCCGCGTCTGTTTTTGTTTCTACTGCGTCAGCAGCAGCGCGTCCGGTAGACAGGGAAGAAGAAGGCGGAACAGGTGCTGCAGCGAGAGGAGGAGAGACCCGTGAGGAAGGCGAGGCAGAGGGTGTGCTGACGTATGAAGTAGGATACTGCGAACCAATTTTCGACGATTACTCACTCTTTCAAAGTGAAGAAGAAGAAGAGCAGCAGCTGCGACAACATATCGATAGTACGCTGCTGCAGTTCCCGCACCTCCGGCAGCCGTTCCTGCTGCAAACCGCTGCAGCAGCTACACACCTTCAGTCGGCGCCGCCTACAGCAGCCGCAGCACCAGCAACAACAGCAGCAGCAGGATCAGCAGAACAAACAGCGACGTCAGAGGCCGAGAGGCAGGGGGGGGAGCAGTTGCTGCGAGAAGGACTTCGGCAGCGGCGGGGAGGAGAAGGCGGAGGTGGAGCGGAGTTTGAGCATGCAGCAGCAACAGGAGCAGCGTCTGTGGGTGCGTCTGACGCTCCTGCTGCTGTTGGTGCTGCGGGAAGTGGATTCTCCCCCTCCGTCGCCGCTACTGCCGCGCGTTCTTCCGGCCTTTCTCCTGCTGCTGCTGCTTCTCCTTCTGTCGCGACGGCGAGGCTTGCGGTACCACCAGCAGGTGCAGGAGGAACGGCAGCGGCAGCAAGAGAGGTAGTACAGCAACGAGCAGGACAAGGAGAAGCAGAAGATGAGAGAACAGCATTAGAATGTGCTTGGCATGCAACTGCGACGACGTGGGAACCTCTCTCCCGGATGGTCGACTTATTTGAAGCAAGGGAACAGGTGCTAGAGGTGCTGCTGCTCTGCAGAGGTCCTCTGCAAACGGCTTCTCCGCTGCTGCTGCAAAGGAGAGGAGCAGCAGGAAGCAGAAGAAGAGCTGCAGGAGCAGCGGCAGGAGGAGGACGCGAACGCGGCGGCGCAGGCGCGCTTTCCTCGGCAGCAGGAGATGAAGATAAAGATGAAACAGTGGCGACAAGGGAAGGCGGGCGGGAAAGAGCAGCAGCTGCAGCAGAGAGAAGAGCTGCGGCAGCAGCCGCTGAAAGGGAGGCAGCAGCGGCAGCTACAGCATCACCTGTAGTAGCATGCGACCCCGGTGCTGCTGCTGCAGCAGAGGGAGGAGGGGCAGGGAGAAGAGAGGAGAGGGAAGAAGCAGCAGCACGTGAAGACTCGATTTTGCTGCACGACGGACGACCGCGGCGCAGCAGCAGCTCTGCTGCTGCAGAAGGAGGAGGAGAAGATGCAACGGAAGAAGAAAGTGTGCTGCAGCGTTTAATTGAAGAAGAACGTAGGGTAAAGCTGCTGGAGAGGCGCAGACAACTGCGTGAGAAATGCAACCGTCGACTCTGCGAGATCTGCGTTGAAGGAATGGAGAGGTAAAAAGAAGAAGAATCGCAACAGCAGCAGCAGACCCGGGAAGAACGAGCAACGACTTCTGCAGCAGCTTGAGAAGGAGAAGCCGAGGAAGAAAAGAAGAAGAGACAGCAGGGGGGCGAGCTGAAAAGAGAGACAAAGAGAGAGAAGAGGCAACAGGAGAAGAGGAGCAGCAGGATGGGAGAAGGAAGCGAGACGGCAGCCGAAGAACGGCAAGAGAAACGCCGAAGAAGACACAAGAGGCCGCAGCTGTAGCAGAAGGCAGGAGGAGGAACAGCAGCAGCAGCAACCGCACGAGGGCTGAAGAGCAGAAGCGCAGGAAAGCCGAAGAAAGAGAAAGGAGAGCTGCGGCCGAAGGAACAGCGGCAGACGAAGGAAAGGAGCAGCAGCAGCCGCAGAAGGGCAGCAGCAACAGGGGAGGGACAACAGGGCCATCAGCACCGCAGCAACGGAAGAGCAGCAGCAACAGAGACAGAAGCAGCATCAGAAGCAGAAGCAGCAGCTCAAGACCGTCTGCTTCATTTCGTCTCTCTCTATATATAATACTGCTGCTTTACTACTACTGCTACTACTACTATCACTATTCGTACGCGTATGCGTACACACATACGGGGTGCAATGGGAAAAGTTTCCTGCATGCGTTGATGTTTTCTCGCGCCTGTCAAATACTTCGTGTTTTCCTGTTTGCATAGATGTATGTGTCTCTGTCTGTGTAAAGGTGAAGCAGCGAGAGAAGAAGCAAACGCTTCTCTCTGAATATACGCACATTCACTCGTGTGTGCGTATCTCTCTGCTTGTATCGATGTATGTATATCTATTTCTGCAAACTTTAAGCAGCAAAAGAAGTCGTAGACACTTCTCTCTCTATCCGAATATATATATTTAGTAGCAGATTCTTTCCTCTGAATATATACGCATGTACACGTGTATGCCTCCCTCTGTAGAGACGTGTGTATATGTATTTCTGCAAACGCAAAACAGCAAAAAAACTAGCAGACCCTCAGTCTCTTTCTGTGTATATATGTGTGTATGTCTCTGTATCTCTGTCTATATATATATATATATATATGTGCACGAGCATGTATACATCGCGCGCGGATTTTCATTGCGCGTGACCCTCTGTCTTCTCTGGATATTTTGTAGTAAGATACCGCCTCCTGTAGAGGCCTGCAGCTGCACATATACATATATAGAGGGACAGACAGAACAATTGTAGCTTATGTATAAATATAAATATACATGTGTGTGTATTTGCGTATCATAAAGGAGTCACCTTCTTATACATATACGTCATTAAGAAATGTTCATATACATATATATCACGTAGAAAATACTCGGTGCACGTACGTACATATATATATATAATATAGTAAACGTACATATGTATATATATATATATTATATAGAGATATACGTCCGTAACAAATATTGTATCCAGGTAAAAAACACGTAAGATTCGGCATCTGAAACATGTACATATACATATATATATTTATCTCTCCATGCATATGTCTATATTCTGGAGACGATCGGCGACTGCTGCGGGTGCTACAGGCAGCTTCATCAGGCCGGTGGAGTTGCGCAGCGACTCTTCGCGACACGCTTCGGACGCGTCCCTCCTATTCCAGCGACAGTAAGGATTTCACGCTGCAGCAGCAGCACGAGCAGCAGTAGTAGCAGCAGCAGACGTAGTAGCAGTGGCAGCGGTAGGGGTAGCACGAGTAGCAGTAGCAGTCGTAGCAACAGCAGCAGTAGCAGCAGCGGTAGTAGCAGCAGCGGTAGTAGCAGCAGCGGTAGTAGCGGCAGCAGCAGCAATAGCGACAGCAACAGCAGTAGTAGTGGCGGGGGTAGCAGCAGTTTTAGCAGCAACGGTTGCAGGCAGCTCCAGGAGTAGCGGAGTTGAAATGTGAATGAAGAGGAAAGCAGCAGGAGCAGGAACACAAGTACCTTTATGCAGCACCAAAAGGCCAGAGGAGAATACGGAAGAGGAGGAGGAGCAGCAGCCAACTTCGCAGCCGCAACAGTATTAACAGCAGGGGCGTCAATAGCAGCACCGGCAGCAGCAGGGAGAGAGGACGAGATAGCCCAGGAATAGGAGCGCCAGGAGCACATCGGCAGCGGCAACCGCATCGCACCAGTTTCCTCGCTGCTGCTGCTGCTTCTTCTTCTTTGCTGCTACGCGACTTGCCGAGCTGCTGCATCTGTTTTTCGTGCTGGGCTGGGAGGACGGCGGCTGCTGTTGCGGCACAGGTAGCATTTACAGTTGCTGTGACAGTTGTGCTGCTGCTGCTGCTGCTGTGCTACCGTGCTGCTGCTGTTGCTGCGCTGCTGCACTTTGCTGCTGCTGCTGCTATTGGTGCTGCTTGCGTCCACAGGCGAATGGATACGAACTGGAGAAGTTTTCTTTCTTCATAGCACGCGCCGTTGTCACTTCTCCGGCCGTGCGATGGAACTGGTTTCTGCTCACTGGTAAACACCGCTGTATCTCCACCTGAGTATATCCGTCAATCTCTCCCGTACGATCTTGTCCAACATATACGTGTGCGTAGGAAGGATTTTTTCTTCCGTATATAGAGAGAAATAGACACAGTAGTGCTACTCGTCTGCATATATAATAATGCCTGTACATATATATGTACCTATATATATATATATGCTTGCATGTCCTTCACTCTCTCTGTACGAATATATAGATATATGTACACACGCACATTTCTCTCTTTATATCGATATATGTGTAGTTGTGTGTATATATTTATATCGTATACATCTCTATATGTAAAAGTATATATGTGTATACGTACATCCTTGTGTGTATGTAGATACACACAGACGCGCACGTGTGTACCTTTATGTGTGTGCCCCTACATCCGGAATAAGCAGCATTGTCTGTTGGACTACCATGTGCTTTGTTGCGTATTAGTGTGTTTGTACATATATATCTATATAGAGATATGCATATATGTGTACTGTTTCGCATGCTTTACGTATACGTGTGTACACAGATCTGAGTTTCCTGCACCAGTAGAGCATCCCCTATGCCTACATTTTATGCCTACATTTTACACACAGGCTCATTCATTTATCTTTTGATACTAGTCAAAACGATTAACACGCATGTGTGCCTGCTTCCTTTATGCACGACGCACACATATGTATATAAATGGATGCACACTGTGATTTCCCCTTCTCAGAATAAAAAAACATGTACATGTATATAGACCTTTGTCGCTATATATATATATAGTAGTGTCTTCCACTCAGAATAGGTTTATGTATATGTATGTGTATGTAGTGATCTTTTCCCCTCAGCATAGGCTTCTATATGACTGTGAATATACTGGCAGGTTGGCTACGGAGTGTATTACACGTTTGCAGAGAGATCTCCTCTGGACATTTGAAAAAGGTGGAATGTTCATGACAATGGATGAAGTCCTCTGCAGGACAAGTATCGCACACGGACACGGAGATCGACCCACCCAAACACTCGCATATTAATCTCTATAGAGAAACCCGTGCGTGCGAATACCTGTTCGGACTGAAAACCTGCGCACAGGCTTTCTTTGTCTGGTTAATGCGACACTGAGCGCCTGTTCGCCAAAAAAGCCATATAATCCACATGTATACATTTATACGGTGACATGCGTGCCCACTACAACTTTCTACAAATGTACGTGTACATACGTATATACACACGTCTTCTCTGTTTTTCCCCCTCGTCTTTCTCCTGTGTTTCTGCGGTCAGAATTCTTACCCTCGCAGTTCTGTTGTTTCACTCTAATATTCACCAGGTCTCTGTACAGTTGCTCAAATTTTCCGAATTTTGAAGTGGTTTGCCACGTGTGCTGCTGCGGGGCCCATTTCCCTTCAGACACCACAGAGCGCCTTGTGCAGGTGACGAAGGTCATTGCCGAAGCGCGGTGGATGAATATCTTGGCGCTGAAGTAAGTTACGGTACATTCCGTATATAACTGCAAATATGTATGTGTACATTTTATGTATATGTATGTGTGTACGCGTTCACGTGTATATTTCTCTCTATATATTCACGTACACATGTATATATGTCTGCACATATGTACGCTTGTTCTTGTGTGTGCATGTGTGTGTAGATGCCATCTGTATGCGTACTCTGTGTGTACGTGTGTCAGTGGGCGGTGGTGAGTTGTGATACTGTTGAACTGAGGTTCTACAGGCGTGGTTAGTCAATTCACGTATATAAATAAGTATGCACATGTTTATATATATATGTGTGTATTTGTATGCATGTGTATCTGTGAGTATTCATGTATATCATTGTATGTGTGAATGTAGGTGCCTTCGTGGTGGTAGTGACTGATTCTCGTCGGTCTTCCGGGGTTGCTGTCACATGTGTGGCTATTTCCCTCTCAGTGTATTCTGCTACAAGGTTGCAGTGATTATTACTTTGCTGGGTGCCAGAGCCCATTTCTATCTTTCCAGGAGTCTGGTGGTATGCGAGAGCTACTGCTGCTGTACGTGTTATTCTTTTTCGTCGTTTCAACAGTTCACCGAAGAATTTGTGAGTATTTTTCTCATCAGTTCTCCCGTCACTACTCTGTTTTTCGTAGAAAGGGCGGCTATGCAGGTCCGAAGTGTCTCCGTGTTATGACGGTGTCTTGATGCTTCTGGTTAGGTTGTCGCATTGGCCACCGTATTTTCGTTGCCTAGGTTTAAATTCAAAGTACTGTCAAAGTGCCCACTTTTCCCGCGTATCAATGTGATGAGAACAACTCACTGACCCTGCCACCCGACCGCGATTACGTGAATGCCACAACACACAAAGGAAATTTGTTGCTGGTTATATATATATGTGTGGGTGTGGGTGTGTGTGTGTGTGTGTGTGTGTGTGTGTGTGTGTGTGTGTGTGTGTGTGCTGGTGCATGTGGCTGCAGCAGCACCCCCTTGTCGAGCCTGTCGCGCTTCTTTCTCTTCCAGGACTTACACAGCAGCGTCCTCCTCTTCATCGTTTTCGTGCTTTTTGTGATGGCTTTCAAGCTGTGGCCAGCTCTTTTCTTTGATGAAACATTTTACTAACGAGGCGAAGCGGCACCGCGACCGGGACTTGAAGTGATGTTGAAGAATTTCTGCATGTGTGTGTGCGTGTGGGTATCTGTGCCCCGTGTGTCTGTGTGTCTGTGAATGCTAGGCGCAACTAGATATGCACATGTATAACTAAGCGGGGTACAGGCATATACATGGAGAGACAGAGGAATACCTGTTTTCCCGGACTCTTCCGTTCAGCTGTTTTCCATCCTCTGTGATCCCTCTATGTCAGTGAAGAAAAGCTGGTGACGAGGCAAAAGCCAGGTGGCAGTGTCCGAGGATTCTAGTGCGAAGTTGAAGTGGATCAATTTTTCCAAAACAAAATGTTCGTTGTGTGGGAGATACGCTACAACAGAAGACCGGGTGGATGCGTGGAAGTGAACACTTGTTCGAACGTGTATATTTCTATGAAAGTGCCAGAAGACCGGCTGGATGCGTGGAATTGAACACTTGTTCGAATGTGTATATTTCTATGAATGTGGGTATACATACACGTATATATGTGCGTCTCCACTCATACGTATACATATCTGGATGTATGTATCTGTTTGTCCACGTATGTTGGTATGTCAGAAAGGCCCGTATTGCGCCTCGCTTAAGAGGTGGACTTTTGTGTGTATGGTCGAGCAGAATGGCGTGCGCATTTACCAGTCAACATTGGCAAGTGTACGTGGAGATACATTTACTGTTGTTTTTGGGGTTGACTGCGGTGGTTCACGCATTGGCGCACCGTGTGACACTGATAAGGAATTTTGAAGACAGCTTCTCTTCACGTTACGACTACAGATACGCAAGTCATATGCTTTACAGTAGACAGAAATCTGTTTCAGGTCGCTCCGAACAGGAACTGCGGGCGCATACAGGAATGAGGGCAGAGTACTGCGAAAAACAGTGGCACACAATGGCACATACATACCTAGAGGCATTGTGTATCTACACTATACACATGTACGTAGTTATCCGTGCAGGGACAGCGTTGTAGGGAACGGCCGTGGACGTAGTAATTTCATGGCAAGGAGCGTTCCGGCTGCAGTATATTAAATCGAAGAAACGCTTTCGTGCCAGGGCGACGACACAGGCATTCAGAACAGACAGTCTGCGGAGAGAGGAACAGATACGTCTGTGCATATGTGCATACACGTGTGTATTTGTGTGTAAATGAACACACGATACAACGAATAGGAGACGTGGATGTGTCGATGTCTTGTCTTTGGTAGCTGGAAAAAAGAAACTATACACATGTATATACGGTTGTTTGTGTACTGTTAGAGGTTGTGGCAGGATATCCACATGCAGACGCAAATATGTAAAGGTACGCGTCATATATAGGATAGTGAAACTGGCTGCATCCGCGTCCTGGTTTCGGGAAATGGGACCGTTGGGATAGCTGATGCGGATTGACGGCGACAACCTCTGCTTCGAGGAATATATGTATCCACATCTTCTTTTGTGGGCACCGGTGCAGTGGAGAAATTCTATCGTACGCCTGGCGGGAGAAATAAGCTCGCTGACTCTTTTTTGCGGAAGTGACTAATCTTAGCAGTGTGGCCTCCACTAGTACATACTGGCAGTTCAACCATGACGCCACCATCTAAAGAAAAGTTTCTGCAGCACCATGTTTTCCAAAATACATACACAAAGATATATATATATATATAGCTACGAAGCTGTGGCGTCGATTGTGATTTGAACAAAATGCATGAGAAACCGACGGCATTTTTGACGCCTGATTTATCCCTCCCGAATATCGTTCGAGTGTGGGATGTTGTTAGTGAAGACACAGATGAAAATACACACGTGAGGACGACGAACGTATTCGTGATGGCTGCCTGACTATGTTCAGGCGGGTCAGTCTCCCTTGTCTATCTCGTCGTCTCTTTCTCCCTTCTTTCGTTCCACTGAGGACGGGACACACAATTGTTAATCTGTGAGGTCTGCGCATGTGCCCGATGATGCCAGTGGAAGACACCGCACATGCACCCGCTGAAGCGTGCTGGTTCAAGGTCAAAACAGGGAAGTCGTGTGAAGTGACGTAAACGCTTGATCTTGACTTATCCTGAGCCTTCATTGAATTTGTTTTGCTCTGAAGAATAGCCAAGCGTGCAGATATCACAGTCACAAGCGTACTTTTCTATGACACATTCGGTTTCAATTTTTTTGCTGCAGGTGAATCACTTTATTCATATTTGCCGTTGATTGCTAGCACTGTGATGTAAAACAGGCAAACATATTACCATCAATCACAAGACGTTTGTTGCCCTCGCTGCAGGTGTGCTGCTGGGGAGACGGTTCTTTTTCCTTCATCAACACTAACGCTGAATTCTCATCCATTACATAACCATCCGTAATGAGTTTTCCACGCATGAAGAATATGACCAGCTCACTCCATCCACTGCTGAAAATTTCGCCTCCCAGATGAAATGAACTGACTGGTTGACTGCCTGCTGTCGCAGCAAAAGGAGCCGTACCACTGTCTTCACTCAACTCAGCCAAATCTGCACAGAGAATTATTTTTTGTGAAGAGGAACGTGCTCCGTGGAAGATGTCAAGAAGCTCCGCATCCAGACTTCCAGAGAGTGTCCAAATTTTCCAGATCGGAGTGGTTCACACGTTCTACGCGGAAAATTGTTCGGGAAAGGTGCGCTGCGACGGGCAAGCAGACCGATTACCATTGCAAGCAAGCGACCGCGCAATGTAAGATTGTAACGTTATGCAACAGATACACACGCCACCTGTGTACACGATGGTAGCGTCCACAAACCTCTGCATGTGTGGCCTTGTGTAGACGTCGGCAACCGCTAAGGGTGGGGCAAAGAGAAAATACAACTTGTCGACGTGGATTTCTATCTATATGTGTAAATGTGTGTACGGACGCTGAGACTGTCTCATTGACTGAAGGAAAGACCGTGCGGACTTGTACAGAGAGTCGCACGACAACTGTAATGAGGAAACTGGACACTCCCGCGGAGTAAAGACGACCCTCTCCAGTGTAAGGGCCACACACGTGTGCGTGAATCTGAACTGGCACAAGCAGTACACGGATGAGGGCGCGCTGTCAAGGACTACACAAAAGTGTGTGACAGCAAGCAGAAGCCGTAGAACTAGGACGGCGCTAATCGACAAGGTAGAAGTTGTGTTGCTCTTACGCATGTGGTTGAAATGAGATTCAAGCTTCCTAGTCACGAGAAGAATTTCTCAAAACGTTCTCCAACTTCTGCACTGGAAAGGCAGATCCCAACGTCGTGCTGTAGTTCATCCGGGCAGTGCAACAATTTTTTTCGGAAATTACCTGATTGAATGAAGCTGTAACAGAGGATTCGATAACCACCGTGTCTCTGTTCGAAGAATATGCTTAGGTGTTGCGTACTCATGCTCCGCAGCGCATCCAACCTACCCGTGTCCGGAAGTGTCGCGCAGTTCAGTCGTTTGTCCTTGATTCGCAAAAATCTTCATTCCGGGTTCGAGATACGTAGTGTGCATGGTAATGCACTACGCATTCGTGACGCTGCCTTCCTTGTTTTACCTGTGTGCGTCGCACTGAGATATGCGTTCGTCATATGTAGACACTTACGAAGAGGCGGCAGCCATATATATCGGCGCAGAGATCGAAAAATGGTTAGGCAACAGACAGCTGCAAGTGGCAGTGCGTGAAGATAGTCCTGTATGTAGAGTAATCAATGAATATCTTTGCACTCTGCGCATGCGACTAAGTGTAGGTTGGACACCGCCTCAGCAAAAAGGCTTCAAAGGTGGATAACCTGCGTAGTCGATGCCAGGGAAATCAAGTACAGTTTCGCCGTCCAGGATTGAGTGCGAAAGAGGACTTTATTGGGACGGCATAAGAGGCGCACTTTGTAGGTGATTCTGGGAGCAAGGAAAAGAGTGTAACCCTTTGATATGCGTGGGATACCACGCAACACATGCTTCAAAAAGCTGCTTCGGGACATACGCAGGGGCGCTGAAGCAAATAAAATCTGCAAATGTGTTCACGGCCGTGTCCTGCACACACTTGCATCCACGTAGTATCTTGACAGTGCTAAGCCACGTCAATGTGAACAAGACACCCGTTGTGGTGTGTTCATGTCTCCCGATGTTTTGAGAGGAACTTGAGCACGAAAAAGCCAGATAGACCGCGCTATCAAGAAGGTAGTAATGCTTTATGTACACTGACCCCTAGTACCAGAAGACTTTCCGAGCGCCGAAACGAATAGGACCCCTTTTGGGCTAGGCTCTGCTGCACATGTGTCCAGTTTTTGTCTTCGAACCATATTGTGGGGAACGTCTTAGTTGGGACTCCCCCCGGGGCAATCTTTGTGTAATAGTTGTCAACACAGAGCGCGTGGCAATATTCTACACCTTTCCTCTGCATCTGCGGAACAGATTCATAGAGATCTATATAGAATGAGACAAACAAAGTATAAAGAGGCACAGAAACAAGGAAGGGAAAAGCAATGTCTGGTCTGTGATCACCGAGATCTGAGGTATTATTATTATTATTAGCGGGTACTTCTGTCACGACAAATATACATGTATGCCTACATGCATGTGCACCTTATATCTGCACTTTCTCGTATCCGTACTACGCTCGGATTGGCCACCACGAAGCATTCTATCACTCGAAACGAACAGGTGGATCTGTGTGTACGTACCTACACGTAGGCCCCAAATGGTCCTTATCATCGTATCATCCTACACAGTGTTCACAGTTTGGTCACACGCTCAAACGTACACACGTGGCCGACTTGACAACATTCCTGTGGGCAAAGTGGGCGCTTCCGTTGTAGAGAAATTTGAGAGATGACAGTGGCACATCTGTGCACGCAGTGCACCAGCTAGTCCGTGATGATCCACGGCTTTGTGGTTACAAAGAAGTCACGATGATTTCGTGGTTCTTTTTTCTTGCGCTGTTGTGCTTATCTACTGGCAATACATGGTAGAACCACATGGATCAAGCTGCCGTATGAGGGTCCAGTTCCAAGAATTGCCCACACAGGTCAGTTTTTTGCAGAAACTACGCCGGCGTCGGCTGATGTCTGACCCCATGTCACAAAACAGGCTTTGAACTGAAACCCACGTTATTCGCTTCTCAGGATGCGCTGCTTTTGCAAAGTGACTGATTCGGCGGCATTCACATGTTGCTCCGGGCAAATCGTATATTCTGCTGCATTTTCACATTCCTTGCCCGTGTGAGTGGGAATTCTAGCTGGGAAGAAAACAAGCGTGTTCCGTCTATTTCGTGTCAAAGAGAATAACTATGGAACTCTACGATGGTAAATGGTAAACAAACGCTCCTGAAGTCGCTCTGTGCTTGAACTCGTGAGAGGATATAGGTCGCCTGCCTACGTTACTCGTAACAACTTAGCGGCGAACGGTCACAGAGGATATAGGTCGCCTGTCTACGTTATTCGTAACAACTTAGCGGCGAACGGTCACAGATTGTCTCCTGAACGACAGCGTGTGCGACAATCTTTCTAAGGACACCCGCACGTGGAAGTGCAGTCAGGCGGAGCGCACTGGTAGAAGAAGCTGTCCTTCCAATATTGTGCGTATCAACAACACAGAAGCATATTCAACAAATATATCATTCGGAGATGAGCAGTGATTGAAGACGTAACACGGCTGCGCGGTCAGACAGTGGAAACTGGCATTCATGTAGTGAACCTACACACTGCGACCAATGCTATCGTGATTTCGCGTTTTCCGTCCTCAGGTCCGATCTACAACGACCGCGCAACGACAGTGACACGGGCGTTTGCCGATGACAGTTGTAAAGCAACGGAGCTCTAAAATATCATACAGCTTTGCAGCGTCTGCCCCTCCCCAAAAAACGGCCACCAGGAGTGACATAGGTACACGAAAGAAATATCTTATGCAGCCAACGTTGACGCACGAACGCTTCTGTTCGCGACACTCTATCTGGATCCAAAAGGAACGCCTTTTTGCTCACAATCGCCACTGTACAGCCGCTCGCTTTGAACGCACCGCCGGACAGTGTGTCTAAGCCACATACGTACTGTTGTGATTCCACTTTTCTTTGAAGTAGCAAGGCAACGTGCACACGTGTGTAACTATCTTGAGGATAAAACCACGATACCACGGTATGCCCTGACGCAGAGGTTTTCTCCCTTCAAGCTGAACTTTGACAAAATCACACATGCAGAAGTGCCACGCCACTGTTGGTGATCTGGCTTCTGTTCTGCAGAGGGTGTGCAAGCGGCTGCGATAGAAGAAACATCTACCCGGAAAACCTGACGGTCGACTGCGATGGAAGAATCACCAGGCCAGTGAACAGTGTGGCACCACTACTGATAGCGAAGCGTCACGCGGCATGTTACGGATGTTACGAGGTGGACAACGGCGCGTGAGAAATAGCTGAAAGAATGAGAGCGCTTGAAGTAAATTTCTGTGCAAAATGTCGCCTCTGAGTGCCGCTTCGAAGTAATGATTCAGCTTCACAATTTCGTGCAATGGAGATCCTCTTAGTGTGTTTAAGGTTTCATGTCTAATCGCCCGCCACGACAGGAGACAGGCGGGCAACGTTTTACGCATGATGTGCAAGTGGATCTACGTCGTTGCCACTACGCAGCTGTGTTCTATAGAAATATATTGCAACTCTGCTGGCACTTGAGGCAAGTGCGTCACTTCCCAACGCCGTGGATGGTAAGTATGATTCGCTAGTGAAGATGACGCGCCAGTTCCGCGCAAAGACGCGCGTACTGGTGAAAGTGAAATCGACACAGCGAAAAGCGCTGGAGTGTGCGCAGCGACAATCTTTGCCTGAAGCGCATGCGACTTCGGAAGGGTCTTCAATTGCCTCTTTTATTGAAGGATGACAATATCGCGACACAAGTGAGTGTATGCACTGTGCATTGCCTGACGGCGTTGTGGGAACAAGGGTGGCGCCAGTGTCGGGGAACACGATTTTCATTGTAAATATGGGAGAACGGCGCCCATTTGGCTCTCTCTTTCTCAATATCAACATGCAGAGGTTGACGGTGCTCTTGGAGCGTACAAAGAGGGCTGCCGGTTCACTTGTTTCGCAAAACGTCTGCCATAATACCTGGAAAGAAGGCCTTTTCTTGTGGAACAATGCGCGTACGGCGTAAAGTGTTACCGGAGTCACTCTTTTCGGTCACAGTGACTTGTCGCTCTGTGTCGCTTGTAAAACCAACAATGAAAGTGAAATTTCTTGGTGTAGAGGGGCTGGTAAAAGTTTATCCGTTAGCGTACACACAAATATATGTATCACTGCTTGTTCCTCTATTAGGTTATCTACTAATGTACTGTATATGCAACGATGCTTCAGCAAGGGCGTACGAGTGAATCGAGACTAAGGTGCTCAGAGTTTGCACCCGATTCAAGTGTAACACAACACTATCACAAGTGTGTCTGCAGACAAACCCGAATTGTCCTGATCCGCAGGGCAGTGACATATTCCGAGGGTAACACTGAGCGGCGCGTCCCAGGAGGAGACAAAATAGATTTTTCTCAACCCTGTTATAGTATAACTTTACCTTCCGTCTCATTTTCTACGTTTTTGTGCACGATACCGCCGGCAAGACAGTGCAGCCTAAAGACGTATGGCTTGTTTTCTCGAAACAACCGCCTAGCCTTCCTTGCGTCTCCTCAGCCTACTAAAACTCATCCAACTTCAAGAAAATTCCGAAGATTTATAGTCCTACTGCGTGGTTTAACACCGTCACACATGCCACATAGAAACCTAGAATAGCATGCTTGTCGTACGAGCTTTTGAACTTAACATACACAGCATACAAGTATCTGTACGAAACGACATATGGATGTGCAATTGTGATGGTTGCTTATTCATAAAGACATAGAGATCTGCGCATATTCACGTAATTGCAACATATATATAGGCGACCGCAGTGTCCCCGGAGAGCCCGCACAAATCAGCGCACAACCGTTGTGGTCACATAGAAAGCGACTACAAATTTGTGTTCCTCCAGGGGGCTACAAGTGTTCAGGCCGGTTACCTACTCTGTCGAATGCTCAGATGAAGAGGTACACGTTTCTGTCATGTCGAACTGTACAAAGGCTGTGGAACAATAATTAGCTGAAGTTAGTGTGGAGGGCACCACCTGTGTAAAACCGTTAGTTCTAGTGAGTTTTATTCTGGTAGTCGAGCCATCGGGTGCCCCGCGCGAGAGCAAACTGCTTCGAAATCATCTAGGCATAGCACGCACTTAAAGCAACGGCGAAGTCACTTGGTGTAGATCTACTACGGCCACTTTTGGGTAAGGGGGGTGACTTCAATCAGCATTTTCCAGGCGCCACGAATACCTATAGTTTTCGCTACTAATGTCTGGTCTGGACGCCCATGTTTTTCTCTGGAGAACTCGTCTTGTATCCTACACACTTGAATGGTATGTAGAGTTGCAGTCTATTGCGCACGTTACTGTGGTTACTGGCGAAGGCTGCGAAAGGACAGCCGGGATGATCTAAGCGCCACATGAACGTATACGTACAAGTATGTATGAATTTACATCCTGCTTGCTTACCGTGTACCAAATCGACTACACACATACAGATGTACGTGTGTACATGTATTGCTCATGTATTGTTTGCGCAAAATAAAAAAACCTGTACAGGATTCTGAAACAAGAGATGCAAGCAACGTTTACCCAAAACTCCAGATGAAATAGAACAAAACAAGCAGACTTCTTTCCGACCCTGAATTGACTCTGTCTCTGAAGAAAGTCTCACCGTGCTTGCTTTTTTCTATCCGTAGCCGTCTGCGCGTGTCTTCTCCGCCATAATTTACACAAACATACATGGGATTGTAGTGTATGCGCTGCTTTGTATACTTTTTCCCTTTGCGTCGTCGTTGCCTTCCCTTACGGGCGTCTTTCTTTTCGTCGTCTGCATTCATCTAGATTGTGTCTCTCTACGTGCACATAACAGTATGCAAAACACATGTCCAACTGTCGCGCTTGTACCAGTGCGCTCCTACAAGGTGCTGCTGGCTCTCTTCAGCAGTTGCCTAGGATTTTGTTCTCCCATAGGAGTTGCGAGACTCCGCAAACCTGCACACCTTTTTCCTCGCCTTACATTTTTACTGAAGTCTCCGCGTTGTTTAACTAACTTTTTCACTTCAGTTCAACCAAGGTTCTCACCCACACATGGTCGGAGTTCCTGAAGATTCTGACGTCTTCTCATATTGTGGTTTTCCTTGAAAAGGCCCCGTGCCCAGTGAGTGACATATTGCCCCCCTGCTTCTGCAGCTGCGGCGTGCCTGCCGGACACTTCCGCAGTCGTACTTTCTCAAGCGGCACGTTGTGGTCTCTTCTGTTGTGATATACATCCACGTTCCAAGCCTTCGCATCCGTTCCGGTACTTGCGTATACATTTCTGCATCTGTATAGATATGCGCTCCTTTATACAGCAAGACTGTCGCGCGCTGTGAAAGATGGAGGTACCCGCGTTTTCGCAGCAGGTTTCTTTAATTGG
Organism: Sarcocystis neurona; assembly: GCA_000727475.1. Taxonomy (NCBI): domain Eukaryota; phylum Apicomplexa; class Conoidasida; order Eucoccidiorida; family Sarcocystidae; genus Sarcocystis; species Sarcocystis neurona. Next base: position 3,200,482 of record KL647289.1, on the reverse strand, counting down.
TCCAATGGAAGACTCCTCTACCCCTTCCGACGACCCCGTCGCGCAAGAAGTTTCTGGCCTTCTGGAAAGGAGAAGCCCTTATGTAGAGGCGGCTCCTATTCACTTGCTTTGCAGCGGACTCGCTGCGATGATCGTGTGGCTGATGTCGAGTCTGCTTCTGTACCTGACTTCGGACTACGAAGTGCAGTACATAAAGAGACAAGCAATGGGCGTGCGCATCTGTGGTCTACTGCTAGCACTGAGCCTCGTAGTACTGTTTGTCTTGCCTTTCAAGACGCAGTCGCTTTTTAGTAACATCCTCCGCGGACTCGCCACCATCTTTGCTGTCTCCTGGGGTATGTTTGTTGACGAACATGCCATTATCAGATGGCTGGTAAGACAATTGAACTACCGGATAGATACGCTTCTGTGCAAAAGCAGATGTGTACACATGAATACCAGCAAAAGCATGCAAGCAACTGGCAGGAGTTGTGCGTCTGCTACTGAGGCACAATACGGATCATGTACACAATACTCAGGACCTCGGAGCAGCAGGAGGGCGCGCAGTGCCTTAAGGAGAGGGAGCAGCAGTTGATGCAGCAGCAGCACCGCCTAATATATATGGCAGGAGCAGCAACCGCAGTATTAGTTTTGAGTAGGGCGTGCACAGACACGCATACACAAGAAGAGATATTTCTATCCTAAAGCATCTCTGTGTACATACATACGTGTACACATCTCTATGCGTTGTGCCTTGCGCCGGATCTTGGTGTCCAAAACGGACCGTGCGTGTCCATTAACACAGAGTTACACACGTACGTTAGTGAGAGAGAACGGTGGTCGAGTTGCCAGCGCCGTGAATCACAGGAGAGAGCGTCCTCAGTCGAGTGCGTCATTATAACACATTTGGTCAAGTGATGGGATTGCCTGTGTCTGTCTCCAGAGGTGTGCATCACTACACATGAAAGGTATAATGCAGTCAAGGATTAAGAGAGATTCGCCCCTTTTCTCCTCACACTGAAGGACTTCTACACACGAAGGTCTGGTACTTGTGCTTATGGGGTCAACCTGCAAGAGTGCTAACAGCCGTTCCGCCGTGGGTCTCCGGCTGTGCCACATATGCGGCTGCACGTACTTGTCTGTGAAGGGCAGTATGGCTGTGTTTACGAGTGTATATATATATATATACATACATATGTATGCCGTATGGAGACTGCCTGCGTGTCTCTCTGTATTTCGGCTGGCGTCCTGCTGTACCAGCCCAGCACGATATACACATATTTATATATACATATATAGAATCTACCCACATAATCACACAGCTGCAGACGTACGTCCACACGTCGGTACACACTATACGTACACACACACATACGGATCTTGAGTGCTGCTGCACATTTCTGTGCGGCGTGCAGCATATGATCAGCTCCGTAGGCATTTTGATATTAGATACGTACAGCTTGGGGCTTCAAGCGGACCTGTTGGACTGCCAACAAGAGAAAAAGTGCACCACGGGTGATCCCCACTGGATGCTTATGATCTCGTACGTACGTCAGTACGTCGCGATTACTTTTGAGGTACGTCCCACCCTCGTCACTGTAAAGAGCGAGAACCGTTACTGAGCGTGACGTAGGTCGACTGACAGAAGCTGTGCAGTTAACAAAATCACAGGCTAGCTCGACGGAGTGCGTCAACGCAAAGAGCGGAGTTTAAAGTACCAAATGAAAAGATGGACAGGTGGATCCACCACTGCGGTCAGTGGGAGGGGATCGGTTCTTTTTTGTAAGATGGGGAGAATCAGACTAGTAGAGGAGACGGGAAGATCTGCACAATTCGACACAAGGAAAGTATGACTATGGCGCAGTGGGAACAACTACCATTCCGTTACCCTACAGTGAATCGAAGACGCTAGTGAAGCATGTAGTTCCACAGTTGAAGGTGGAGAATAACGGCTAAATATAAGCTTCTCATCATCGCTATTCTCTTTATAGCACAGACAATTTTTGCTGAGTGCAAATTAGCGGCGTCTTCCTTACCTTGACTTGGTAGTAGCCCCCTTTTTTCGTGGAGCAAGTTCAGCAGCACGTGCGTCGAAAATACGGAGCCAGTCTTTAAGAAAAGGAATCTTCCCTGGTAGCTGCTAGGTCGTCAATGTTCGAGGTGCAGATATTCCGGTACAGACGCCCATATGACGCAGGCGCCGGATCCCCACCTACCTACATGAATTATTTATACGACTGTAGAAACAGAGACTTGCTTTTACACGGAACATGAGGAGAAGTAGTTTTGCTTCTGCCACATGTAAAATACAGGGCGTTTGCTGCTGGTATTGCATAGCTCAGGGCACACTGTTTCTGCCGTGTGTTATGAACGGACTATAGCTTATTCTTTGTAGGAGTGCAGAGTGCACATACTCCTACGAAACTGAAATTCTTAGGTTCGTGTCTGACTTTTTAAAGCAGCATGTGTGCACACCAGTACCCTCTTTGCGCAAGATCTCTACTATGTCCAGGTATGCTATGTGTCTCGTTGTGACGGGTGCGGTATACGTGTCGCCCCTGAAGACACACTTTCCCCAGTATACGCGCATCCATCTGGCTTCGTCGGCAGGCCTTGGCAAGTGGTGACTGCTGCCCTCCCTTTCTCTTCCTGTCTACTGATGCCTAGGCTCCTCTTCCTAAACAAGAATGTACTTTCAGATACAATAGCTTCTCTGTGAATAGACGCACGGATACGATGCCTGCAGGTACTAAAACCATTCATTTTCTACATGTTTCTATATGCGTGTCTGTGTAGTGCATCATTTTATGAGTCTCACTCTATACCCACACGCTCGCACAGCACTAACCGTTAGACACTCATTAGCTGCTTCAGCCAAGAGAGGGAAGACGTGGGGCCAGAGCAGGTGGCTGGCAAGGAAAATCCTCACCAAAGACGCAGTTGACGGATCTGTTCACGCCAAACGCTGCCAGCCAACCGAGAAAGCTGCTACATTCTCGAGAAGCCCCGAACGAGTCCCTTCCTACGTATACTTGTGCCAGCAGATAAAACGCGACCTGCTTTGCCTGCAGCTGGTATGATATTTTTCATACGTGTCCCACTTTTCACCCGCTGCTTTACACCTAGTTGGTCTTACTCATCCCCGCTGTTCTTCACCGCATCTTGCAAGTGCAGAAGGGTATGTATGGCACGTGCGCAGAGCACGCAGAGAAAAGTGTGGCAAAAGATATGCAATTCTACACAGCAAAACAGCTTTCTCTTTTGTTCATTGCCGTACCGCAGTCTACCCAATTTTCCCTTCTATTCACTGCTTTGCAGCCGCCCTGCACGCTAAGATCTCTTCTCCTTTTTATCTCCACTCTACCCTGCCGTGTTCGTGTCCAGATTCACAATTGCTCCACACACGGGAGTCTCCCACACTCGAAGCAACAAGGCTGCACACCTAGCTCACGCATGTACACTGTGGGAGCAGGGTAGCTGCATTAGTGTTTTCCTGCACCGAAGTGCTCTAATAGCGTCTTCGCCGGGCTACAGATGACGAGATCCTCCCACTCAACGCTGTCGGTACGAAGGACAGGCTTCCGGTAGCTGTGATTTGATATGTGTGTGCACGAGTTCTAGGTAACCGGCAGCGTCTCACGTGCGCACCATACCAATATGCACACGAATATAAACATATATATATATATATATGCAAATCTTTGTGTGTGCTCCGTTCAGTGGAAGGTGTAGACTCGTGCTGTGTTGATCTGTTTGCAGCTGCTGATGATTCTGTGTATGCTCCGTTCGGTGGAAGGTGTAGACTCGTGCTGTGTTGATCTGTTTGCAGCTGCTGATGATTCTCTTCGCTTTGTACCCGATCCAAACACTGGGGTGCTTCAGAAACATTTTGCTGCCTGAAGACTATGGAGTGCCCAGGCACCTGCGAGAGCTGGCAAAAGCTACAATCACGCGGAAAAAGCTGGAGGTAAATGAAAATATGTATATCGTTCGGAATCTACCAGTGCCACAGCATTGTAGGAGATGACGTCGTTCTTGCTTTCACATGTATGTGCTGCGCTTTTCCAAGAAAGACGCAGCCCCTTATTGACAGCTCAGACACACCTGTGCTGGTGCATGCGTGCACTTGCATAATTTTACCCATACATGCGTGTATATTCATAGAGGCGTGGGTATCGATACGTGCAGGAATATTGAGATAGAGAAGGTTTACGATATGTTTTTGCAACGACGACACACGTTGTGTCGCCGACCTTTATTCTTCTTCACGACCACTGCGCTGGTGACGCTCTGATACTGCATGAACTAGTGGAAGGTTTACATAGATACACATGTTACATAAGTACACTTAAACTTACTGAAGCATCTGTGCGTGTCACGAGAGAGACAGCTGTTGAATGTAGCTCGTAGTTGCTCACAATACACCGTCTCAGTGCACCCAGGCATATGGGCAAGTGGAAATGTGATTTCGCAGCTCGTCTCCACAGTGTCAGCACGAAAGGGTCCCTATGTGTCCTTGACACGATATCAGTCTTCTAAGACAGAATAAGCCTGACCGCACCTGTAGAAGTTGTCTACACGTATTCACCTTTATACGTGAAAGTAGCGTCAAACATGCCAATTGATAGACACCCAGCGGTACGATTTTGTGTACACACGTCCTCGTAGACGAAGGTATTTCTACTCACTTATGCCAGCGTTTACCTATCCATGCGTATACATCCATGTACACGTACGTGTGCGTAAACCATACGCATGTAAATCTATAGAAGATACCGTGTGCACGAGAACGGCAAGCTTTCCAGAGAAGAAGAAGATACCGTAGCATGGACGTGTTTCAGACACTGGACCACAACGTAAAAGAACATACGCTTACCCGCCTACACGCGCCTGCGCAACAATCTACCACTATTTCTACCGCTGCTACTGCTACTACTACTACTACTATTCCTGCTACTACAGCAGCTACTGTTACTGCTACTACTGCTACTACTACTACGATTATTATTAATACTACTAATACTATCACTACGACTACGACTACTACTTAGTACTGCTGCTTCTAATAGTCCACCACTACCACTATTACTACTGCTACTACTACTACTACCACTACTACTACTACTGGTACTATTACTACTACTATTACTACTACTATTATCACTACTACCACTACTACTACTATTACTACTGCTACTATTACCTGTACTAATAGTAATACACTACTATTACTACTCTTGCTACCTCTACTACTACTACTACTATTACCACTAGTGTTACTGTTATTATTACCAGTACGACTAGGAGTACGCTACTATTGCTACTACTGGTACTGCTCTTAGAATACTGTTATTGCTACTACTACCACTGCTACTACAAGTATACCAGCACTACTATTACCAATAGTAGATCACTACGACCATTGCTACTACTACTACTACTACTGCTACTATTACCACTTTACTACTACTATTACTACTATTACTACTACTATTACTACTATTACTACTACTATTACTACTATTACAACTCCTGTTATCACTACTATTACTACCACTACTATTACTACACCTACTACTACTACTACTACTCTTAGTCCTACTACTAGTACTATTACTACTACTATTACTACTGCTACAACTGCTACTAATGCTACTCCTACTACTACGAAGACTGCAACGACTACGAGTCCTCCCGCCACTGCTAGTACACTAGTGCTACTGCTAGTATACTGCCACTACTACTACTACTACCACTACTACTACTACTAATGCTACTACTACTACTGCGACCACTGCAACTACTACGACGACTACTGCAACGACTACGAGTGCTCCTGCCATTGCTAGTATACTACTGCTACTGCTAGGATGCTACTACTGCTACTACTGCTACTACTACTACTGCTACTACTACTGGTACTACTACTGCTACTTCTACCACTACGACGACTACTACTACCAGTATACTGCAACTGCTTCTACCTCTGCTGCTACTACCATTACTACTACTACTACTACCACTACTACTACCCTCTAATGGAGGTAGTAGCCTTTGCACCTTAATGTTGTTCAACTAGTCTTGACACATATACAAGAAACACACAAGCGCTGCTGCAACCACAAATGCCGTCATATTGATCGTGCACATCTACAAGGAGGCGTTCGTGCGGATCTTCCGTACATATGCATTCAACTTTTTTCAAGCCCGCCGAAGTCTGAGTAGATGGACGTTGAAGAATACGACACAGTGCTTTTTGCTAACGCTCACGTATGAGCAATGATGTTCAGAACCTGGAATGGCAACCACATACGTAAATGTGTATCATTTCACCACACTTGCAACACAAGCAGGTGCAGACTTGCCTGGATACAGGAACACACATACATTTAAGGACCTCGCACGTAGCGCTGTTTGCTAGACACACTATTTTTATCCCTTGAGAGATACCCAGTCCCAACACTGCATAACCATCATGCTGCGCTGAATGTAATGTCTGCTTCCTTCCGGGTACAGGCTCGCGACCCGAAACTGTTCGATAAAGGAAATGTACACCAGCTTTTTGATCCTAAGGAGCCTCTCGAGATCAAGTGGGATGCCTTTACGGATGCGCTTCTTGGTAAGAAACACATGGCGCTGGTGACACGCTTCGAGGCAACTTTAACTCAAGCGTTAAAAGTGGATATTTCGTGTCATTTTGCTGCCGTGTTAGCCTGCCAAGCAAATCTGCATTCGTTAAGGTAGATAATGTGCGTACATATCCTCAGCGTGTTAAACTGCGCGCGCTCTCTGCGCGCGGCACGCACATCCGCGTGTACTACTAAACTCCGGTATGATCGACAGACCGTGATGCAAGTTATTACACTTTCGAAGAGATTTTATCAGGGGCGCCGAGAGGACGGTGCGAATAAATCTAGTTTTTAATGCACACCGTGAACGACGCGCCGTAGTTTGCCGCTCCTTTTTACTGGCGGCGATTATATCCGGTACCTCAACGAAGTCGTCGTGTTTTCTACAGGGGACAAGCGTAAGAGCTGGCCGATCTCCAAGAATCGCCGTCGCCTCAGCATTGTATCGTCCTCAGAGATGCAGAGGAGGCTAAGAATCATGGCGAAGCTAAATTTACCTATTGACGCGTATTTGGAAATGAGGAGAGACGTGGAAAACGAGAGGAAAGAAAGTGACGACTTTGTTGGGTCTGCTGCGAGAGGGACTATCGACAACGGCGAACCTGACTACGGGGACAAAAAAACTAACTAGCGCTCTCCTTGAAGACCCGCATTCCCGTAGCGCGCAACTCACCTGCTGTAATTACCTGTGTACAGCTGCGGGTGCCAAGAAGGAACCTAGTTACCCTTCTTACGGCGTTTACATGTACAGGACCGACACACGTACCCGGTCCACATTCGGGAAGATCTATGTACATTCACGCATATATCCACAATAGACACGAAAAAGTTTTCCTCGATGTGTCTACGCGGTAGAAGCGTTCGACTGTCTGTGGTTTTTGCGTATGTACACGCTTCCTCTGCGCACGTAATGCAAGAACAGTCATCTTGTGCTCACGCGATGGGCCGCAGCCTTCTACCGACTGTGCGCAGAACAAGACAAGATAATTCCAACTTGTCTTACTCGAAAGCACAGTTTACACGTGGAAACGTGTTCTCCCTGTGTATACGAATGTATATATGTATCGATACATGATTGTGTGCGAGCAGCGGTTCGTTCAGGGTAGTCGCTACCATACAAAGTGCAGCCCATCTACAACCTCCAGAGACACGTGTCAGTGCAGCTTTGCGAATAAGTGCATGGACATAGATGTCTACTCTTTCCAGACACATAGAGCTTCGACGTGCTGTTCACGTGAACGTACATATATAACTGGTGGCTTCCTCGCCCTCATGGGCTGTTTGCGAAATAACAAACGTCATACATCTACGTGTGACATCTACGGAAAAACAGAAGCAATTTTGCTTGCCTGCGATGGGAAGGTATGGGTTGTGTACGCACAGGGACGACGTGACGTCTGGTCTATTCATGCAAGGAAGTCCGACATATTTTTACACAGACACACGTTGCCGCGACAACTGCCACATAGACGCGTACGGAAGAATTAAGATGCTGGCGGACCGTTCCGCGCTTGCGCGTGGCAGACAGGACCGTTGAATCGAAGTTGTGGTCGGCGCCTCTACGTTTTTCCACTTATGCTCAACCAGCACTTCAAAAATGATTCCACACCAGTGTATCTTCAGGGACAGCTTGATCGTACACCTGTGCCGTAGCTTCTGACTAATTGTCTCACACGTGCACAGTAGACGGGCCCGTGTGTACATACTTCGTCGTCGAAAACAGGAAATTTATTGTGTAATATAATACATGCACCATCCGCGACGTCTGCGAGTATCAGGTCCTGTTGAGGTAAATTCGCGTTTGTCCTGGTAGCCTGTACCCACCTTTACCACCGTACAAACGAGTCCAATGAACTGTGCTTGGGAAGTGGTAATTTCCACGATGAAGCAGGACGTGTCGTAGGTTAGAGGTAATCAGTAAAAACCGCAGACTCGAAGGAAGCATTAAGGTGGAAGAGCGCATCATCCTTTGCCACACCCGTGCGCGCAGTTGACTGCATTGGGGACGAAGCACAGGGGGATTTGAAGCATGCAGGGATGACACCTGTGGGAGACCCGTTATTCAAGGTCATAGAAGGAATCTGGCTTAGACGTATCACCCGTGTGCAGTCCCGCGTCAGCGGACGATCAAACGCAACGCCGTCTGCATTGTTCACACAGACTTCTCAAAGTCCTACGCCTCCTGGGAAATATTCATTTGATGTTCTCTGCCATTCGTCGCAGCGGTTTGTGTGATCTATTCAAACAACTTTGCAGTGAAACTCGTTGACCACACAAGTGTGTAACTGGTACATTCCTGGGCAAGATCACATCAAAATCGTGCCGCTATAATGTCACCTACATTTTCCCATGATGCAAGGTCATGCCCGAATACGAACTCAAACAAGTGTCTACGGATACGCGAGGCCCAACAGAAAATGTGTATACACGAGGCGTAGACTATTGGTGTGCAGACAGTTGTCCGTGCGCGTATATGTATGATGAACTGCCCGTACCAGGTGAGCTCACATCTGTGCAGAAGAAATGACTTTCGGGTTTGCATAGAAACAGGTAAGTAAATTTAGGAGACTGGAAATGTACGTTCTCCAGTTCAAACGTACGTGTACCTAGAGATGTGCACACACCACGGATTCACCTTAATGTAATCGCGTTGCCCCGTTTGGAGTGGGCAGCAGCCGCGAGGAGTCGTTCTTGACATTTTTTGGCTCTGTTACTGCTTTTGTTAGCCAGGACACCCACGAAAGAGATTGTACGTGCCGGGCTAGCTGTATTTCATAATGTGTATTACTACCTTAGTAGTTGTTTTGAATACTGTAGTTCTTCATTGTAGAAAGGTACGCACAATTTTTCGAATCCACCGTGTTACAACTTGGCGCGTTTTCTTCCGATCACGCTTAGACTGGGTACTCAGGAAATTCTATCGATCCATTGCATACTGTGCAGACGAGCAGATTTGGCGAGCTGCGAATCCAAGAATGGTATACTTTCCAGGACAGTACGACTACGCACGCGGAGTAAATTGTAGGCTCGATAGTGAAAACTCCCCTAGGGCTCTCAGATAACCTTTATGCGAGCACCTTGTAGAGTCGTCATTCGAGCGACGCACAACTCTTGACGTGGCACGGCTTGGAAGCGTACCACCAAAGAATATTTCTGTTCTCAAACAAATAGCGGCTAAGACCAGATTAGGAATCTCACACCGTGCATGGCACAGGACGCCTATGTACAACGCTTACACTATCGGAAAAGCGTGGATATTACATGGTGAAGTAATCCATCACACGCCATGTAGAACGTGACTACGAACATCAAATAGGACAGACGTGTTCACGGTCACGTCTTTAATTGTCGCTGATGAGCTAAGCGTAAGTTTAGCCAATATCGCTCCGCAAAATCTGTCCTTTTTTGGACACCGATCTGGTTTCCCGTCACTGAGTAGGGGGAATGAGTCATAATTCTTCTCGCTCTGTCGCGTACACGGCGGCCTCCTATACATACAGATAGATATATATATATATATATTCATACATATATACACATATACGCGTCGCTTCTAACCAATTCCGTTGAGGCGAGTTGCGCTCAGAAGGGCACGAGTCATTCATGTGGAGTGTCTCTGATTTTCTGTAAGCTGCTGGGCTGCGAAACGTCCTGGTACCACAACGCAAGCGTGATGCCCCACTGAAGGGGTGAAAGATTCAGAAGAGGAGCACGTTGGCCGCACTGTGTCTCTTACTTCCCAATATCCACAGGATTTTCAGGAGAGACTCCGTGGCTAGGTATGTTTTGCCGCGGTGTGCGTCTTGTGTACTGCACTACCCGACTTCTACACAACAAGATGCCTGACGCTTTTAAAATATGTATGCGAGGGGGGTGGTGTTAGGCCAAAGGAGACCCTTTGTGCCGTAAAGTCAAGTCATTTCGACCAGTGTATGACGGCCGGATACTTAGACCAGAGAGGATAATCTTCAGTTCGATTTGTACTCCACAGAGCGGCCTCACTATACTCGGTTGCGGTCCTTTTCTTTCTGTTCCAGCATTTGTCTCCCGGTAGGTCGCCGCGGCGGAGTAACCAACAAGCCTGTGGCCCAGTCTCACATCCGTCCCTCCGCAAGTCACTTCTGTCCCCTTTCGTAGTACAACGCCACCCCAACGTACTTCTGGGAAACATTCATTTTCTTTTTTCCTCTTGCAAATTTCTCCGTGCTCTCCTCTCAGATATACCTTTTCCCTTGGCGTCAATAGTTATTCCGCCTTCTTCTTTTCGTTATGCGTTAAATGGTGATCTTCGAATATGGACGACGAGTGAGTGTGTAAATTTGTCTGAGCATACATAGGAGTGTGATGGGGAAAACACATGCATGTGTACACGTATGTACGCATACCTAGAGGCATACACCTGTTTATGGACTTGACGTGTAAATTTGGCGTATTCTACACTCAATGTCTTCACGCTCTCACCTGATACATGTATATCTCTTTCTTCTTCCCTTGCAAGTATCCCGTGTTTGTTAGACAAGGAACGAGATAGCGGAGAGACGTTTGATTTGTGTGGGAGGCATGCACCTGCATGCAAGATGATGTAGCATCGATTTTGAGAGAATGAATACTCGATAGATTACGAGAAGAAATACGATTATGTAAAAAGTGAAGGGGATAATTCTGTCTTTTACACGCGGAGGATTTTTAGCAGCAAGGTCGAAAGGTTGAGTTTGTCTACGGGCTGCCCGCGTTAGAGTTTCTTTCAACGATTTCGGGTCGACCTTTTCTCCATCTCACTTCTCTTGTAAAAGAGGCCGTCGATCTTCTTTTTCATGTTGTCGCTGGTCTTCCCTTTTCTCTCAATTACGCCCATTTTTGTCGGTTCCTCGTCTTCTCCCCCCGATTGCATCGCGTTCCTTCCTTCCCCCTCCATCTCCTGCGACGCGGCTGCGCCCACATTTTGAGGATTCCTGTGTATTCGCCGTTTGAAAAGGAGAGAAAATGGTGAAGCTCAAGAGTAAGTGAACTGTTTCTTCCTCGAAATGAATTTGAGCGTTGGCAAACAAGGTCCGTTGCAGTGAGTTGAAGGATGAGTGCTTCTTACTACGGTTGTGAATAACCGATGCGTTCTCCGGCTATGTAGGGTGCCTGGGATGCGTCGACGCTACTTTATCGGTTAAGTTCTTTGCATGAGGAAAGTGAATTTTTCGAGTCTCAGGGTCTACAATGCGTCGAGTTCGTTGTTACAAGGAAATGTTGATAATTACAACGAAGGACGTCCCTACCCGCAGTCGCACGTAGACGCAATTGCAATGCATGAAAATTTCCACAAAGGCTGCAAGAAAAAGAAAAACGCGCCGTACACTGTAGTGGCCTATCTTAGCGCAGCTGGATTTGTGAAGTTGTATTTCTACATTTGGGTTGAATGAGGTGGTATCAAGTGGAAATAAGCATTTCTATCCGCCACAGCACATGCAAACCTCGCTTTTAAACAGGGGTGTAGTTGTGACGAAGAATCTCTCGACATGAAAATGAGAGTGTCGTTTTGTTTTTCTCTTTTTTGGCACCTGGAATGTTTCCTCCGGCTGAGTGGTGAAGGATCTGCGTCTCGACAAGGAACTGCTCCTGACGAATGCTTCTTCTTGTCCTTTTTCTTCCTTGCGACTTTCCCGGAAATTTCACTTGATGCTGAATATGCTTTTCTTCTGATTGAAACGTTGAGAAACTGTCCTTCTACCGTAGAAAATTCCGCAGCAATGACTCTGCCATGTGTCGAGCCGTTGAAGTCAGACGGATCACAATGTTGCGACGGTCAAGTGTCTCGCGTCTTGTGGTCGCTTCAAAGTACATCTCCACGCTTCTGCATTTTTCTGTCAGTTCACCTCCTTCATTAAACTGATCATACAAATATATCCCTACACCTGTATGTATATTTGTAGTGGTTACATATCCATATATATATATATGCAAATACATATTGTCCAGTATATCCACGTATCAACGTATATGTCCATGTATATATATATATATATGTATATATGCATACCTGCCAGTACACGTGTATTTGTATATGTATATATATGTATACATAGATATATACATGCACGTGAGAGTAAGCGCGTAAAGCTCTATGCTTGTATTATATGTATACGTGTATATATGCATGTACCTGCCTACATACGTATGTGTATATATATATATGTGTATGTACTGAAGCACAGATATGCGTAGATTCCGTACGAATTCTGAATATGTATATATATGTGTGTATTTGTATAATATATATATGTGTATATATCTGAGAACACTGATACATGAACAGACCTCTTTTCCTGCATGCGCTTCGCCTGTCTTTCTGGCTTCAGAGAAATCCCGGCGGCAGAAGCTCTCGCAAAAATACACGGTAGGTCTCACGTCTTTCTCTTCACTGTGTCAGAAATTGTTCTTCTCTGTTTTTTCTTTTTCTTCTTATTTCCCTTCACGCGTTTCTGGTGGGTGCTGCTTTCTTGTCCGTCCTCTTCTGCGGTCGTCTGTACATACACACGAAAGTAAATGTGCGCGTCTCTTTGTGTACTCAAAAACGTATTTACGTATTCGTCTTAATGGTACTCACGAATGTGTACACGGGCACGAATGTGTATGGATACGTGTATTCATGTACATACATGCCTATTTGTCCATTTATATATATATATATGTATCTTTTTATAGTTTTGCATATATAGGTATTTGTCTACATATGTACAAGTGTGTATCGGTACATGTAGGTATACGTGTGTATAACTATCTCTGTATCTGTCATTCCGTCTATCTATCTGTGTATCAATCTATATATACATATATACATTCAATATATACATATATACGTTATACATATATATACACAGTATACATATATATACATCCGTTATACATCCTCTATATATACATTCTATATACATGTGTAGACACATTATGCTTCTTTATTCATTATGTATGTGTATAATGTATATGTATGGACATTATATATATGTATGTGTACTACGTCTGGAGTAATGGATATATGGGGCTCCTCCGTATGCATCTGCGAGTATCTTTGTATCTGATTTTTTGCTGTCGATGACGTCTCTGTCTCTCTCTCTATTTTTTCTATCACTCGCTCCTCGGTCGTACAGAGTCTCTGTGCTTCTCTTCTCTTTGTGTCTTTTCTTTTCCTGAATATATTCGGGGGCACCCCCGCCTACACACACCTACGTACAAGAAGTCGCCTTCAACTGCTGTAGGAGTCCGTCTACCTGCAGGTGTCCTATATATGTAGCCCTCTGTATATATATATATATGTATATGCACGTATGTGCACGTATATGCACGTATATGCACGTATATGCTGCGTTTCTCTGCTGTCCGTCTGTCGCTCTCTGCCCCTTCTGTCTCCGTATCTCTGCCACTCTCTACGTAGTGGCACCTCTGTAGAAGTGGATTTGTACGTGAGTACGGCAGGCGTACTTGTCGCTATTTGATGCGTGTGTGGGGCGAGAGGAAGTCAGACGGAGTTGCCCGTTTCCCTTCGTTTTCTTCTTCCGTCCTTCACGTGCTGTGCAGCCTCTGCGTCAACTCTTCGCGCGGTGCGTTCTCCTTTTCTCAGACGAGATCTGCTAGCGAAGTTTTGTCTAGCGACCTCTTCCTGAATGCGCATTTATAAATATAGACATTTGAATGCATATACGTAAATACGGACACATAGATGTACACACATATATAAAGATTCGTGTGACTAATTTTCTTCCTAGATATGAATTTATACATACATACATATATATATTAGGGCACGTGTGTGTATATACATATCTGTATATATGTGTTACTATTGATACAGGTCTGTCTGTATCTATATCAATCTATCCAAATACGTATCTATACGGATATATACACACACACACACACTTATATGTGTGTACATGCGTGTATTTTTTTTTTGTCACTCTTTCCCCCTTATATATGTATTAACACATGTATATCTATATTTATGTATATGTAGACATACTTGTACATACACATATATATAGAGCCGTATGTGGGAGATTTATATATCTCTCTGTATGTATACACGCATATATATAAACATATATAATATGTGTCGCTCTCTGTGTCTCCCTCTTTCTCTCTCTGTATGTGTAGACGTAGGTGTGTATGTACATGGTCAACATATATGTATGTATATGTTGACTATATATATCTCTCTCCAATATGTGTAAGCCTACCTTTCCAGATGTATATGTATCTATGGATAGGTTACTCTTTCCCGGACATTCCTGCTTTCACCCCCCCCCCCCCCTCTCTCTGCACATGTGTGTGTGTCCTTAGACATTTTAACGCGTCTGTGTTTCTCTGTGTTGACTTTTTTAACGAAGATCTCCCATCAAGAACTCTAATTGTTTTGTTGCTCTTTGACTGTCCTGCTGCTGGTGTGGGAAGATCGAGAAGAAAGTGCGGGAGCACCGAAGGGCGATGCGGAAGGCGGCGAAGCAGCGCGGCGGACCCATCAGGAAAAGTAACTTCTTCTCCCGCTTTCCTCCTCCGCGTTTGTAGATGCTTCGAATTTCTTCTCCTGCGTTTCTCCCCTTTCTAGACGGGTCTAATTTGTTCTTCTCCGCTTCTCCGTTTTGTGTCCGTCTCCTCCTTTTGTGGTCTCCCCGTCTCCGCTGCCCGTCTCTCGTTTTCTGCCCTCCGCAACATCTCTTTCTCGTTTTTGCCTCCATTTCTCGATCTCCCGAATTCGTTTTGATCGGCTCGTCCGTGCGTCTTCCCGTCTCCTTGCTGTTTTCTACGCCGTGCTATACCCCGCCCTTTCCCTTCCCTGCTGGCGCTGCTGCTGCTGTGTTCCCTTTCGTCTCTCTCGCTCTCTCTCTTTATTTGCTGTCGAAGCGCGGGTGTGTCCGTTGGAGCGTGAGGCCGGCTCCCCGTCCTTCGCCCACCGCTTCTTGTCTTTATACGGCTCGTTTCTTCTGCCTTTTCTCTGGGGATTCTCAGCAAATTCCCTGGCGCCTCCTGCCTTGGAGGCTGGACGCATTTCCTGCATCTCGAAGATATATGTATTTTCGTTTTCGCTCTCTGTCTATTCCTGGAAGAAGAACCCACTTCTTTATCGATCTTGTGTGCGTGTAACTCCTTGTGAGTGTGCGTAGATGAAAAAGCCACTTGCTCCTCCCTTCACTCCTGTTCTTCTCCGCTTGCACTTCGCATCATGCATCTGTACGTTTCTTTTACCTATCTCTTCATCTATGTTATATATCTATGTATATATGTATCTGTGCGTCCATATTATATATGTACATATATATGTGTCTGGGTATATGTATGTAGGTGCATTTGTTCACATCAATATGGTACGCTATGCCGGCGTCAGTACGTGTGTTACACCTTTCACCTTGAGTAGGTCGCACACGTATGTGTACAGACGTATATGCATGCATGTGTTATATATACATATATATATATATATGTGTGAAGCTGTATGTAAATAGCACACTTGTGTGGGGGTGCGGCTTTTGGGCGGGGGGGGGGTGTGTTTCCTGCTGCAGAACACCGGAAGGACCCAGGCATCCCAAATTCCTTCCCCTTCAAGACGGAGTTGCTGCTGACAATACAAGCGCGGAAGCGGCAGCAGGAGGCGGCAAGGCAGGCGTCTTTGCTGGCCAAGAAGAGCGGCAGCAGCATTGCAGCAGGAGGAGAAGGAGGAGGAGGCGCAGGGACGGCGTCGCAGGCAGCAGCAGCAGCGGCAGGAGACTTGCTGGGGTCTCGAGCCGAAGAAGCAGCGGGCACGCCAAGAGCAGCCATCTCCGGGGAAGAAGCAGCAACAGCAACCGAGGACGGGCGTGCATGCGACGGCTTGAAGGAACTCGCTGCGTCGGCGTTGGAGCGGGCTGCTGCGTATTACGACTGGGCTTCTGCTTCAGCAGCAGACGAGCAAGGGCCGCGAGCGGTGTTGGCAGAGGGTAGTGGAAGCAGCGGCAACGGCGCGGACAGCAGCCAAGATCTGTGGGGTGTGGGCTCGTTTGCTTCAGGAAGACTGCAGCACGTCTTGGAACAGCAGCAGCGGCAGCAGCAGCAGCAGCTGCGGCGCGTGCTGCAGCAAGCGGACGTTATTATCGAGGTTATCGACGCTCGCATGCCGGAAGCGTTCCGCTGTCTGGGGCTGGAGCGCGCAGTTTTGGCTGCTGGCAAGAAGCTCGTGCTGCTGCTGAATAAAATTGACCTCGTCCCTGTCGAAGCGGGCATTGCCTGGCTGCAGCACCTGCAGCAGCACGCGGCAGCACCGGTGCTGGCGATGAAGTGTCCGCGGTCGGCGGCCGCGGCGAAACGCTTTGCTGCGCGCCGGCCCCACATCAGCAGCAACAGCAGCAGTGGCAACAAGCCCACAGGAGCTGCTGCTGCTGCAGCACAAGAGACAGCAGCGGGGACGCTGGCCGAGAAGGAAGAGGAGGACAAGGGGAGAGCTCACCATCGCAGCAACCTGCTGCCGCTTTTCTCTGATGGAAAAGACAGCCTCCGCAGGTGGGAGACAGAGTACAAGAGATAAAAAGGAACAACACAACGCAGGAGAGAAACGCATCAGCAGCAACCACACACACACACGTACACCACGTGCTCCTCCTCCTGCTCCTCTGGCCTGTCCTGCCGGTGCCCTGCTGATGGCCACTGCTGCTGCCGCTGTTGATACACACGCCACGCCTGCTGCTGCTGCCCCTGCTGCCGCTGGGAGCGAATAGACCAGCTGCTGCTGATGTGGGGGGAAGTGATACCGGGGTGTCGCTCCTGCTGCTCACGCGTCTGCACTGCTGCTGCGGCTAGTCGTACACGTGCCATTCGTCTGGCAAGAGTCTGCTGCTGCTGCTGTTCCTGCTTCTCTTGGAGGTGCTGCTGCCCTGCTGTGTGGCGTGGCAGCGGCTCTCGCTGCTGCGTCTCCCGCTGCTGCGACTCCTCCCCCTGCTGGTGCGCTGCTCTTCTTCCTCGGTTGCTGCGCCGCGTTTTCTGCATTTGCGTCTGGCACAGCGGCTGCCCTGAGGCTTGGTCAGCATGTGGTAGCTGCTGCGCGAAGGACTCCGACAGACGCAGTGCCGCACAGCAGCGCCTTGCTGCTGCTGTCGCTGTCAAGAGTCTCATTCTGCTGCTGCGCCTCTTCCACGCACATGGCCTGCGTTGATCTGTAGAGATTCACACGTTCGATTTTGAGGTATCGTTGTAAATTCCTGCGTCCCTGCTTTGATGTCCGCGTCTGCTGAAGCGGAGATAAATTTGTCGGCGTCTCTGCAACAAGGGGAACGACACGCATACGTCCGTCAGCTACCCACATGTGTATGTATGTAGACGTCTACATAAACTTTTTATCTAGCCTCAGCCAGACGCACAGGAGAGCCTGCTGCCGGTGGTCAGCCGTTCTCTCTCTCTGTCTGTGGGCGTGTGTGTAGCCGCTTTTTATCTGAACATGAAGAAATATAAAATGACCTATCAAGTGCCACGGGGGAAGGAGTTCACGTTTATTCCTGCGTACGTGTGTGAACGCGTATATCGACGCATGCATCTGTGGAGAGCAGCTGTTTCGTTCTGCCTTCTTATCGGCCCTGGGGCTCCGGGGCGTCGTCGCTGTGTCCCTCTGCAAATTTGCACATGTGGGTGAATACTGCTGCTGCCTCTCCGTCACTTCGGATTCACACACATGCGTCCTACGCACCGAGTGACTGGCAAGAATATGTGTGTATACATACAAGGGAGTGTAATTTTCTCTTTTTCCCCCTCTCCCTCTCACTCTCGTCCTCGCGTTCCTCTCTCTTTGTCTGCCGAAACGGTGATGGGTGGGACGCGTGGGTGGCTGCCCGTTTGCGTGCTGCAGGAGTGCTGCGCAGGTGTTAGGAGCAGATGCGCTGCTGCGGCTGTTGCACAGCATGGCTTACGGCGGGGACTCCGATGCAACGGCAGCAGCAGCACCAGCAGCCCTTTCTTCCAACAGCAACAGCAGCAGCAACAGCAGCAACAGCAGCAGCAACAGCAGCAACAGCAGCAGCAACAGCAGCAGCAGTGGCAGCAGCAGGAACAGGAGCCGGCTGCGGAAGAAGCATTTGGTCGTGGGGGTGGTGGGGTACCCGAACGTGGGGAAGTCGTCGCTGATAAACGTTTTAAGAGGGTCTGGCTCTGCTGCTGCGATTGCTGCGCTGCCGGGCAGCACCAAAGTGGCACAAGTGGTGAAGCTTGACAAACACATCTCCCTGGTCGATACGCCTGGCGTCCTCTTCCGGGCGTCCGTTGACGCAGCAGTGCTCAAAACATTCCCCAACAGCAGCAGCTGCCATCCCGGCAGCAGCAGCATCACCGCTCGCCCTGACAGCAGCACCAGCGGCGGCGGCGGAGCGGACACGTCGCTTGACAGCGGTGATGGGGCGATGGAAGTGGACACAGAAGCGACAGCAGCAGCAGGAACAGTAGAAGCAAAAGACGGCAAGAGTAGAGAAAGTGAAGTTTCTCCGTTTCTTCTGCAGAGTTTGCTGCCGGTGTCGCGTGTGGAAAATCCGGCAGAAGTTGCCGGAGCCGTGGCGGCCTGCTGCTCGAAAGAGACACTGCAGAGAGTCTACCGCATCTCCGCAGACTTCGACACCTCGCAGCAGCTGCTTGCTGCTGTTGCACACAGCAGGGGAAAACTGCGGAAGGGAGGCATTCCTGATATAGACGCTGCTGCTCGTCTGTTTCTTCAAGACTGGCAAAAAGGCGTTATCCCGTACTACACTCTCCCCCCCCCCTGCTCCAACGCTGTAAGCCAGCCGGTCTTTTTTCTCTCGTTCTCCCAGGAATACTTGTAGGTAGACAAGTCAGCAGGTGAAGCCGACGAAGTGCTGTCGTTGGTTGGATGCGTCATTCTCGGAAGTTGACGCGGTCTCCCTTCTTCCGACAAATCTTTTTGTCTGTGCGTGGAGCCTAAGTGGTATTTACTATCACCGTTTCCTCCTCTCTTCACAGACTGCTGTGAAGCGTAAATCTTGTGATAGTAGGGGAGGGGACGAAAGGCAGTGTATCTCGACAAACCACCTTGTGAAGCGGAAGAAGTCTCATCTTTATGTGGATATATATATATATAACTCAGCAGCTGGAGTGGAAGTACGTAGAAAAGTTGTTGTACACGTCGCTAGGGCAGTGTGTGAAACACAGGTATCGCCTGGGTCTGTAGCTCAAGCAGCACGAACAGAGCAGCGTCTCTACTGTCGGGAGATAAAGGTGAAGAAAGCATGGGAAGTCTCCTTGTTAGGTAAAGGAAGCGTCAGCGTTTCAATCGTCAGGTGAAGGAAATATCACGAGGTTTATCACTAGGCGAAGGAAATATCGTAACTCCTCTTTCTAGGTGAAGAAAGCATCAGGACATTTATTAGTAGGAAACGATAAACAGAGGGCTAGGTGTACGTACACCTCCGCCTCGGAGTGGGGAAGAGACAGTCGTTATGTTCTTGTGTTTATAAAGTCAACCTTCGGCGCGGTGCCCCGCGACTGCCGCGCGAAGTTGACATATCTGGACGACCTGCTGTTGCTGCGCCGCTGCTGCTGTATCATCGTCGGTGACGACGCCGCCGCTGAACGTTCGAGCAGAGCCGTACACGGTCATCGCTGCCGCGGTGTCTCTGCTGTCCCGCTGTTACTGCTGCTCCCCCGGCTGCCCGCTGCTGCTGCTTCATCATCTTCTCCTGCGCCTGCTGCTGCTGCCGTCCTTTGTCGATAGCGGCCGCTGCGTGACCCCGTTGGGGGCTGCTGCTGCGCTCGCCACCTGTTGCCTGCGCCGCTGCTGCTGTGTGCTGCTGCCGCAACAGCCTGCTGCAACGGCTCCTGCTCCCGCGGCTCCTGCTCCTGAGCGTTTGCCGCTGCTGACTGTGGTGTGTGTGCGTCTCTGTCCAGAACCTGGAGAAGGTGATCACGTGGAAGACGGGCGACGTGCAGCAGCAGCAGCAGCAAGAGCAGCAGCAGCAACGTGAAGGAGGGGATGGAGGAGCTACAGCAGCAACAGTAGGAGCAGCAACAGCAACAGGGACAGGAACGGGAGGATCAGGAGGAGTCGCAGCAGCGCCAGCGGCAAATGCTGGGGATGCGGAGGAGTACAAACAGCTGCTGCAGTGGCAGTGTGCGGCGCTTGCGGCTGACCAGGGGCTGACATTCAGGGGCCGCAGCATCATCACGAGCACAAGCAGTGCGAGAGTAGAAGCGACGATGGAAGAGAGCAAATCGCGTGAAGTGCAGGAGGAGCAGCACAAGCTGTCGGCTGCGCTGTTGACTCCGCAGCAGCAGGAACAGCAGCAGCAGCTCGGCAAACGCGTCATGGTAAGAAGTAGACTGAAAAAGAGAGAACGTCGCACGAGTGAAGAAAAGACGAAATTGTCTGTAGTTTGTTTTCTCCGGTCCCGTTCTGTGGCGCACAGACACACCTGCGCGGTGCACGTACGCCAGGAGGCTTTGATATTGAACGAGCGCACATCCTAGCAGCAGCAGCGGCACTCATGGACATACACATATGTATATAAATATATATATATATATATGTACACATATACGTACAGTTGTGTATATAGAACTGTGGAACCCAACGATGAATGTGTGTCAGCGGGGTCAGAGCAGCGGAAGTAGCAAAGGCGTATCATGGAATGTTACAGGTATACATGTATGTAATATGTGTATATCTAGTATATATAATATGCATGTGTATATATGTCTATGTATCTACGTATATATTAAAAGCAGAGCCTCGGTAGTCACGTGTCAAAGAGTGTCGAAACGGGGAAGTGAGACAGCCGCGGTGACGTCATCTGTGCGGTGTCTGTACATCCTGCAGTGTCTGAACATCGTGAGGTGTCTGTACACCCGGCGAAGCTTGGATCACGAGCTGCGTGCTGCGCTGCTGTTGCTGCTTCTGCCGTTGCCGCTGCTGCTTTCGTGGCGACTGCTGCGGTTGCTGCTGCTGCAGTTGCTGTTGCTGTTGCCGCTGTTCCTGCCGCGCCTCTGTTCCTGCTGCTGCTGTCGTCGGTGTGTTTTTCTGGTTTTGCACTGTGCGACTGGGGAAGCGGCGAGGCGACTGCTCATTTCCTTTCTGCTGGTGTGTTCCTGTTTTCTGGCCCTGCGTGCTGCTGCTGCGTCTGCTTCAGCTGCTGCGCTTCAGGAAGGGACTGCGTGCTGCTGCTGCTGCAGGAAGAGGAGAAGGAGACGGAAGTTCGCATAACGCGCGACGTCTTCGCCAGCAGCAGCAGAAGACAAAGGCAGCGCCTGCCTCTGCATCACAGCGTCTTTCACGTGTATGCTACACACATTAACGCGTCACCCACAAGAGCAGTTTACTTATAAATACACATCACATACATACGTGTAATATGTGTACATATTGTGTACTCACATATATTATATATATACACATTATATATATATATATACGTATTAATTGTACATATATGTATATAATAGCTATCTCTCTTACAGATACACGCGTATATAATATTTCCATATATAACATGTATATGTAATATGTGTACACGTATGTATATAGTGGATATAAGTAGGTATGTACTTGTGTATATTTAGGATTGATGTATATCTTGTTTTGTTGGTAAACGTCTATACTTACAAACGTACACCTGTACAGATGCATGCACGTACATAGATTTATAAAGATACCTGGTAATATACACCTATATATGTATATTTATTCATTTGTATAACTCTACTAATATACATATATATTATCGTCGTTGTTTGCCACCGCATAGTTGTATATGTGTGTGTGTGTGTGTGTCTATATTCGTAATTGTCCTCTGTTCACCGGCACGCTTCTCACATATTTGTATACGTATAGAGACGTGTATAGATACGTATTCCTACGCACGATATATACATATATATACACATATATGCCAAGACGTTATACAAAATATGTACACGTCTATATGTATACATAATTCTGGACGAGCACGTCTATATATATGTATATTCGTAACACACCATGTACCTATATGTATATATATGTCCGTTTGTGGCACTTGCGTTTTTTTAGCCATTTATTTTTATTTTCGCCGAGCCTTCTCCTCGTCCTTCACTTTCTTTTGCCTTTCTCTGTGTCTCTTGCCGGACGCGTTCTCCGCAGGCGACGATGCAACACGTGGCAGTCCGGAAGAAAGCGAAGGAAGTACGACTTTTACGGCTTCGTTTTCACCGGCCGCTTGCGTCCCTTTCTTCGCCTCTCCTTCGTCTTCAATTCAATTTTCCCTGCATTCGTTTTGTCTTCCCGAATATCCCCCCTTTCGTGTTTGCCCCTCCTCCCTTTGCTGTTCACTTGGCCTCGCAAGCGCTCTTCTTCCGTACTCCTCGTTTCCCCGTGAATCATCGCTTCGCCCGTCTTTTTTTACGTCGACTTCTTCTGGCCGTGCGTTTTTTTCAGTGCAGATAGAAATCCTCTGGTCCTGCACTTTTTGCTGCTCTCCTCCGACCGAGGCCCGCGGCGTTGTATATCTGCCTCCTCGTGCGTGGTGTGCGGCCTGCGTTTTCCCGTAGCCCCGTCTTCTTCGGCTCTCCGTTTTTTCTTCGCCGTTGTCCTCTTCGTCAATTGCAGCACTCCGTTCTCCCCCCCTTGACCCCCTTCCCTCCTCCATCTCTTTTCGAAGGAACTCTTTGTGTATTTTGTCTGTTTCTGGCAGATGAAGAAGTGGACCACAAAAACGTTTTTTGCTGGCGATTCCCGGTTTCTTCCCAGATCTGTTTTGAACTTCCCTGTTTCATTCGAGTCGATCCTGCCTATATAAGACTCTCCATACACATCTATGTATATATACACATATATATGGAAGTACGGGTACATGCGTGTGTATGTATGTGTGTGTGTGTGTGCGTGTGTGTTTGTTTAATCATGTGGATATATTGTATGAACATACAATATATACATATATATATATATGTACATATATACTGAATAGAATACGTGTATTATATGAATATTTTCTGTTTCTGCCTCTCTCTCTGTCCCTCTCTCTATATATATGTTGAATAAAATAGATAGAATGATAGGTACGGAAAAAATTTGTGCATCGCATATACTTTGTACGTATGTACAAGTGTGTGTGTTTGTAGCGTATACAAAAAATAAGGATGCGTTGGTGGTGTATACTTTTATATAACAAAATATATACATACATACATACGTGCATTATGTGCACATACGTATTTTTGCGGGGATAGAAGATATACATATATATATATATATTTCCGTACTAAGGCACGGAGGCTTTCCTGTCCTCCTCTACATATATATATATATATATATATATGTACACGTAGGTACACATATATCTATCTATCTACCTATCTCTATCTATCTATCTATATATATATATGTACACGTAGGTAGGCATATATCTATCTACCTATCACTATCTCTCCCTCTCTCTCTCTCTCTCTATATATATATATATGTGCATAGAGAGATGAACTGAACACCAGTATTTTAGTCGATTTTTTTCTCCACGTCTTTGTGGAGAAGAAGAGGGAGCTTCCCCGTTCTTTATAAATATAGATCTATGTGTTCTTGACTGTTTGCACGTGTACACATATGTATAGATAGATCGATCGATAGATTGATACACACATACGTAAATACGGGGGGGGGAAGGAAGAAACACAGAGAACAGGAAGAGAGAGACTGAAAAGGATTTTCTCATATGTGTGCATGCATTTGTGTGGGCGTGTTTGGTTTAAAATATATGTATTCTTTACGCATGTGTATGGAGTGTGTGCCGCGTTTATCTGCAGGCGATGAAGAGGAAAAGAAAAGCAGCAGCACGTGAAGAAGCGAGGGCGGGCGACAGGGAGATATCTCTCGAAGTAAGAGAGAAGATCCTGTGGACAGAAACTGTCCATCTCTATTTTTCTCCGAAGAAATACGTATGGGTTCGTTTGCCTGCCTCTGATCTGTCCACATATATATTTGTTGATATTCCTGTATATATATGTTTATCTACTTGTGATTCTATCTCCGTATATATATGTGTGTGTATATATAGAAGTGTATAGAGAAGGAGATAAGACTTGTGTGTATACGGGCGCACCTACTTGGCTCTATCTATCTCCCTCTCTCTATGTATATGTTGATCTTTTAC
Organism: Sarcocystis neurona; assembly: GCA_000727475.1. NCBI lineage: Eukaryota > Apicomplexa > Conoidasida > Eucoccidiorida > Sarcocystidae > Sarcocystis > Sarcocystis neurona. The sequence goes on along the minus strand of KL647289.1, from coordinate 3,175,749 downwards.
TATATTTGTATATACTTGCGATTCTATCCTTCGTGTATATGTGGATGAAGTGTGTCTATATATGAAAATATTGCCAGAATACCTGTTCACATGTGTGTGCCTCTCTATCTCTCAGTTCCACTACATACACGTACATATATATAGAGAGAGAGTGGAGAGTTGATCTGCACGTATTCGGCGACATGCGATACATTTGTATACAAATAATCATATAAACATCAAATATATATATACATACGTGTATGTATATATTTATATATGCACAGGTATATGTAAATGTATAAATATATATATATATATATATCTTGTACCCGGTGCACACATATACATAGAGAAGTATGAATTAAGCGTCGCGGGAAGGAGAGGAGTGTCGACGACTCTAATATGTGCACAAGTACTCATGTATACATATATATATAAGTAGACTGTGCGTCCTGTCTGGAACGCGTACCACGTATACGTGTAGATAAATAGTTTTACGTGTGTTTATCTATGCATGCATAGATATGTATATACATACGTACATATGGAAAATCGCACATATATATATATATATGAATATGTATGTATATATATCTATTCATATACACAGGACAGTACACGTGGACGCAACAGCAGAGGGAGGAAGAAGATAAAGCGGCAGTTGTCGCTTTTCTTGGCGCGCGCGCGCGCTGCCTTGAACGCGGAATTTCTTTATGTTTGAGACTGCTGGCGACGCAGCACGTGTAGAAGAGAGGCACAGATAGATAAACAGGTACAGAGATAGAGATCTATACACAGAGAAAGAGTGATAGAGAGAAGTAGTATGTGTTCATGGGTACACGTATGTAAGTGACACACGTTCTGTACATCTCCTCGGCGAGGGAAAGCGAGAGAGGAGAGGAAATGCGAAACACAGGGAGGGAGAGCGCACAGCTTTACAGGTGGACTGAAGAAGAATATTCAACCACACTTCGGTATGTCTACATGCATATATATACATATATGTATGTTCGTCTGCATACAATATATATATATATATATATATATATATACGAATGTGTGTGTCAGACGCGTATTATCTGGGCATGCACATATATGTATATATACATGTACATGTGTCTATGTGTATATGAAGAGACATGTATGTACAGCAGCAGTCTGTGTTGACTTCTTGCTGGGGAGGCAGCATTGATGCGTATACACATGCGTTGATGTGTGTCTGTGTACCGTGTCTCTATGTACACATACCTCTGTCACAATAAACATGCATATATATTTATATTTATGTGTGCGTACGTACACCTGTTACAGTTAGTGTGAATACATATGTTTTTATGTATGTGGTGTCCCCCTCTCTCCCTCTCTCTGTATACATATATATGTGAATATGTACACGTAAATCCCTATGTATTAGTCCATACGTTTTCATCTATATATATATATGTGTATATCTGTAAAGGTGTGTGTAAATACGTATATATGTATAGGAATCCAGATAGAAGAATATGTAGGAGTACAAGTATTGCTTCAGTAGCGAGGTACGCTGGAGGTGGTGTATGGGATGGTGGAATTTGTCTCAGGAGCATTTGTGAAGAGCAAAGGAGGAGAAGACCCCAATTCTCGTCCACTAGAAGGAAAGCGAAGAAGAGTCTTCTGCTGTTGGCTTGTCTTGCACAAATACTCTCGTTTTTCAGTTTAGAGAGGAAGAGAGAGAGAAGGGAAGGTAGAGACACACATGGAGGTTTTTGTTGTGGATCTCCGCGGGTTTCTGTTTTCTCTGCGCACAGGGGTGCTGAAGCGCTCAGCGAAGGTGCTCAGCGCTGCTGCTGCTGCTGCTGATGCAACTGGTCAAGTAGGAAGAGCAGCAGGAAGGAAGCAAGGCAGAAAAAATGAAGAGCAGGGGGAGGAGAAGGAGAAGGCGAAACAAAAGAAATGCAAAGTGAAGCCGAAGACGAAACGAGGGGGAGGGAAAGCAGGGAAAGCAGAAGGATAGAGGACGAAGAGGGGCAAAAGAAAGGAGAGTGAAGAAAACTCGACAAAGAAGGTGTCTGGATGGCTTGCTGGGCTGGGAGAAGTTTTTCGTCGCCACAATAGGGAAATCGCAAGAAGCGAGAAGCGACGACTCAACAAGTCGTGCTGCTCTACTTATTAGACACACGGACACTTTTGCTTCCCCTCGTTTTTCTCATACTCTTTTCTACAGCCAGTGACCCAGACTCCTGCACGCACACACACATATATATGCACATGTGCATATAGATATATATATATATATTGGGACTGGTGTATTTGGATAGGTATATGCATGAGTGTATATATATGTGTATATAAATTGAAAGGCGTATGGATGATTTGAATTCAAAACGGTGTATATATCCTCTTTGTAGTCGGTATCACGGAATGTTCTACTACAGTTTAGACATATATATACATATATGCATATGTGTATATATATCTGTCGCTCACTTTCTCTCTCTCTGTATATATATATATATATATATGTATAGGTACATTTATAGTTGCACGGGTAGATCTATATACGTGCACATATTTGGATCCATGCAGATATGTAGATAGGAAGAGAGTATTGTGAGACTCTTTTGTTGTCCCTACTGGTAGTCGTACGACTCTTTCCAGTGGCGTCCAGCGAGCGCTGACGCAGCGGAAATGTCGTGAGAGTGCTTTGTCCCGTCTGGCTGAGGAATCCAAGAAACATTTTTACCTTCTTCGATAGGCGGCACGCACGCGTGGTGGACGTCCAAGCGCCAGAAAAATCAAGACTTTGTGAGATACGATGAAAGAAGGATACTTCTCTCGTTTCTGCAAATGTTTCTGGCCAAACGCACTTCCGAAAACGTGGCGACACTCTCGCAGCGTACTTTCTATCTTCCTCTGCTGGTGTTGCTTCCTCCCCGCGAGTGGGCACAAGACGCTTGCTGCTTGCGGCGACGGCAAGTGTAAGACGTACACAAGAACGTGTGGTTTTCAACGGTATACCGCAGAGTTTAAGAGAAATCGTGGAACACGATCCGCCTCGTCACATCAGCGTCAGGGCAACACACGCAGCCTCCCTCCGTCTGAGTGTCTACCCGTGTTTTTCGGTGGAAAAACGACGTCAGCTGTCAAAATGGGGTTTAAGCCCTGCACACAGTAGCACCTTCTTCCGCAGCAGTACGCGAGGCGGTAGAACCACGAAAAAAGGGGCACAGAAGCAGTCAGAAAGAACGCGTGCTAGGAGAAAAGACGGCTGAGCAGCAAAGTGCTTGTACTAGCAGGATAGCGACACGATCGCAACCGCAGAGATACCAGCGGTGCAGCAGCTAGAACCGGGAAACAGCAGTAGCGGCACTGGTGGCGACAAATGAATTAGCAGTCACACGCATACAGTGGCCACAGGTGCGCTTGCAGCAGTACAGGCAGGCGACCACAGCGACACGGAGTGCGACCGCAGCCGAACCACGGGACCCACAGACGAACTCGAACTTCCCCAGCAGCACAGCTGAAGAAAAAGAAGCAGCGGCAGCAGTCGCAGCAACTCCAGCTTCATGGCTAACGTTACAGTACTGACCGACAGTAATGGCGGCAGGTACAGCGGTCCATGCGTAGGAAACGCACAGACGCCTACAGCGGTTGCAGGAGGTACACGTTGACAGGAGCGACAGCAGCATGCGAAGGAAAACCAGTCGTATCGTAGCAGCTTCAGGGCCTGATCAAGAGCAACAAACAGCAGTGGACGTGTTATATGTCATGCTTGCAGCAGTGGCAGCACGCGGCGCCGCCCTGCGTTCAGTAGGTGAGTTGGAAGGGTGAACGGAAAGCAGCTTCCTGCCATGCTGCTGCAGGTCCACATCGGCTTGCCTCTGCTGTCTTGTTCTCAACAAGGGAGCAGCGCACTTCCATTAATGCTGCCTCAGTAGCTCTCCTCCAGATTATGCGGCTTCTGCGGCAGCGGGGGTGTCGTTCTGCTCCTACCTCTCCGCTGGTGTTGCTCGAGTACTGCGACTACTGCTCCTGGCAACGCGGCGCCTGCTGCTGCTAGACTACTTGTCGGTGCTCCGTATTTTTTCACGCAAGAGTCTATTTCAACTATGTATAGAGAGAGACTGTTTCTCTTAAAGGCGCCCATGTGTCTCTGTCGGAAACTTCTGAGATTCTGCCCTGTGCCATGCCTTTGCATCGCACTGGCAGGTATGTGTGTGTGTGTGTGTGTGTGTGTGTGTGTCTGTGCATGCTACCACACATGGTTGCCTTGCTGCTCGACTCCTTGTTGTCGTCGTTGCTAGGGCTGCTGCTACGCCTGACACGCAAACGCTGTTACTAATCCTGTTCGTCTGTCTCCTTTCTTGTGCGCCTGGAGCAAGCCTCAAACACACTGCCACTGTCACCGCCGGTGCTTCTGCGCACGCAGCAGCAAACGCTTAGAGAGACAGAGAGCAGCAGCTGCTGGTGCGCTCTTGGTGCTTCTGCGCTTCGGCAGTTCATGCTTGCGGCGAAGGCCGCTGCATTCTTGCCTGTGTCTGCTGCTGCCGAACAAGGTGGAAATGCTGCTGGGGGGAGGAGGCATGACGCAGAAGTTGCTGCTTCACACATACCACAGCCTCCCGTCGACAGAGCACTACGAGAGTGTAGGTGGAAGCAGCTCTGCTTTTGCCGGTATACGGGACTACGATGCCACTGCAGTCCCGGACCTCCTCCTGATGTTGCTGCGCTGCTCCCGAGACTGCGGGAGTGCTGCCCTTGCTCTAAGGTGCCGCGTGTGCAGCTGCTACCCCTGTGCTGCTGCTTTACACGCTCTTGCTCCTGCGCACGGAGCAGAGGCACCACAGCGACAGGAATAGCAAATCAGCAGCCACGGGACACGTGAAGTGACAGCCGCAGCAGCAGCAATAGCCCAGCGGCAGCAGCGTCACAGAGCAACAGCAGAAGCACCGCGGTGGTAACAGCAGCAGAAAGCCACCTCCTCGAGTAGCAGCCGGGCCGTACCACAGTAGACCCTGCCAGTGTCTTTGGAGCTACAGCAGTCTGGTAGCAGCCATTAACATAAACGACCACCATTCGCAAAGCAGCTAGCCACGGCCCGCCCAGCAAGGGCAGTAGAAAAGCGGGGTGAAGCTGCTCTGTAGTGGCCGAAGATTTGGGAGCTGCGCAGGAGTTCTGAAGCCTACTACAGAGCAGCGCACCGGCATTGTTTCTGCGCGAACATTAGCAGCAGGGCGTGAGGCGCAACGGTAATGGCACCGCCAGCAACGTGGAAACTTTCTACGTGGGGAAAGATAGCCTTGATGTTGCTGTAACTGCAAAAGGAGCAGCAGCAGCAGCAAGACGTAGCGACTGCAGTCAGATAATGACTTCTCTGCCCCTAATTGGGGAAGACTACCAGTGGCAGCAGTGGCAGCGAGGAATGCTGGGGAAAAAGTCTGTGCCACTCCAACAGGACATCATCTACTGAAGACGTTCTAGCCCCTGACGTTGGGCAAACTGCGCATGAAAGATATAATTTTGAAGCATAGACGTACGTACGTTCCCACATGTTGCGTAGTGGTATATGCACACTGCGCTAGCAGCCCGACCCTATGTATATATATATATATATATATACATAGATATGGGTGTGTATATAGGTGTGTACGCACCCTACGAGTTACACTATGCACATGTATATATATCTATATAGATATATAGATAGATACGTAGATAGATATATGTGTAGCGTGCGTGCACGCACCATACGATAAATAAGATATATATATATATATATGTATCATATAGGTGTGTACGCACCCTACGAGGTACACTATATATATATATATACATACATATATACATATAGAAAGATAGATATACAGATAGATAGAGATGCATGTCTAGGGGTGCACGCACAATATATATATATATTGGTAGCCTCAGTGTACAGCATATGTGTATCAATAACAGGATTCAGAAACATGTATCTCTTCATCCGTTCCATCATAAAAATATATACTTACACGCATAGAAACGCAAACGTGTACACACTGTTCTTACCGTTGACGTACATACATATATATATACATATATATACATATATACATATATGTACATTTACATACATACATATTTATATATATATATATATATATTGTGGACAGGCTAATACGTATATATGTACAGAGAAATATACACTTTTCTATGTATGTTGGTTGTACCGTTTTCAAATACACATATTATACGTATATATGTGTACATCTGTGTATACTTCTGTGGGGATTCCACTTCCTCAAACTGTGGCGTATTTTGACATTGGTAGTCTACAGGACGTTGAACAAGGCGTCTACCAGAAGAGGACACAGCGCTGTGAGAGCACTCCTTTCTAACAGTGAAATATCAATGTTTTCTCTTCTCCTTGCGCCTAGTAATATCAGCTTTCGTATTTCTCTTTGTGCCGAACAATATCAGTTTTTCTCATTCATTCAAGATGGATAGATGCTGGTTGGAGTTGAGAAAAAGTCCAGCCGTTCTCACATAAAAGGGAGACCTACACCTATATAAATAAACACAATGCAGCGAAAAAGCCACCACACATGTGCACATGTATATATTTGTAGAGAAATAAACCTACGCTACAAGTAAAGAACCACCGACTTTCTTAGTATCCACTGGCATATATATATATATATTTATACATGTATGTGGGTTTATATAAATATATATCTAGTATATATTCGAAGATATACACATTAACAAGGAGAAACAAATACATACATGTAGTTGTTATGTATATATCGGTGGATGCAAGAAGACAACGGGGATTCGCAGAAGGCCCAACCAGATAAGTGCGAGGATCCATCTACCTGTCTATCTCTCGGCTGTCTGCCCGTACGACATACAAACAAATATCTACATACACATACATATATATATATATGTATACGTGTATATTTCTCTGTCAAATCATATATATATATATATATATGTTTATTCTTCTACACGAATGTGTATATACGTATATAGATGCGTCTATCTAGTTATATATTCAGAAAGAACGTGGTTCACACAGGATGCGGGGAGAATTTGCGTAGACTCAGTAGTACATCCGCAGTACACGCGTCTACCCCGGTACAAACGTCGTCCTATGTATACCGCAAGTACATATACTTAACATACATATATGTTCTCGTACACAAATGTGTGTGTGTATATATATGTGTATATGCGTATGCATACATGTCTGCATATATATATATATATATATTTCCTCACATTCGTACGTGTCTGCAGATACAGATATATGTATATATGTATTTCTACGAGGATGTAAATAGTCTTACACAGAGCCATCTAGGCATATATTCATATATATGTTCATGTGGTTCAAAAAGTGTTTGCTGTGTGTGTGTGTGTGTGTGTGTGTGGTCCCTTGGCCGGGACAAGTACTTTTGTTTTGGAGTATCCGCGGTGAAAAGACGGAAGCTGCTGCTGCTGCTCTTCCGCGTTTTGTGAGAGACTCGCAGCAGCCGCAGCAGCGATGCAAAGATGATGTGCCGCGTTTTCTCTCTCACAAGGTAGAACATCACGACAGAGAGTTTATCGGTTTTCTTGGAAAATATGAACAAGAAATCGGAGTTATTCACATCTACTGAAAGCGGTGCGGACAGGCATATACGTAAAATTTAGATACCTACGAATGTGTGGGTGTTATCGCCCAGATATGAAAAATGCATGCGCCCCAAGTGATGCAGACAGCTATACAGCAAACTTCATCAAATAGTGAAATAAATTGGCAAATACACGAAAATTCAAATATTGATACATTGACTACTCACATGTCTTTCTCTACACAAATCTGTGTGCAGGCCCTCCCCTTCCCGCTGACGCGCCTGCTGTTCATCTTCCGTGGCAGCAGCAAAGAAACGTATTTTTGTGACATGTGTGTGAGAAGTCTCTCTAGCAAGCGCGCGCAGTGAAAGGCCATTGTAAGAAAAAGCACCGCACTCAACGCTTGCAGCTGTGGATAATTTACATACATACATTTATACGACGTTTTTATTCGTATGTATAAATAAACATACGTAAGTTCGTTGAATAAATTTGCTTCACAGATATCCTTTGATATCAATGTGCATACAGTCATATATTGTTTTTCCACATAAATATATATATATATATATATGTGGAGAGAGAGACACACGCAACGGGAAGTGAATGGTTGACTTCTCCACGTTTTGGTATATGTAGATACATCTGTATCTCTATATACCTATATATATGTCGACCTATGTATCTATCTATCTATATCTATCTATCTATATATATATGCTCGTGTGTCTATATATATCTACGTGTATATGTAGATGTTTGTGGAACATATCATCATTATAGTAGTCTGTGTATGCTTTAATATATATATATATATCTACATACACGTACAAATGTATAAATATATATGCATACGTATATATACGTGCGTGCGCGTACATACTTTTCTTTCATCCTCTCTCTCTATATATATCTATATATTTATATATATATATATATACATATTTGCATGTTTGCATACACGTATTTTAAAGCTAGACGTCCCAGCGCATGCACAGGTGCACGCGTTCTTCATATTGTTGATTTGTAAAGGAGAACGAAGTTTATATTTGCTATGTTCTGCGTGAGCCGCTAATATAGAGACACACGTATATCTCTTCGCGTCCACCTTCACATTTGTAGCCGTTCTTCGAGCAGCAGCAGCTTTGACTGACACGCAGCAGCAGCAGCTGCGCGACAGAGAGCGAGAGAGACAGGAAGATACAGCAGCAGCAGCAACAGCTCCTGTCGCGCAGTGAGACGGCAGCTGCAATGAGAGGCAGCAGCAGCAGCAGTACCAGCAGCAGCAGCACCAGCAAGTCGGGCCGCGTAATGCGGGGGCAGCAGCAGCAGCAAGTCGGGCCGCGTGATGAGAGAGCAACAGCAGCAGCAGGTGACCCCGTGCGTCGAGACAGCACGTGCAACGAGAGGGCAGCTGCAGTGGCGACGAAGCGTCCAGTAGTCAGGGAAAAACTGCTGCAGCAGCAGCGGGGAGAGAAACTGCAGGAGAGAGAGCAGCAGCTGTTGCTGGGGGTGCGGTATGGAGGACCAAGTGGGACGGCAGCAGCCACAGCCACCCGAAGAGAAGCACATGCCGAGGGCAGCAGCAAAATGCAGCAGCACCCTGTGCGACGCATTGCTTCATGACGCTGCTTCTCCCCTGCCTCTTCTCTGCCTCGTTGCTGCCTCGTTTTTGCTTCTTCTCTGCCTCTTCTCTGCTTCTTTATGCTGCTCCATCTTCGCTGCTTCTGCATGCTGCGATGATTCTTCGTTCCGCCGTGCTTATTCTTCATTGCCTGTTCGTCTGCTGCTGTTTTCCTGCTTCCTCATGCTGCTGCTGCTTCTTCGTGCTGCTGCTGTTCGGTTGCTTCTTCGTGCTGCTGCCTCGCTGCTTCCTCATGCTGCGGCTTTGGCTAACTTGGCGAAGAGCAGTGCTGCTGCGCGACTTCGTGTCTGCCGGCAGCCCCAGCAGCAACTCCGACTCTTCCCTTTCTCTTCCTCTGTTTGGCTTCTCAGCTGTTTCTGCTGGTCTCCTCGCCTCCTTCTCTCACCTTGCTCCTGTGAACATTGCAACTCGGGGAACTGCCGTCGACTGACTCTCTAGGTCTTGCCCTCGCCACGCCGGTGTTGCTGGTGCTGCTGCTGTCGTAGCGCTGTTGTTGCTGCTGCTGCGGCAGCGCTGTCGCTGTTGTTGCTGCTGCTGTCGTAGCGCTCGCGCTGCTGTTGCTGCTGCTGCCGTAGCGCTCGCGCTGCTCCTGCTGCTGTCGTGGCGCTGTTGCCTGCTGCTGCTGCCGTAGCGCTGTCGCTGCTGCCGCTGCTGCCGTAGCGCTGTCGCTGCTGCCGCTGCTGCCGTAGCGCTGTCGCTGCTGCAGCTGCTGTTGGCGTAGCGCTGTTGCTGCTGCTGTCGGCATGGTTGTGCTTCCCCCACTGCCTCGAGGTTACTGCTGGAGAGGGGATTGCTGCTGCCGTTGCTGCTGCCGGTTTTGCGACGGGTAATGCTGCCGCTGCCGCTGCCAATGCTGCGGTTCATTCCGCAGCTCCTGCCGCCACTGCTGCTCCTGCTGATGCTTCTGCTGTTTCTGTTGCTTTTTCTGCGTATATGCAGGGACGGATCTTGCTGTTCCTCCGTCCGGTGTTGCTGCTGCTGCTATAGCTACTGCTTCTTCTTCTTGACCTGTCGCTACTGCTGGCGAGGCACAGGCCGTATCTCAATGCAGCAGCTTCCGCTGTTGCTACTGCTGCCGCTGTTTCTCCTCCTGCTGGTGCTGCTTCTGCTGCTGTCGACGTGACACGTGCGCACGCTTATATCGGATTTCTATCAACACTCCACGGCCAAATACTTTCTGTCGCTGTTGCTGTTGGCGCTGCTGCAGCCGCACCCGCTGCTGTTGGCGCTGCTGTAGCAGGGGGGCTTTGCCACTCAGCACTAGCAGCAGTGTACAGAGGAACAGGAGCAGGTGGAGCAGCACCAGCAGAAACTGAATAGGCAGGCGCAGGAAAAGATGCGGCAGCGGCGGCACGAAGAGGCGGGGGAGCAGCAGCAGCAGGAAGAGGAGCAGCAGAAGGAGTAGGAAGAGCAGTAGCAGAAGGAAGAGCAGTAGCAGAAGGAAGGGCAGCAGCAGAAGCGAACGGCAGGGAAACAGCAGCGGGCCGGAGCGCAGCACCTGCAGGGTAGAGCCCCGCTGCATCACCGTAGAGAACAGCAGGAGGGAGCTGGACAGCACCAATCGCAGCAGGATCTCTGGGAACAGCAGGGGCCGCAACATGAACAGGCACACCGGCGGCAGAAGGAATGGAGGCGCCAAGAAAGGCAGGAAGCGCAGCAGGAGGAGACACAGCAGCAGCGGCAGGGAGAAGAGCAGCTGCAGCCGCGGGAACAGCGACAGAAGCAGCGGGAGTGACAGCAGCTGCAGCAGGAAGGACAGAAGCGGCAGCAGGAGTGGCAGCAACTGCAGCAGGAAGGGCAGCAGCGGCAGCGGGAAGGACAGACGCGGCAGCAGGAAGGACGGACGCGGCAGCGGGAAGGGCAGTAGCAGCAGCAGGAGATACGGCAGCAGGAGGAGGAGTGACAGCAGCAGGAGTGACGGAAGGAGGGGCAGGGCAGGTGTAGGGGAAATGTTGAGGCAATGCTGCTGTTGTTGCAAATGGGAAATGTTCTGCTACACGAGTTGCAGGAGCAGCAATTGCAGCGGGAGCATCACCAAATTTTGAATGATACTGCAGCAGTAGCTCTGGTTGAACATGAAATAGCTCGCTCTCCATTTGCTGCTGCTGCCCCTGCAGCAGCACGATGTGTTGAATTCTCTGCGGCGACGTTTCTGCTGCGGCGTCTTCTTCCGCTGGCATCAGAGGAAGCCCCGCAGCAGCAGCCGCAGCATTTCTGTCAGCTGTGCTATTTCTATAGATAGGCAACTGTTCGCTGGGGCTGGAAAAAAGCGTCGGGTTCGTTTCTGCTGGCGTGGTCACGTGGAGACCGGCTGCTGCTGCTCCTCCTCCTTCTCTTCCTCCTGCTGCTCTCGTTGGGTAGCCTACCAGCCGGAGTCCTGCTGTTGCTGCTTCTGTTGCCCCTGCTGCTGCAAGTAGCACGTGCACAGGTGCTGCTGTGGCTGCTTCCCCGAATGCCGCTGCTCTTGCTACTGCTCTTGGTGCGCTGTCTTCTTCTTCCCCTCCTCCAAGTGCGGCTGTGGCTCCTTCCCCCACTGCTCCTGCTGCGCGGGGGAGATAGGCGGTTGCGATTCTGCTGCCTGCCGGAAGAGAAGCAGCAGAAGGAGCGACAGCAGGAGAAGGAGCGAGGCGTGGGAGAGCAGCTGCTGCAGCAGGAGGACGGAGAGACGGGATAGTAGCAGCTGCAACAGCAGCAGCAGCAGGAGCGAGAGTCGTAGGGAGAGACACTGTGGCCGCAACAGGAGGAGAGGAGGTAAGAGAAGCTGAAGCAGCGTAAGATTCTACTTCATCTGCTACGGTAGCGGCAGCAGAAATAGGCGAGTACTGCCGATGTGCTGGCGTGTTGTTGCGGTGGCTGCCTGCTGCAGCAGCCCACTCCGGGACCCCGCTCCACTGCTGCTGTCGTAGCTGCAGGTGCTGCTGCTGCAGCGTCGTCGTCGTCGACTCTGCTGCTGCTGTCACTGCTGCTGCTGCTGTCACTGCTGCTGCTGCTGCTGCCGTTGCTGCTGCAGGAGAATTTGAAGAAGCAAAGCCGCGGTGGGATGGAGAGCCACTTCTGCTGCTGGTGTTGCTGCGGCTGCTGCTGCTGCTTTCTGCTTCATCCTCTCCCTCTTCTTCTTCTCCTCTTGCGAAGCAAAATAAGGGCGACGGCGCAGAAGAGGACGAGGCGGAGGATGACGACGAAGCAGCAGAAAAAGAATCCTCCTCTCCTTCATCCACTTCTCTTTCTTCTTCTTCCTCTTCTTCTTCTCTTTCTCCTTCTTCTTCTTCTTCCTCTTCGTCTTCGTCTTCTGCTGTGGCTGCGGCTCGCGCAGCAGCAGCAGCTAAGCCTCTGTCTGCCCGCAGCTGCACGCGCAGCAGCAGCCGCTGCACACGCTGCACATCTCCGTCCAACCCAGGGAGATAATCTACGCAGCACACATTCCACACATTATATTTACATATATTACTATCTCGCTATAGATCTACTTCTCTATTCCTCATATATATATATATATATATTTGTACACGCAGAATACCCAGACAGACGTATGTCAGCCTGTCTCTCTCTATAGATCTTTTCTCACTCTATCAATACGTACACATGCATATATGTATATTTGAATACGTGGAATATCCAAACGGGCGCCTATCAATACCTCTCTCTCTATATATGTATATATATATACACATACGTACTTTGTCATTTAAAAAATCATATATATATATATATATATATGTACATCAGTATACAGTATAACATATGCACATAGAAAATACACTTCACAAGACCCTCACCGATTACATCTATATACACATGAATACGTATCCGTATATTAGGAAATCTCTCTCTCCCTTGATATATATACATATATTCATTATCAGATACAAGTATATACATTTATACAGTGAAACACCTATATATGTATGACGTATGTGTGTATCACCAAATCTCTCCCTTTCTACACACAGATACGTATATATGAACAGCGACACGCACGGGGCTACAACACACGTGCAATATAGAGCAGCAGCAAAAGGCAGAAACGGATAGAGAGAGAGCCGGAGAACGGCACACCAGACAGAGAAATGACAGACGGAGAGAAGAACTGAAAAGGATGAAGGGGACCCGAGACAGAGATCGATCGAGTAACAGCAGAGGAAACCGGAAAAATTAAAAAACCCCTGCGTACGTACGTCAATACACGCGTCTTTACATTCACCGCTACGTCTATACATTCATCAGGCGCACCAGGTCGTACGCCCCCCACGCGTATATATACATATAGAGAGAGAGAGGAGGGGAGAAAAAAGTTAGATAGACAGGATAGATAGACAGATATTTAGTAGGCGCAATATGCATATATAGACAGAGAGAGTCATATATAAAGAAGAGAGGAGGAAAGCGTGGTTGATGAAGAATATGTTGCTGCTGCTGTGACAGCGGCCTCTCCTCTTTGGTCTTCCTGTCTTCCCCTGCTGCCCGTGTCATGGCTCCCGTTCCTCTTACTTTTCTGCTGCACCTCCTACTATTAACTGGTGTATATACATTTACACAAATATATATACACATATAGATGCACAGAAGTATTCACTTATGTATATAGATGTGTATATGTATATGTGTTGTCGTTGGCTTTTCTGCTGCTGCTGCTTGACGTGAGTGTGTGTCGTCACCTTCACTGCTGCTGTTGCTGCTGCTGTTACAGATGTGCTGCTGTCCCTGGTATGAGAGCTCCCATCTGTGTTTCCCGTTGCTGCTGGTGCTTTTCCCGACTCCTTTGCGCTGCTCCCCTGTCTCCTCCTCTTTCGACAACTGGCTTTCTTTGTCGTCTGCTGCTGTCGCCCTTCTGCTGCTGTCGCCCTTCTGCTGCTGCTGGTCTTCTGCTGCCGCTGGTCTTCTGCTGCCGCTGCTTGCCTTCTGCTGCTGCTGTTGGTCTTCTGCTGCTTTTGTTGTTCTTTTCCTTTTCCCTGCGTTTTCCTTCTCCTGCTATGAGGCTGCTGCTGCTGCCTGAGGCTGCTGCTGCTGCCTGAGGCTGCTGCAACGTACCCGTGACGTCCAGGGTGGTCACCAGGGGAATGGTGCTGTCGTTTCTGCTGCTGTTGCACTCCTCCTGCTCCTCGGTCGCAAGCGACGAGGCATCAGAAGCAGCAGCAGGAAAAGCAGCAGTAGAAGAACCCGGAGAGCCGGAGGCAGCAGCGGCAGCACTGGCAGGCGGCGCAGACGTATCCGCAGCATCGACCGGAGCGGGTGGCATTGCCCGTCCTTCTTCTGCTTCTCCTACAACAGCAGCAGCACCAGCAGAAGTCACTCCCACACCGGCAGCTGAAGCCTGTCCCGGGGAACGCGAAGAAGAAGACGAAGCCGCTACGGATGAATCAGCAGAGGAGGCAGGTGCTGCTGCTGTTGTTGCTGGTCCTGTAGGCAAAAACGAAGTCGACGGCGCAAGCGCTCCCTGCTGCCGCAGCTCCTTTGGCCATCCTCGTCCTCCTGCTGCTGCTGCTGCGCCAGGACCACGAGGCTTCCACGACCGCTGCACTCCACCAATGGCAAAGAGTTCTCCTGCAACTACCCACACTTGCTGTCCTACCTGAAGTTTATCAAACACACACATACATACGCATATATATATACATATATATATATATATATATGCATATACAGATATGTGCCTGTGTATATGATAGGTGTGCATGTATATTCACATACACTGTATGTATAAAAGCGCACCAATACAAATATATATATATATGTACTTATTTTTTAGTACGGGGAGGTGTGTGTTGCTACACACACACACACATACATACAGATATGTGTCCGTACATATGATAGGTGTGCATATATATATATATACTGCTATAGGGAGGTGCGTAGCGATGGAGAAGAGTAATGGAAATATCGAGAAATATACATCCGTAGACGTGTAGCAGATGTGCGGGCAAGAGCAGCCGTCCTGAGCGCAGCAGCAACCGAGGCATCTTCTTCTTGGGCCTGCGTCCTCCTCACGACAGAACTTCTGCTGTTGAACAGCCTTCACCAACACAGACAAAACGAATATCACACAAACATTCACAAACTCACACTTACATCGCTTCATACAACGTAGTACGAAGTCCATGCAAATCTCCGTATATATATATATATGTGCATGCATACGTATTTATAGAGATACATACGTATGTGTTGATGTAAGCAGGGTGACACGCACAGAAGAAGAGAAGAAGATAGATAGAGGTGGAGAAAGATACAAATACATATATATATATATATAATATATCTATAAACACCAATATACATATATATATATTAATGTACGCACGAGGATACGTACAGAAGTACATATACAGACGTATACCTACACACTTGAATAAACATGTTTGTATACAAATAGTATACTTATCTATCTATTTATCTGCCTATCTATCTATATATCTATATATATATGTATACGTGAATAAACAGATATGTATATAAATGTAAGCACACATATATCTACCTGTCCATATATATATATATATACATATATATATATATATGCACGTAATATATATATGCACGTATACAATTAAAAAAACATACGTATACAACGGGCATGTACATATATATATATATACACACACAAAGAGGTGCGCATACAAATATACAGCCATATACATATATGTGAGTAGAGGTAGCCACATGAAGATACACATGTGTATACATTGATATACACATTCATACACATATATATGTATATATGTACACATATTTATCTATCTACTTATATATATATATGTACGTATGGGTCTTACGATATTCAGCTGGACCTGCTGCTGGGGCGGGCTGAAGGGCGAAGAGAGAAATGAGAAAAATATGCACCACGTTTTGGTAGTGGCGTTGTACGTTAGCAGCGGAGCCATCGAGCTGAGGAAAAGTGGGCGCGCGCAGCAACAGAAAAAAAGAGAGCAATATTACGGGAAAACGGAAGAATAGGCAAACAGCAGACATGGAATGGCTACAGCAGTAGCAGCAGCAGCAGCGAAGAGAAGAATCGATTAGCTAACGCAAGCGAAGAAGAGGAACGACAGCAGCAGCAACACGAACGCCACAGGCAAAGATAAGAGCAACTGCAGCAGCTGCAGCAGCACCAGGTGCAGCAGCACCAGGTGCAGCAGCACCAGGTGCAGCAGCGACAGCAGCGGCAGAAGCAGCAGTAACAGCAGCGGCAGAAGCAGCAGTAACAGCAGCAGCAGTGGAAGCAGTAACAGCAGCACCAGTGGAAGCAGCAGCAGAAGCAGCAGTGGTAGCAGCAGCGGTCCAGAGACACGAAGAGAAAGGAGAAGCGCAGAGTCACGGCAAGAGGGACAGACGCTTCAAAAGGGAGACGCACAGGACCTGCACAGCAGCAGCAGCAACAGAAAAAGGAAGGAAAAGAAGAGGAGCAACAGCAGGAAATCGAGAAGAGCAGCAAAAGGAAGAGGAGGGCCGAAGGAGGAAAACGCAGGTCGTCGAGTACAGAGAGGGGAAAAGAACGGGAAAAGGGAGAAGGCGGTAAGAAGGAGGAAAAGTGGCAAGGACGCGGAGGAAGAGAAAAAAGAGAAGAGAAGAGAAAAACCAAAAAGACGAACGGAGAGAATAAAACTGGGCAGCCTTTGAAAAAGATGGGGGAAAAGATGAAAAAGAAGAAGAGGAAGCAGCAGCAATTACCTCGGAACGCGACTCTCTCCTACACGCACGCCCCCGAGAATAACCAAGTGCGATCCCACTACTGCAGCAGCTGCAGCAGCAGCAGAACAGAAGCAGCACAGCGCAGCAGCAGAAGCAGCTGCAGCAGGAAAAAAGAGAAGCCGCACGGCCAAAGAGTAGAACCAGCAGCAGCAGGACAGTAGACGTAGCTGCAGCAGTAGCAGCAGAGAAACCGCAGCAGCGAAGGAGATGCAGCAGCAGCAGCAGGAGGCGGAGAGGAGTGCGGCAGCAGCAGTAGCAGGGCAATACCGAGCAGCTGCTGACGCACGCCCGCGGCAACAGCAGCAGCGCAGCGAGAAAAGGTGCAGTAGCAGAACCGAGAGCAAAACGAGGAGCAAAGTAGAGACGCTGCACGTCGAACAGCAGTAGCACCAGCAAAATGCGAGAGAATCATTACACATACAGAGAAGAAGGAGAAAAGCGAAAGACCCCCCTCCCCGCAAGACCAGCAGCGACCCGCGCGCAAGCCAACAGAAACAGCAGCAGCAGCAGCAGTCAGCACACCAGCACCTGCCCCAAACCCGCAGCAGCAGCAGTAGTAGCGGGTGTTGCCCGAACAGGGGAAGCAAGACGAAGAGCCTCAGCAGCAGGACAACAGCCCAGCGCCAAGAAGAGTTCTCTTGGCAGCAGCAGAAGTGACAACAGCAACAGCAGCAACTCTACCAGCACCGGCAGAAAAACGACAGAAACTGCATTACGCGTCCAGCAGCAAGAGCAGCAGCACCAGCAGCAACAGCAGCAGCAGCGCAAGAGCAGCAGGATCAGCAGCAGGATCAGCAGCAAGAGCAGCAGCAGCAGCAGCAACAGCACCAGCAGCAAGAAGAGCAGGCAGCGCCGACAGCAGCAAGATCAGGAGGAGCAGCAGCAGTGCCAGCAGGAAGAGTAGCAGCAGCAGGTATCTCAGCAGAGGCGTACAAAAACCTCCAGGGCAACAGCAGAAACAGCCGCGTAGCACCGCAACAACGCCCACGCAGCACAGCAGCAGGAAGCGAAGAAGAAGAAGAGAGAAAAGAAGAAGAGGAAGGGGAAGGACAAGACGAGAAAACACCGAAGAAAATGAAGACGAAGAACAGAGAAGAGAGAAGAGAACGGAGGGGACTTACAATGAAGAAGCCGGTGATCGAGACCGACGCGTTCTCTCGCCGCCGCGATAATCTGCGGAAGTTCAAGCAGCAGTATCACTCCCCATATCTCCTCTTCTTTCTCTACCTACATTGATACATATATATATATATATATGTTTATACACAGAAAGATATACAAACTTTATGGAATATACGTGCATACATATAACTATACTTTTTAAAAGGGACTCCAACACATTATACAAGCACCCTCATATATGCAAAGACACCTCTTTCTTCCCGCACATACCTACGTATATCCGTCTCTACATCTCTACCTATCTATATCTCTATGTATATACATATATGCATATATATATATATATATCTGTCTACAACTAACTCTCTATCTGCACCTGTCTGTCTAATCTACTTATCTACATCAACCTGTATATATATATACATGGATCTATATATACCTATCAATCTATCTGTACCTGTTTATCTACTCTACCAACGTATACCTGTTTATCTGTTTTCATCTATATTTATCCATATTTATCCACCTATTCCTCTCCACCTATATTAATCTATCTGTCTGCATATATATATATATACGTGTATGTATCTATATTTATATCTATTGATGTCTATGTTTATCTATATCTATACCTGTACCTATCTACATGTACGTCTATCCATATCTATATCTATTTATCTACATATTTATACCTACGTGCACCGACGTCTACCTATATCTACGACTATTTATATCTACCCATCTATACCTATCTATTCATTTATCATATATACGTCTATCTATCTATTTCTCTCTCTCTGTGTATATATATGTATATTAATTTCTATATCTACTGATATATTTGTAACTATCTGTGTGTATTTATATCCATCCATCTACATCTATCCGCTGGTCTACACGAGCAGATCGTATCGATTTACACTCATTTTCTACTGACCCCTTACCTCTATATACATACAAATTATTACAGATACATATACATATATGTAACTACATACATATATACATATACATGTCTACATGTACACATATACATACACGCACAAATATACGTACGCAGATACATACATCTACATATATAGGCATTCTACACATGTATACATGGGGGTACATATGTACATATATACTTACATATACATACACATAGACGTATACATATGTACACACACACACATACATAATAAATACACATACGCAAATACATACATATATATATATATATATGCATTGGAATCTATGCATTTGTACATATATACATACGTGTATATATATATACGTAGGTATGTGTGTATATACTTATATATATATACATAATGAAGATGCGTAGACGAATCCGCGTATGCATATATATGTACATGTAGGAATCTATACCTTTGAACATACATATATATATGTATATGCGTATTAACTGTAGTTGTTCGATACCGGTGGCTGATGGGTGCAATTTTCTTTTCTTCTGTCGAGATGAAGAAGCGCCAAGAAAGAAATTCACTTTTGTTTGAAAAGCGAGAAAAACTTGGTGAGGCAGAGTTTTCTTCTCTTTTTGTTTGCTTCTGTGTGAAGAAGATCAGCAAAGGGAAGTACTTCACTTCTGCTCTTGACGGAGGTGTTCGCATGCAGAGCAGCGCAGCCTTCTTATCTTCTTCGTAGACTCGCCGGCAGACTACTTGCTGTTCATGGGAGAAGACAGTTGTTCACACCAGCAGGGAAGTTTATACATAAGAGAAAAAGAGTAGAAGAGAAGAACTTACCCAGACCCACTGCGTACGCGAGCAATTACTTTTTAGAAGGAAAAGACGGTCGCGCGGCAGCGTCCATCGCGTCAGTCCTCCAGCAATTGCCTGCCCCCCCACCCCACACACAAAAACAACCACCATATTCATACATATAAATATATACATACATATATATGTATGTATACATAAGCTTCTATATGATATATACATATATATATGGGTCTATACGCATATGTGTATATACTTGTATCCACTATTGAAATTGTACGTACACACTGAATATCTATATGTATATATGTATGTATATGTGTATATATAGAGAGAGTTATTTAGGAGGAACTGAGAAGGGATAGACAAGTACATATATGTATATATATATGTTCCTTTCTAAGAGTACATATGTATACGTGTACAGATAAAGGTATATATCATACATATATATACATATCTATAGAGAGAGAGACTTAGGAGGAAAGGAGAAGCGGTAGACAAATATGCAGACATACATATTTCTACGAGTGTATAAAAGTAGACACACGTATATACATAAAGGCACACATCACACAAATAGATACATATATATGTGTATATATGAATGTATATATAGAGAGGCAGGAAGAGACGGAGAGACTTAAAAAAAAAAAGATGTCCCTATATTCGCATGCAGTTGAGGCAACGACCAGACAGCGGCACGCCAAAAATAAGCAGACCCCGACATGCGCCTACGTATGTCTACATATATACATACATGCATATATATATATATATATATTTATTTATCAATCCGCATCCATATATTAACATATATATATCAATCTGGACATGCACCTACGTATGTGTCTACGTATATATGTATGTATACATATATATATATATATATCAATCCGTATACACATATATACATATATCTATCGATCTGTAAACGTTAATGTGTTCGTGCAACAGGAACGATGTATACAAGGACATACAAACAACCAGCGGCACTTGCATCCGTCACTGTCTACGTATACATACGCATATCTATATTTATATATATACACACATACAGATATATATACATATTTGCATCAATATATGAGTCTGCGTCCCCTAACATTTATGTCCAGCGACTAATATATACATATACATATATATATATATGTATAAACAAACAACCAGAGGCACGGGCATGCACTAGTGCGTACGTATACACGTACATATCAGACTACCTCTATACGTATGTGTGTACATATATATATATATATATATATATGTATATGTGTATATGTGCATGTTGGGTGTGTACGCACGGCAAGTGGAAGAAAGCAGCTTTTGAAACCACACGACAGCGCTCCCGCAGAATATGCCGCAGCCGCACAGCGGTGGCAGCAGCAGAGCAGCAGGGGCAACAGCAGCAGAGGCGGCAGCAGCAGCAGCCCCCGGCAGGCGCTTAGAGCCAGCAGCAGCAGCAGGAGCAGCAACAACAGACCACCAGCAGCAGAACAGAGCTGCAACAAAGCAACCGCGGCAACAGAGCAGAGCTGCAACAGGGCAGCGGCAGCAGCAGAGCAGCAAGAGAGCAGCAGCGGCAGCAGAGCAGAGCAGCAACAGAGCAGCAAAAGGTCCCGCATCTCGAAGTCCAAGAGGCACAGCAGAGCGCTGTCTCTCTCTGTGCAACTCCCCTAAACGTGCAACAGCAAAACGACCATTTGCCCCTCTTCCTCTTCCTTTCTCTTTTATTCTCCTCTTTTTTTGTTCTTCTCTTCATCCTCTTCCTATTCTATTCCTCGGTCCTTCGCCCTCGGTGGAAGTCGACGAAAGGGCACGGCGCGGGCGAGGCGTTGGGAGCAGCTGCGTGGAGGCGCAGGCGATTCTGTTGCGCGCTGCCAGCGTCGCAGTTGCTGCTGGCCACTTACCTTCTTCACAAGTCTTCTAAGAAAAGGAGAGCGTACGCATATCTATTCTGCAAATCTGTAAATGTATACGTACATATACTAACCGGTAAGGAAAAGAAGGGAGAGAAGCATGGAGGAAAAGCACCTATTACTCACCAAGAAACACTGCTGCAACATGTCCGCATGCTGGTCCGCACATACGTACAAAATAAACCATATACACATATGTATATCCATACATATCTATTCGAATACTCTCTGTTGATATATCTATATATACATATATATATACTCTGGCAAATATAGACATCTGTATGGAGGTTTGAATGGGGAGGAAGAAATGGAGAAGGGCAGACAGAGAGAGGGAGAAAAGGATAGAAGCATTTTTCTCATACACAAACGCAAGCCTCTCCCCGCAAAGTCGCTCGATTAATATTCATTTATACATCTACCTCTTAAGATACGGTGTTTCCCCTACAATATATATATATACAGAGAGAGAGAGAGCCTGTGCTTCCCCTTCTATGTATGCAGATATCTCTCTCTATATATAGATATATATATCAAAGAGATAGTGATCCACTATCTACGTATACACATGTACATATATGTATATAAGACCGCGTTTCTCGGCCATGCACACAAACAGATATATACGCACATGTACATATACATACACATATATATATATGTGGAGACTGTGTGGCACCTGATACGTGTATATATATATAAAGGACAGTGTTTCTGTGAAATGCATACACACACACAGAGACAGAGAGATATGTATATAAATAGGTGAAGGAGAGCGTACGTGCGTCCTTGTACGTATATAGGTGTATCTATACTAAATATAAGGCGTCTCCGCTTGTTCGCTTTATTTTCGACAACCGGTGGCTGTTACGCGAGATAATGATATGAGGCAGCCTCACCAGGACAACCGGCGTGGTGCGTTGCCACTGCAGCAGCTCGCTCCAAACTTCCTCTTCATAATTTCGCTGCGCTTCGGCCACCGCTGCTGCTTCTTTTTCTTCTTCTTCTTCTCCGCCTGCGTGTGCAAGCGAAACGCCGACGGCTGACGAACCGCCGCCGCTGCTGCTGTGGTGGTGGTGGCGGTACAGCAACGCAGCAGCGCTAAGGCATTTCACCTGCGCCTGGTGCTGCTGGTGCGGCTGCTCCTCAATCCAGTCTTCTTCTTCTTCATCGTCAGACATCCCCCGCTGCAACCGCGGCTGCTCCTCCTCCTCCGCCTTCTTCTGCGCCTCTCGTTCCTCCTCCTCCTGCTGCTGCTGCGGCCCTGCTGCTGCCCACAGTCGCTGTTGGCATCGCTGGCGCTCGCGCTGGCGCTGCTGCTGTTGCTGCAGCAGCAGTAGCGGGTGTCTGCTCGGCAGCAGCGTCGCAGTATGGAATGCACGCGCCGAAGGTTGCAGCAGCGCAGGCGACGGGGAAAAGTCGACGCGTGTCCACCTCAGCACGACAGCAGTCGCCGATCCTTCGTCTTTCCCCTTCTCTCCCTTCGGCATCGGCGACAAGGACAACCAAGAAGAAGTCTTCTTTGCTTCCTTCCCAACGACCTGCTGCCGCTCGCGCTGCGCCGCACATTCACGTGCATGTTGCTGCTGCTGTTGCTGCCTCGACAATACCACACCACCTGGCTGCTGCTGATGCTGCTGCTGCTCGGCGTGGAGCTGCTGCTGCTGCTGCTCGGCCTGAAGCTGCTGCTGCTCGGCCTGGGGCTGCACCTTCTGCGCCTGCTGCTCGTGCTGCGGCATGGGTGAACTGGAGTTGACAGCGGCGAGGAAGGAAGAAAGATCCAGCACCCATAAATCGCCAAGAAGTTCTCCCCTTTAGGCAGCAGCAACCCACACGCCACCAGCAGCAGTCACACCAGCAGCAGGAACACACACATAGACACACAGACATCAGCAACAACACCACTTTCTCCAAGCAGCAGGATACTTCGTAGCGGCAACAGGACGCCGGCAACGACCGCGTCGTCAATAGCAGCAGTACCAGAGGAGCAGCACAGGCAGCAGCAGCGGCGGGAGCGGCAGCCGCAGCACAGCAGCAGCGATGGATATCACCGGCAGCAGCACAACAACAGCAGCAGCGACAGAAGCAGCCGCAGCAGCAGTATTGCCGGCAGCAACAATCTTACCGGCAGCAGCAGCGAATTCTCTTGCAGCCACACGAGCAAGGCTCACAGCTACGCGATCAACACAGCAGGAACCAAGAGGGCAGCACCAGCAGCAGCAACACAGTGGCAGCAGCAGCAGCAATACGACCACCAGCAGCAGCCGTGAGTGTAAGGAGCAACAGCAGCAGCCCGCAGCGGCAGGAACCGTATAGAAGCAGCAGCTGGGGCGTGAGAACGGCAGCGGTGGGCAGCAGTCGCAACAGCAGGAAGAAGCAGGGAAGGACAGACGCGTCGGCTACAGGAGCCTCAGGACCGGCGGCGGAAGCAGCAGCAGCACGAAGAAGAAGAAGCCGAAGCCGTGCGCGGCAGCAGGAACAGCCGAAAGTACGACCAGCAGCAGCAGCAAGAGCCGTGCACTGGGGAGGAGCAGACCACCGACGTGAACAGCAGAAGAAGTGGTTCGTCCGCCGTTGTGCCGCGCTGCCTTCTCTACGTAAACGCTCCCTTCGTGCTCCCCTCCTCCTCTCTCTCTGTTTTGCCCCCCTCTCCAACTGACCCTTCGGTTTCTTCTTCGTCATCCTCTGTCTCTTTTCGTCCTCATCTACCCTTTTCTCTTTCTCTGTGTCTCTGCGGAAGCATGCGCGGGGGCAGCAGCTACACAGCGACGTCTCTACGAAGATGTCCGATTCTCCACGTGCCGCCGTGAAACTCGGAGACGGAGAGAGACGGAGAAGACGAGACGAAAAGGAAGGGAGACACAGCGAGACACATACAGAGTGTATATCTCTGCCTTTGTGTACACAGCTCACCAGGCCGTTGAGCTGCTGCATATTAACAAGTGGACAGGGGTATCACGAAGGAGAGACAAAAAGAAACACAGCGAGACAGAGACGGGGGCAGAAAGCGAGAGAGGTCGATATCTCCGTGGGGGGGAAGAGTGATGCCTCACACAATCGTTAATCTGTTCACGTATAGTGACGCAAAACTTGCACATATACACATATAAAGGGACAATGGCTTTATCTACAGAAAGGACGAATGATGGGAGCTACATACACATATATGTACAGAGACAGAGAGAGCGACACGAGAGACGTGTATATTGAGACATACACAGGAACAGTGTACGCACACACTGCATAGAGAGAGATATATAAAGAGATGTATATATGTATGGACATACATATATATATATATGTACACAGGGATATCCATACTGATGAATACATGAGGACAGAGAGAGAGAAACACACGGATACACAGATAGACAGATAGCGAGAGACAGACACACACATATACATACAAACACAATATATATGTGTATGAGCATATATGGTGGACGGGGACAGTGTGTACGTGCAGAGGAAGACAGGGGTGTATCTAGCTATACACGTGCAGTGAGGACGGAACCAAATATATATATAGACGTATATACATATATATATATTATTCAGAGAGAGAGGTACACAGACGCAGATATGCGTATCGAGATAACTACAAACTTGTTTATACACATATACGGTGAGAGAGGGACAGAAATATATATATATATATATGTAGAGAGAGAGACATGCTCAAGATTTGTGTATATATTCGTATGTATATGGAGAGAGTGAGACAGCCGCGCAATATGTGTGTATGTATCTATCTATACATATATCTATAGAGATGGAGATGTGAATATATATATATATATATACAGAGAGAAGCGCAGTAGGTGTGTGTATACATTTATGGAGGGGATGTTTGTGGGTGTGGTCTGCTGAAGAGAGGGAGCAGCAAACAACGCATTTCCTCCTGCTTCTTGACGACAGATACTGCTGCTGCTGTTAATCGGCGCGTCTTAAAGAAACTCGGAACGCCTGTGTCTACGAGTGTTTACACAGAAATGTAGACACGGCGAACTTGGCTTCTACCCTCTCAGATTTTCTTGCCAACTGGGGTGGCTTCTTCCGCTGCACGCGCTTCTGCCACTGCTGCGGTTGCATGCAGACGCAGGGCCGCTCTTTCATGCTGCTGGTCCCCCACCTCCACCAACCACCTTCCCCTCCCTTTCCTTCTTCTGCTGCTGCTATGTCGCGCCTGCTACGTCTCTCCCCGCTCCTGATGCTGCTGCTGCCAGTGATGCTGCTGCTGGTGCTGTTGCTGATGATACCGGTGCTCTGCTTCTCTCCCTGCTGCTGTTCCCCTGCTCCTCCTGCTGCTGTCTCTCCTGCTGCTGCTGCCTGTTCAGCTGCTGCTGCTGCCTCTCCTGCTGCTTCCCCTCCTGCATCTGCTGCTGCTGCTTCTACTGCCCCTTCTCCGTCTAGGCTGTGTCTCTGCTGCTGCTGCTTCTCCGTCCGCTGCTTCTGGGCGTCTGCTGCTGCTGCAGGTTGTTTGTGCTGCTGCCATTGCTTCTCCTCTCCTTTGTCGCAGCAGCAGTACGTACTTCTCAGTTCTTCCGCCGAAGAGAATAAGGTGGGGCTCCGCAGCAACGAGCGAGTGCCCGTACCGCGGCCGCGGCGCCTTGCCCTGCGTCTGCAGCACCTTCCACTGGAGCTGCTGCAGCTGCAGCTGCTGCCGATGCTGCTGCAGCAGCTCTGGCAGCAGCAGAAGCCGCGTCGAAAATGCTTCTGCATGAGTACATAAATAGGGAAAGCCGGCAGCTTCTTCTTCTCCTCTTCTTCCTCTTCCTCCTCTTCTGTGTCGCCAGCTGCCGGTTTCTTCTCTTCTTCTTTCTTCCCCCAACATTCCACCCAACCCGGCGCTTCCGCCGCGCAGCTGCAGCAACTCTTCGGCCGCCTCCGCTGCCATCCTTGCTGCTGCGTCAATAACCACCTTCCCTGCTGCCGCTCCTGCTCCTCCTGCCTCTGTCTCCTCTTTCGCTCTTCCTTCTGCTGCTGCCGCCTCTCCAGGCGCTCCTGCGGTCGCCGCTGTTTGTGCAGAGTGTGAGCCGTCCGCAACGCCATCGCCGCCCGCGGGTCGTCGTCCCGCCGCCCCCGCAGCAGCAGCTTCACACGACGCATGCGAAGAGGAAGAAGAGAAAGTTTCAGGAAAGGCAGGCGAAGGCAGCAAAGCAGGCCGCGCGAAGAAGACGCACTCGTGACTGGGAGAGGCGATGTAGCAGGGCGGAAGATTCACTGCAAGCAGCGGCGTGATATTCAAGAAGTAGAGCTGCAACAGCAGACCCCACAAACAAGGTTTCACTTCCTTTCACCAAACAGCAAAGGTAAAAGTAGCACTCAAGAAGGGAAAACAGGCAGCGCATGCTCATTCCCCCAGGCCGTCCTTCAACTACGGAAAAGCACAGGAAACGCGGAGGGGCATGCGTCACTTCTTAAACAGGGACAAAAGTTATCGCCTTCTCCTCAACATAGACGGCTAAGCATACACACGTACTAGTTTTATATACATATATATATGCAGCGGAACCCATCTGTGGATAGCTTGTTCCTCCCGATCCTTGACCCAATGATATATATATATATAAAGCTAGTACATATGCATATGTTTATATATACGTATATATTTATATATATATGCGTACACCCAGCATACAGATATACATAAATGCGGACATGCAGTGGAAAAAACTAAGAATTCATATATATATATATATATATGTATACATCATATATCTTACGTATATGTATACATCATATATCTTACGTATATGTATACATCATATATATTACGTATATGTATACGTAATATATATATATATGATGTATATGTATACATCACATATTTTATGTATATGTATACATATATATATATATATATATGCATATATGTCTAAACGTCTTTATGTATGTATATATATGTATACGCTTACCCCAGTAAATATAGCAGCTTTTAGGACTAGTGTAAATATACTAAAGGTATATAAATATATGCGTATATGTATGTGTGCCTGCACCCCTCGTCTTTGTGTACACACATAATATACATAGGCGCTTATATATATACATGTATATATATAATAATATTTCTATCAGGTGATAGTCGCTCATGCAGAAGGACTTCCCGACGACGTCAACGGGGAAGAAATCGACGTGGTACTTCTGCTGCGTATGCGAGACACCGCCACGCGTGAAGCAGACGCGGGGAGGGCAGAGAAGACTGACAGACACGCAGCAGCAGGAGCCCGGCTGCATCACGGCAGCGCCGGTAACGTGCAGCACACACAGGAAGGAAAAAAAAAGAAGCAGCAGCCATTTCGAGCAGCAGCAGCAACACCAGCCGCAGCAGCAGATCAAGCAGAAGCGTTGAGAGCAGCAGCAGCAGCAGAAGCCGCGGCTTCTGGACAAGCCCAGTAGATCTGCCAGCAGCAGCAGTAGCACCGGAAGCAGCAGCAGCTGCTGCTCACGCAACAGCAGCAGCAAGAGCAGGAGCAAACCAATGGCAACGTCAACAGACGCAGCAGTAATCCCAGCAGCAGCAGCGGCATCAGCCGCAGGAGGGTAACTCGACTATACTTGATCATCTGCTAGTTTTCCTCCTGCTTTCAGACCGCCGTGCAATATGAGAAATGCTTCTCCTCCTCCTCGGCGGCGTCCCCGCTGTTGCATGACTTTAACAGCAGCGCACGCGTGGAAGTATCGAGCACCCCACTCATTTCCACTGCTACTGCTGCTGCTGCTGTAGCCGCTGCTGCCGTTCCTGCAACCGCTATCGCTGCTGCTGAAGGAGGCAGATCCGCAGTGCTGCTGCAGCTGCTGCTGCTTCTCGTCATCCGACAGGCGACGGACTTTCTTGCCGCTGCGATGCTGCTGGTAATCCTCCTCGCTCTCCTTTTCCTCCTGCTGCTGCAGCTGCTGCGGCTGCCTGCATGGAGGAGGCAATATTCGCAGTGGGCGCCATATCCACGTGTGGGGTGGCAGCTGCAGCAGCCGCCGCTGCTCTCTCTCCAGGTGCTTCACCAGCACCTTCTGCACGGCAGCGGTAGCAGCGCTGGAGGCAGCAGCCGCCCAAGAAGCAACAGCGGCACTGGGGGAAGCAGCAGCAGCGGCAGCAGAAGCAGCAGCAGCGGAAGCAGCGTCAGGAGACAGAGAGGCAGGAAGAGGCAACGCCGCAGCAGCAGCAGGAGAGGTGGAAGTGGCTGGGAAGACACCGCGGTCGCCGGTTTCTTCAGGAGCAGCAGGCACAGCTGCAGCGGTCCACCTCGCAGCAGCGGCAGCAGGAAAGAGAGAAAAGTCAGCCTGCAGCTGCGGGGCAGCAGCAGCAGCAACAGCAAGAGACGCTGCTTCACGGCCCGTTGCTGCTGCAGCTTCTGCTGGCGAGAAGCCGATGTACACGTCGCTACAGAGGGTCGTCTCAGATCCAAGAGCTGCACGCCACCAGCACACAAACAGCCGCAGTACACCCCATACATATAAAACCATGCGTCTTCCTCCATATTTATCTACACACACCCACTTCCTCTACACAAATATATACTCTCTCTCTCTCTCTCTCTATATATATATATATATGTGTAGCAGCAGTTCAGAGAAAGAAGCAGCAGGTCGCTGGGGAGCAGGTGCAGCAATATCTACAGTAACAGGTGGAGTAAGTGTGGGGAGAGGAAGAAGACAGCGCCGCAGCAGCACGAGGGGAAGCAAGTGCGCAGCCGCGGCAGCAGCAAACCCGGTCGCCGAGGCAGGAGCAGAACAGGGCTGCACCCCTTGCAAGAGATAAAAAGAGGCAGCAGCAAGCGGAGACGGAGGCTCAGGAGAAGCCAGAAGCCCACGGCAGCAGCAGACGAAGCACTGACGGCACCCGCAGCAAAGGCAACGCCAAAGAAACGCAGCAGCAGCAACAACGAGCAGCAGCAGCAGCAGACAGCAGCCGGAGTCGGGAGGCAACACCACCAGTTGCCCAGACACACGCGCGCGTACAAAGCAGCAGATAAGAACAGAGACGAGAAGAGACACAGCAGCAGGAAAGTAGTTCGTGCGGCTGCTTCCTTCGCCGTCTCCGCACGGCCTCTCCTCCTGCACACACGTCCGTCTCTTTCTTTCTCTGTGTCTTCCTCTCTTTTTCTTTCTCTATGTAAACATACATATTTGCTTATAGACGTCTTTATATATATACACATACATATACACACATAAAGGAATGACTGTATAGACATAGACGTACGAAAGGTGGAACGGCCTACGTGGGTCTGTAGCTGCAGACAAAGTCTTACAGCAGTAGACACAGAGAGATTCGTAGAGACATATATATATATATATATATATATTTGAGGTATGCAGGGACGCACTACTAGAACGCAAGGCATCCACGCGAGACCTTCTGGATGGAGAGAATGAAGAAAAACTTTGCTCATCATATATATACGTATATAAATGCGTATGAGTGCGTATCGGGTAACGTAAGTACATTATATATGTATAGTTGTGGAGAGAGACAGCAGTGGCGCCGCATAGAAGGAGAAACAGGTATGTGCGTAGGAAAGTCAGCTGCTCTCTCACCCTCGATGAGGTGTACGTACACCTCAGCAGTCTCTGAGCGGCGCCGTGCTGCTGCGGCGGCGACAGCAGCAGGAGGCGGCAGAGCCCCCCCCACCAGCAGCACACGCCGGCAGTGCCGCGCTACGGCGGCAGGCAGGTCTACTTCTTCTCCTTTTTCTTCTTTTTCGCTGCGGCTACACAGAGAAGGACTGCTGCCCCTGCGTTCCCCCCCCACGTCGCTGCTGCTGCTGCCGGTGTCATTGCTGCTGCTGCCGCTGTTGCTGCTGCTGCTGTTGCTTTTGCCGTTGGCGTTGCTGCTGCTGTTGCCGCAGTGCCTCGTGCTGGGTCTGCGGGACGGCAGCGGCAGCAGCAGGGGAAAGGGAGTTGCTGTTTGTCCCAGGACGTCGTGGGGAGGTAACGCTGTTGCTTCACTAGCAGCAGCGGATATCGAAGAAGACGACGAAGAGAAAGCAGCGGAGGGCTGGGCAATCACTCCTGCTGTGTCCTGCTGTGGAAAAGTTTTTGCTGCTTCTGCTGTGGCCGCTGCTGCTTCTGCTTCTTCTTCCGCTGCTGCTGCTGCATCTGCGAAGTCAGGAGCCGCACGTGGTCGACCAGCCGCAGCAGCAGCTGCCCTAGGCGCTCCTCCTGACGTCATTCCTGCTGTAGCCGTTGCCGGTGCCTCTGCCTTTCCTTCTCCTCCTGCCTCTCCTGCTGCTGCTGTTGCGCTCTGGCGACAATCGGCGGCATGCAACATCTCATGCCACTCCTCCTGCAGCGCCTGAGGCTGCTGCTGCTGCTGAAGCGGCGTCTTCCTCGCCTCTTCTTCTTCTTCCTCCATCTTGCAGCGCGCGTCCTGGCTCAAGCATCGCCGAGGCGGCAAAGGAAAAAGTGCTCTTAAGCCCAACTGCCGTTTACTGCAAAGAAATCTGTCAGCTTCTGCTGCTGCAGGCGTCTCTTATTGCTGCTACTGCTGCTCTTGCTTGTGCTGCTGCTCTTGGCTCAACCTGCTGCTGCTGTTCTTACTTGCGCTGCTGCTCTTCCTTCGTGCTCCTCTGGTTGCTGCAGTCCCCTCTGCTCCTGCCGCGCTTCTGCCGCTCTTGCCGCGCTTCTGCCGCTGCTGCTGCTGCGTGTGTGTGCGTGTGGCAGGCTGCTGCTGGCAGTGTACCCCCTGAGACGCTTTTGTCAACAGAGTCGCTCCTGCTGCTTCTGCAGCTGCTGCTGGTGTTGTTGTTCGTGCTCGAACAGCTGCTACTGCCGATGTTCCTGCTGCAGTTGCTGGTCTTCCTCCTGTGCAACTGCTGCTGCTGCTGCTCCTGCTGCAGTTGCTGCTGGTGCTCTTGCTGCAACTGCTACTGCCGCTCTTGCTGCAGCTGCTACTGCCGCTCTTGCTGCAGCTGCTACTGTGCTGTTCTCGCTGCAGCTGCTACTGCTGGCGGTGCTCCTGCTGCAACTGTTGCTGCAGCCGGTGTTCCTGCTGCAACTGCTGCTGCTGCCGCTCTTGCTGCAACTGCTGCTGCCGGTGATGTCCCTGCTGCAGTTGCCGCTGCGGTTCTTCCTGGTGAAGTGGCTGCTGCTGCTGTTGCTTCTGTTGCGGCTCCCGCAGCAATTATTGCTGCCGCTGCCGTCGCAGAAACTTCCCTTTTTGGTTTCGGGCGAGAAAAGGTGGAGCAGCAGGACAACAAGACATCCTCCTTCGTCTAAGAGAGAGCAGGAAGAACTTTGTCACTGGGGAGGAAGTATCGATGAGTTAAAGGAGAAAGAGAGAAACGAATTCCGCCATGACAAAACTGTGCGAAGGGTGCTGCCTTCAAAAAAAGGGCCCTTTTCGGGAAAAGGAGAAGACAAAAAATCCCCAATTCCCCTCCAAGGAAGGCGTGCACGTTTTCTCTCGTACGACGGCCACGTCTTTGTGTTATAAATCAAATTTCCGACTTTCACGAATATCCACAAGCGACGCCGCTCGCATGATGACTTGCTGCTCTTTTTCCTGCCCTCTTCAAGAAAACAAAACTTCTCCGTCATTGACATTTACTAAGAAAGCGTTCCATCCTTCGAGAAAAGCGACTGTGGTATGTCGCACCAGCCAAAACGTTTCTTCTGCTGCTGGTGCTGCTCCTTTTCTTCGGCAATTCTCCCCTTGCGGAGACTGGAGAAAAAAAGTCTGCATTTATCCACTTCTGGTCGTTCTCCTCCTCTGCCTTCTTCTCGTCCCTCTCCTCTTGCTTTATATTTATGTGAACATCGGCACACAGAGATACCGCTACGCAGTACGAAGTGAACCTGTCCAAGGGTTCTCACTTTCTCCTCGCCGAAGTTGAAACTATTCAGTTCTTCTTCTTCTTATCGGTTTCGCACATACGCAGGCGCACGTCTGTACAAGCGGCAAGCGTACAGACACATAACACAAACTCACGTGTAAAAGGAAGAATGCCCTCGCTCTGTGGACGACTAGAATCTTGTCCAGGATGCAGAGACGGCCCAGCGCCTCCTTGTTGTAGGTGAACTGCGACGTGCAGATCATCTGGGGTAGAAGTTTTTCTTCTCTTTTAGAAGAAAAATTTGTTCCCCAGGGGACGAACACTCTACGGGAGAAGTGGCTGCCGCAAGGGTGACTGCTGGTTTCTCCTCCTCCGTCGCCTGGGTCACACGGTCACCACCACCGTGCGGAACGCTTTCCTCACTTTAACGAACAGAAAAATTTTTGCTTTGAGGCGGCTGCTGCGCTGGGAAGAAAAAACATCCGTTCACAAATCTAGGCATGCCTAGTCTCTGCGGTGCAGACCGGGGGAACGGGCAAAAGACGGAACAGGACCCAAAAAGCGCAGAAGTGACCCCAAGAATGCAGCGAAGATATGCCCGCATGGCTTCAGAAGAGTACGGGAACATAAATCTCCTAATTGCACGTTTCTATACTGCACATAGGAGACAGAGTCCCGGAAAGAGGAACGCCATTCGTATCATGAACGGAACAGCGTTGTCTTTTCTTGCGTTCCTTCCTCTGCGGTCAGAAATGGAGAGAGGGAGGGGAAAGAGCTCGAAGACGCGCAACAGCAAGCAATTACTTCGAAAACGACGAACAGGAAGGATTCCTTGCCATTCAACGGCATATTCTGCACATTTCCCCCCGTTTAATGTACACACAGAGGACGAAGTACATCTGCACTCC
Organism: Sarcocystis neurona; assembly: GCA_000727475.1. Classification (NCBI taxonomy): domain Eukaryota; phylum Apicomplexa; class Conoidasida; order Eucoccidiorida; family Sarcocystidae; genus Sarcocystis; species Sarcocystis neurona. The sequence goes on along the minus strand of KL647289.1, from coordinate 3,142,410 downwards.
GAGAGAAGGCAACGGTCCGCGACAGGCGCCTGCTCCGCGTTACTTACGACATGGCGGAAAGACATCCGAACTATTGCTACTGCTCCGTTCTTCCGGCACACTCACAGGAAACAGTGCGGATTTCTATTAAGGGAGTTCTGCAGAATCTAGATTCAAAGGGGGGAACACGTTATCCGTGCTGCGGAACAACTCCTCTCGCGTTTTCATGTGTCAGAACGGCTTGTCTCGCTACAGGAAAAATTCGGACAAGGGGCGTCCTCGTTTGTGCCTTCAACATGCGTCCTTCTGCTTGCTCGTCCTCTTCGGAGAACTACTTTTGGGAAAAAGCTTGCCTCTACAAGCAAACCAGTCGTGAAAAAGTGTGGATTTTCCTTTCACTTGCAGCGCTGCATGCGGCACTGCTGTATTCTCTCTACGGTCATGCAACGGGAAGGACGCAGGAGACGGGAAACGGCGACGGAAAGTAGGGAGAAGAGAAAGGAAAGGCCGAGAAAAGACCAAAGGAGAACACAGAAGAGCGTAGGAAAATTCAGTGTGAAGAAGAAGTCGCAAACACATCGAAAGCGAAGGAGAACGAAGGCTAGCGATGGTGGAAGCCCATCACGGTGTCTCCCACCCGCGGTATGTATTACCCCATACACATGTGTATATGTACATTTTTCAAATCGACAAGTCTGTTGCAGACATCACATTTGACAGTATGTAGACTTCCTCAACTTTCCCGTCCGTGTGGACGTACTTCCGTATACTTGAATTTATTTCGCTGTCTATGTATACGTTCCTTTCTGCACACGCCTCGCCACATCCTTATTTGTGTGTTGCTGTGTGATGCGTATAGATGTATTCACTAAAAATGTACTTAGCTCATGAAAGGAAGGTCCTACGCCTCTGTGTGCCGCAGATCTACACATTAGTGGAATGGTGAATCTAAAAATTCACCTCGGGTCCACCTCGGACGCGTCTTCCGGGACGTCGAGACCTGCGTGCGGTTCTCCTGCACAGTGCCCGGAACGAACTTCTCACAAACACGCATCACGTGTTGTAACCTGCTGCTTTAGACAGACATTTCTGATTTGAAGATATTCACCAGAAAATAAGCAACTCCTTCTTGCTTGCCCTTTCCGCCTGCTTCGTACATGCATGGCGCTGCAACAACAAGAATCATGTTGTAACTGAGTAGCAGTGGAAAGTACACCGTTGAAGTTTCGTGCATATTAACGGGGAAGGCTTCTTAATCCCGTTTGCATCGTCTCTTCGCAAGAGAGACAGAGTTGTTCATGTTCAGGAATGAAGCATATGTGGGAGTGCCTTCATAGAAGGGAGACACGCTAACGGGGAGGAGAGAAACTGCACGCGGCATATTTACGTATGCTTTCAAACTTAACTCTTTCTGTGTATATGCATGTATATCGTATAGATTCATACGAAAATGAAAATGTGCACACAAACTGACTCCCACACACATTTGTGAGGGCAGCAAAAAGTCGCGAACACGCCGAGAAGGGAAGCGTGTTTCGACAGTTGCCGTAGCTAGTTCAGGAGTGTGTCAGCAGATACCCAGAGCTATACGACGTTTTCCCCCTACGAAGAAAAAAGGAGGGGAAAAAGAAAAGTACAACTATACGCAGTGTTCGCGGTTACGTGTAAGTGTTTCCACTGTGAAAACACACATACACTCTTCTTCATTCACCCAGACATACGGACGTGTAGACACGGTGAGATACATGTACATATCTGTAAGTGTCTCGAAAGCTGCATTACTTACGTTGTGTATAATTCATTCTTCGCTTCTGTTCGCGAACGTCAGAGTCTTTCTGTTTTACTCATCTCACAGGCGCACCACATTTACACCTACGCACGCGCTCCTTATATTTATGTTTCTGTGTATAGATCTCGCAACAAACTTCTTTTTTACAGACGAAATGGAACTGAAACTTCGCTACCACTCTACGCGTACATTTGGTACGCGTAGTTCATCCTATGCGCACGTGTAGATTGAACACAAGCGTTTCTTTGTTAATAATGTAGACAGGCGTATCTCTCCGTCTGTCTCTCTACATACACGGTACGGAATTATTTCACTTGTTTGCCACTGCACAGAATGGGTGGTAATCCTTGTGTCTTTTTTTTGCTAGCTCTGCCCCCACGTACGCGTACGTAGGTAAAACATCTTTCCAGTCACTCACTACAGAGCTGAAAAGATGCAAATGGAAGACTTCCAAAGAGGACTATCCCCTGCGGCGCTACTCTACACCTGAACAACGGGACACGGGCCTCAAGATGCGTGCGACACACACTCTGACACAATGAAATGAACGATTAACTTCTACGAAAGTGAAGGAGCGAAAAAAAGAAACGAATATCCAGAGACAGCGAGGAACACACGAAGACAATGTGTTATGCTATGATTACAAATGAAGCAGGTGGTTCTCTCGCCACTCACGCAGGAAGTGATGCAAGTGCCGTGATACATCTGCAGTAGCCCATATGTATACACATATTTTTGTACGACGAGTGAAGATATACGCATAGAGACGTGTGTGTACACGTTTACACATACGAGTGTACATGCGTGTTTATATTAACTCCCTTAGTCACTGGAGTATACGTGTGTGTGGATATGTGTATTTGTACATACAAAGAGAGAGGGCGAGAGAGAAAAGAAGGAAGACTGTAGACTTCCTTAAAGGGAGGGAGAAAGCGGTATAGAAGGCAGTCAGCAACAGTGCCTTGAGTGTAGTAACTTAGGTACGTTCCACGAGTTAGCTCTCGCCGTAATCGAGGGCACTCTTGAGGAGAAGAAAGAATTTCCTCTTTGTGTGCTCTTCCGTGCTCCTAGGCTCTCTGGGCGGGTAGTAGCGCTCGAGATTCTTAGTTTTTTCCAGGCACTCATCAGTAACCGCGGAGGATTCTGCCGAAGTCGAAGAGCAAGTATAAACACCGATATAGCGAGTTACAACAGGAAACAATACAAGCCCTGGAAGTGGTGTTGTGCACTGGAAGGAGGAGAACGTATAATAAAAGGTGAAGGCAGTCAACGTGGTATTAAACTAAGCAGAAGACAACATCTACACGGTTAAATTCGAATGTAGAAACGAAAACTGCTGAGTGGTGAGCAAACTTCTGCACCCGACGTACCGCCACATTTGATTTTGGGCAGCTAATTCATTTAGGTTGAAAGTGGCATGCGGTTGTACAGTAGTAAGCCAGGGTCTCTGTTTACGGTACTTTGCCTTTTTCGGAGTGTAACAATGTAACCACGCATTTGGCATTGTCACAGACCGAGCGTTACAGAAACTTCACGTTCTCCTACTGCTTCTATATTTATCTCCTCATTTCCTCTTTCTCTGTCTATCTGTCTAAACATGTATCTACACGTGCGTATACATCTTACCACTACATATACGTCCTCGCAGCTTCTGTGAACAGCTGGAAATGAGAGGAGCGCTGAAGGGCAGCCCTCTGGCAAGAAGCTCGTTCGATCTGGCACGAAGCCACTTGCAAGAAACGCAGCTGCTGCCCTCCACTGGAGGCGGAAAGCCCGCTGCACTGCTACTTAGGCAGTCCCATCAAGTTTGTTACTTTTCTGCATGCGGCATTTTGAAACAATGTCTTTACGCGGACATATATATAAAATCATGAGAGAAATCATACTCCCTTTTTGTCTCTCTTTCTGTCCGTGTACATATCTGCAGGCGTACACAAACGTTCACATGTGACCCTGTGTCGCCTTCAAGATAAAACGGGCGGCTGTCCCGCCCTGCACGTGTATCGACGTAATTGATGGAGGATAAGCTTCAACACCGTCTTGTTTGCGGACTTAAGCAGGGCCACTATATATGCATACGTGCGTTTATCTTTGCATGTCAACATTATTTATACGGATATTTACTTGTTCGTCTTCGAATGAATCTTAGAGTGTCCGTCCCAGTCTGGAGGATTAGTGCTGAAGGGAGAGTGCACCTAGAGCTCAAACGTAGGTGTTGCATCTTCCTACACAAGTCCAGTCGACTTCCTTCTCCTCTCATAAACTCGTACGTCGCCGGGCCAGTGAGTATCCATCCACATCGCGATTTACCTACATAAATATAGAGAGAGAACGACGACCAGATATACATATTATATGTGTGTATACGTGTCTATGTGTATACCTGTATATATATGTATATATATGTATATACATACATACGTATTAGATGTATATATGAGTATACACGTCCGGTGCATACTTTCAACGCGTCAATAGGATTACGATGGCGCTCACAACTGTCGTTATATTTTATCAATAGAAGAAACATTTCTGCCTAGCAATTGTGCCATCCGTGTCGACACCACTTGTATGTATGTATGTATGTATGTATGTACATACATATATATATATATGTAGAGAGAGATAGAGAGAACAAAAAGTAGGGAGAGAGACGCACCTATAAGCGTCATGGTATACCGGTAGCTGCAAGGGGTGTCACGTGCGTCCACACGGCTATATGTTGATATGTTTACGGTTAATCAGCACGTGGAGATACCTCCCTACGCTGCCAAAAAATCTATGTAGGAAACGAACGGATACAGGCGGATGTGAAGATAATATATGCACACAGATAGAGTATAAACATGTATAGACATACTGTAACTGTCGATGTAATGTGGGGGGATGTGCATGCGTGGAACAATTTTTCGTGAAACTTACTACAGATAGACACACACAGTAAAAGGTGAAATGTATATTCATTGGTATGTATGCACTAGTGTAAAGCTCAATATCAATCTATGTATGTATATATATGTATATATGTAAACATGAAGCATGATCTACATATACAAATATACTCTCACAAACGTATATACTTATATATAGGTGTACAGTGTCTGTCTTATAGAAATGTTTCGCATACAGCATTGACGCCGACTGACATCGGCCAGGAGTATGCCTGCTCCTCCTGATTGTTGACACAGCATACACCAACAATATGTATATATATACACGTACATTTATGTAGATACAGAGATATCTAGAGGGCGATACGGGACGAGGAGTGGGACACAGAATTGAATATATGAAGAAAAACGCATTTCTGCGTGTATGAACTCCTCCATTCACACGTTTCTGTCTTATGAGTATCTAGGTGCACAGTGTCTGTATGTAGTGGCGCACTATATATATATATATATACATGTATACATACATGTGTGTGTATGTGTATGTCTATATTTGCATGCGCAGGACGACGATGACGCTTCGGTTCTCGCATATTGCGTTAGAAGCTGTTTTCTTCGTGACCACGTGTCTATTTTATTTTTCCTTACGGATGGTCTTCATGACCGAGTAAATGACTGTCGACTCAAGGAGTGAAAGAAACGGCTTCCACACGTGATCGAAGAGCGAGCGTACTTGCGTTAACCGACTTTTTCTGCAGTCGTCGTTCTTCCCTGGATAGCATAACAAAGTTGCTTCTGATTTCCGTGAACATCTTTCCAGCTTATCTTGTCTACTCCTGTGCTTCCTTCTTGGTCTCTTTCCTCCCTGTTGCACTCCTTCGGTCATCTCCCTGCCTTCACGGAAAACTTCGCTTGTGTCTGACCTTCGTTTTCCACGTCGTTCCCTGCTTTTTTTTTATGTTCTCTCTTCTCTGCACTGCGTCTCTTTCCAGCGCCTTCCCTGCGTCCGCCCGTGCTTTTTCACTTTTCCCGCGGACGCAGATCCCGGCGGGTGGCTTCTTCGATTGATTTTGTCCGCTGTTTCTTCAAAGTCGGTTTTCTTGTAGCTCCACAGTCCAACAAGACAAGCTGTCCACCTTGTGCGCCGAACTTTTTCCTTCTCTTCTCCTTGCAAACCCGTCGGTCATCCTTCACTTCCCCTTCCTCTTCGCTTCTGTGTCTCGCTTCGTTCGTCTCTTGTTTCGTTTTTTCTTTCCCTTTTCTGCACTCTCCCCTTCCTCCTCTTCCATTTCTTCTTCCGTCCTTTCCCCTTTTCTCTCGCCGCATCTTCCTTCTCCCTGTTCCTTCCCTACTCGGTCTTTCCTCCGTTTCCAGCAGGAACCGCATCCTACTTCTATGCCGCACTTGCACACTTTGACAACTCGCCCTTTTTTCCGCTAAAGCATTTCTCTTTCTTTTCAGGAGCAGCACCTTTCCCGATTTCCTCTTTCGCAGCGGAAAAAGCGAAAGACTGTCCACTTTTCATCTTTCTTCTCCTTCTTCATCGGCGCGGGTATCGGCTTCCGCCTTTCTCCCGGGCCGCATCGGGGTCGCGTCTTTGCTCGACGGCGTGTGCAGTGCCCTGTCGTGAAACTTCCCATTTTTTTTGTATTACCAAAGACTGTTCTGATCCCTTTTACCGGTTTACTCTTTTTCGTCTGCGTCGTCTTTTCCTCCGTATATTCGTGTGTAGGTTTCACGTCCGCCCCCCTTCCTGTGTCTGTCTACCTTCTTGCTGTTTTTGTTGCCTCGTCTTCTTCCCACGTGGGCTTCTTGTGTTGCCCTCCCAGCCCTTCCTGTTCCTCGTTTTCCGCTTTCCCTTCTCCTTTCTCTTTTGGCTTCCCGCCGTCCTTCTCCTTTCTTCTTCCAGATTCTTCTAACTTGATGTTTGTGGGCGAATGCCTTCCCCTTTCTGCTGTCGTTCCTCACTTCTTCCCCGTCTCTGTCCTTGCTTAATCCCCTGCGTCTTTCGCTGCCTATTTGTCCCAGTTTCCTCTACGTACACCAGCGTTGTTCGCAGCGATGGCAGCGTTATAGCAGAAAAACGAAACAACAGCCGCAGCGTCAGCAGCTGCCGCAGCCGTACAAGCTCCACGAGTCTCAACAGGCGCAGCAATAATAAAACTACAAGCAGCAGCAGCAGGAACACCAGCAAGAGGCGCAACAGTAGCAGGAGCAGTACACCAGCAGCCAGAGGCGCAGCAGC
>KL647289.1:3115599-3134811 GCA_000727475.1 Sarcocystis neurona | reverse complement strand
CCAGCAGCAGGACGAGCAGCAGGAGGAGGAGGAGCAGCAGCATCAGCAGGAGCAGCAGCAATAGGAGGAGGAGGAGCAGCTGTTACAATAGCAGCAGGAGCAGCAGCAGTAGGAAGGCCTCGCCGCCTGCTGTTTTCCGGGAATGTAGCAGGAAAGTTTAGAATTTCGACGTTTGATAAATCCTTGACTTTGTTGCTGCTTCGCCTGCAGTGCCCGTGCATAGAATTTCCCATCTGCTTCTGATATGGCAGCAGCAGGAGCAGCTGTTGGCGACCCCATTGCTTCCAGCGTCAGCAGCAGGGGCAGCGCCGGTGACGCTTCGTCCGCTGCAGCAGCAGCAGCAGATCAACCCGCAGCAGCAGCAGGCGTGACAGCAGCAGCACGCGTGACAGCAGCAGCACTGGTGCCAGGTCGTTCGTACTTCTGTATTTTCCCTCGTCAACAGCGGGGGGCACCTACTTTTCCTGGGAACGTTTTCTCCCCATGTGCTCATAAGATGCGTGAGACCCGTCCTCCTGCAGCGTCTCCTTCGCCAGCAGGTGGCTGTCATCCGCCGTCTTCTTCTTCTCTTCTTCCTGCTGCTGCTGCTGCTTCTGTTGCCTGTGTCGGTGCTGCTGCAGCGGCTGCCTCCCCATCCTGCAGTTCCTCAGCTTCTTTCTCAGCACGTTGCCGCGCAGCCTCCCAGTCTGCCGCACTCCCTTCCGCATTGTCTGCTGCTGCCGCCTGTTCTTCGCATCCCCTGCCGTCTCGCCGTCTCCGCTGCCTCGTCTCGTTCCGACCAGACTCGTGGCGGCAACCGAGGCGACGGCCCCCCGTCCAAAATAAGGATCGCCAACGACCGGGAACTGCTGGTCGTGCCGAGGCCGTAAGTCTCCTCACTCTCTTCGTTAACACGTCTCCTCATTTCTACCCAGTTTCTTCTCCCCCTCAACATATATCTATACATATACATTACATGCTACACACACACACACAGCAATATATATATGTATGGCTATCTCCCTATGCAAAGGTGCGTATTTATATATATATACATATAGAGATATATATATATATACATACATGTAACTATTCTGTACGTGTATGTATATATGTAATATATGTATACGTCTGTATGGCTATCCCATAGAGACGTCCATATGTGTATATACATATATGTGTATACTGCTTCATATATAGATATGTATAGATATATATGTATGTAGAGAGAGTGAGAGATATAGATGCGAATATATTCATGTATCGACACGTATATGTAAATTGCCTCGCGTGTATATATATACATATATATGTGTATGTATAGATTCATATCTGTGGCTGTCCTGGACATTTACGTATATATGTAAGTACATGTGTGAGCCACTGTCCCATAGATATGTGCGTGGCTGTACATACATGTATATATGTAAATTGCGTGTAGGTCAGCTAGGGAGAAGAACAACGTCTTTTTTATGGGGCGGGGTCGCTTGGTACACATCAATTTCACTCATGTCTTCTACGCCCGTCCACGTCAACGCATATACAAGTCTCTATATATACTCGTGGGTCTACGACGCCTCCGCTCCGCCCCCATATTCCCGCCAAACCTCTATATATATGTGTCCTGCAGCAGTACTTTTCTGCGTTTCCCTGTGTATTTCAACCTTCCGTAGGCTGTCCTTGGGATGGAACGGCTTTTCTGTGTGTCCAGAGAAAGTTATGAAGTTTCTGCCCTTTTCCTCCATCTACTGTGGACAGCTGCGTATAATATACACGTGAAGAACCTCCGAGATTTTACTCGTAGGAGCCGTCTCTCCGTGGGCGCATGCGTTCGGCTGCTCCACGTAGCAGCGGCGCACTGCATGCGCATGTGAAGAGAAGCGAAAAGCCCAGGCAGTAGTCTCTTCATGTTGAAGCCCCTTCTTCGAAGCGCGCCCCTGCTGCAGGGCTTCTCCTCCTCCTCCTCCATTTTCGTAGCGTTTCCTCGGGCTTGTTGCATCCATGCAAATGAGGACCGCTGGACGGCGTGTCAGCAAAGCGACGGAGAGAGAGACGCCCTTCAATCTCCTCCACCTCTGCAGCTTCTTCCCTACAGCATGGGCAATTATAGTTAGCCCTTTACATCTCCTTATATGAGATGCTGCTGGAGTTCGACATATATATATGTAGAAGCGTTGTTGAGTATCATACACACATCACACTGTGAGGTAGTTTATATATATACCCTATATATAGGCGTGTAACACTGTGGACGAGTACATATGCGTAACACTGTGAAGTGTCATATATACACAAAATATAGAACACTACAGACTAATTTATATACACATATATATATTACTGTGGACGACGACATATACATAAGACTGTGGAGTGTCATTTATATATATATATGCATATAGAGTAATTTATATATGTATATATCATTGTGGACTACTACGTATACATAAGACTGTGGAGTGTCATATATATATGTATATATATCTACATATAGAATACTATAGAGTAATCTACATACAAATATATACATATATATATATATATATCACTGTGGACCACGACATATACATAAGCCTGTTGAGTGTCATACATATATATATATATATATATAACACTATAGAGATATATATATATATGTATATAACTACTACGTATACGTAAAACTGTGCATTGTCATATACGTATACACATAGAACACTACAGACTCATTTATGTGCATTTATGTATAACCTTGTGGACTATTACATGCACATAATACCGTAGAGTGTCATACACATGTATATATAGAACACTGTGGAGTAACTTATGTGTATATACAACATTGTGGACTACCGCATACACATAGTACTGTGGAATAGTGTATACGTTTTTAGCACTATGGAGTATAATATGTATACTCCAGGTAGTGTATATATTATATGTATATATATAACATTGTGGAATATCATATATATAGCATTCTGGAGTAATATATATATATATGGCGGTGTGGTGTCTAGACACCCCACGGGTACATACTCGTGGAGGAGAGTAGAGAGACGAAAAAGAGAGAGAGTGCGAGCAGAGCGCGGCGTGTGATACTCCGGTAGCTATGTGGATGTAGAATATATGCGTATTATTCAAGAAGCAAAATTTATCTGCCAATCCGTACGTGTTTGTATATTACATCTGTTTATATTCACGAGAGCAACAGGGTAGACAGGGGCTTCCTGAAATACCGGCTACACATACCTCTACACACACCTATTTATATATATATATCATATTCTATACATATATATGCATGCATAAACTATATCACTGCATATATGCTAAACATATACTAAAGATATATCTACGTATATATATATATGTCTAGAAGCCTGGGTACAACATGTCTATGTTAGGCAGCGTAACGTCAATGTATGTGTGTCAAGCGAAAGACCGAGGGAAAGTTAGACAGGTAGGGAGAGCGAGAAAAAGAAGACATTTCCTCGGCTTTGTGTGTTTGTGTGGACAACCCTGGCCGGGCAGATGAATTCCTGCAGAGGAGAGAAAGAAAGGTATGATCAGTGCTGGAACCACTGGTATCGCTATCACTTCACGAAGGGGAGGCTGCTGCAGGACACATGCGGGCATTTCTTCGAAGAATACCGCGCATGCGTCATGGAAGAGCTGCAGCAGAAAGGACTTGCTGGACTCGCTGCTGCGCCTTCGCTTTTCGATGACGCGTCTCGTGCAGCGGGAGCAGGGGCGCCAGGAGAGCGAGGCGGGGGGGCTGGCTCTGCCACAGAAGCGGCAGCAGCAGGAGAGGGAGGGAAGAAGGGCGGGCGGTCTATTACAACAGCAGCAGCAGCCGAGGGAGGGACGGGCGGGCGGCCTGCAACAGAAGCGGCTGCAGCAGGAGAACGGGGAGGGGGGGGCGCTCTGTAACAGCAGCGGCAGCAGGGGAGGGAGGCGGGGGTGGGGTCGGCAGCAGAAGCAGCCGCAGGAGCAGAGGAAAGGGCGCGGGAAAGGAGCAGGAGAGAGGCGCAACAGCAGCGGCGGTGCCGTTGTCCGGGTGGAGAGACGAGGAAGCAGCGGCAGCTCTGTGCCAGAGAGAGGGTGGAGAAACAACAGCAGCAACAGCAGCAGAGGAGAAGCGAGAGGCAGCGGAGAGCAGGAACAGCACCAGCGGAAGCAGCAGAGAGGAGAGAAATGAGAAGAAGAGGGAGAGCAGCAGCAGGGAGAATGGGGAGGAGGAGAAGAGGAGGAGGGCCGGGACGTGAGGGAAGCTGCTGCCGAGGAGCAGCAGGCGCGAAGGGCAGGATACGGCGACAAGAAGACGAGACGGGGGCTGCAGGGATGGTGGGGAGAAGCAGCTTCCGCAGCAGCAGGGGCAACAGGAAGGTAAGCGTCTGCAGAGTTGCTGGCCAGGGAAAACAGGACAGCAGCAGCAGGCCAGCAGCAGCAGGAGCGAGGGAAGAGGAAGAAGATAATGAGGTGGGAGAGGACGAGGAGCAGCAGCAAAAGAGACGAAGGGCGAGGGGAAAAGAAAAAGAAGAAGAGCAAGCCGAGCAGCGGCGGCAGCAGCAGCTGACGGACGAGACGCGGCAGCAAGGGGAAGAGACGCCAGGCAGAAGAGAAACAGAACGACACAAGAGCTCGTCAGGAAGAATAACAGCAGCAACACCCCTGTGCAGCAAAAAGATCTTCTATTCGAGAATCCACAAGCAGAGTCCAGCCCTCGCATATCTATATGTGTATATATATGTATACATATACGTATATATATATACATGGTAGTACAGTGACTTGTATGTGTTTTGACAGGTCTACGTATACATCTGTGGACAAGTATTTACGTCGGTAAATATAGCTTTTTCATTCTGGCCTTCTCCTCTCCTCACCTTTTGTCTGTTTCTCCCGCTCTCTCTGTTTCTTTATATATTCAAACAACGGCATGCAGGTGGACATGTGTAGCTGCTGAGTAGCGCTACTACGCACGCGAGTCTGTGGCGGTCACGCTCTGCAGGGGCCTCAGACGCCGGCATCCGTGGACCTGCGCGCGTCAGTTTCTATACTCATCCCTGCAGGCCCGTCTTTTCTAACGTATACAAATACCCCTTCCATCTAAATATACTACGTAACTCTTTGCTTGCATACATACATGTTGTACATGTAGGGTGAGGATCAGCAGGCCTAGATAGGCCCGCTGTCTGCTTATGTAGTCGTATGCAGAGAAACAGCTATAAATAGCTTCACACATCTAAATATATGTGAGTACGTGAGTGTACGCGGGCGTGGATATATATATATATATATATATATGTGAGTAAGTGCACCTACATGAGCGTATATATGTTTATTATATATATATATATTTATATAGATATATATGTATCTGTGAGTACGTGCACATACATGGGCGTGCCTATATATACATATATATGTATATATATACATGAGTGCGTCCACGTACATGGGCGTGTATATTGATTAACGCTTTTGCATGGGCATGGGGTGAGCCCGTGCTAGTGGCGGAAGTATTTACCCAGAGATGTCGCTGTGCGTGCGTTCTATAAGGACCTGCAGAAGCTGCAGCAGCAGAGTTTTACGCCCTGCCGCTTGTTCGCGCGATGTTTCTTCACTGAGCCGTACCCCCGCTGGACAAAATTCTCACTACTTGCAGTGCGTGACACTGCTGCTGCCAAATGGGGACATACAGATACCTATGTATACAGATAGAGCGAGAGACACATATATACACGTGTGTCGTGTGCTGGTTGACACCAGTTTGTAGGAGTCGTGTATGGAGGATTTTGAAGAGTGACAGCCCGCAGACATGTTCAGCTGATGAAGAGAAGAATTTTTGTGGGCGTGCTGCACTGGTTTAGCTGGTGCTGCTGCTGCTTCTCTCTCTGTGTGCGTATATGTGCGTATACATTACCGCGGATACTATGCCGCGAGGATGCCGCCTTAGCGCCGGGCGGGTCCTAGTGACAACAGGAATGATTCAGCTGTACATCGATAACAGCAAGAAGAACCTGCGCGACGTCAGCGCTGCTGCCGCTGCTGCTTGAGGTAGGCTAGTGTCCTGTAGAGACTTGAGGGTTTATACTGCAGACCTGTTTCGACACTTTGCAGCACATCGGAGTGGCGTCCTCGTGTGTTCGGCGGCAGCGGAAGTGTCGAAATTTCGAAATTACACAGAGGTATTGTAGTTACTGCAGGAGGATTGAAGCGGCCGCGCCTTTGGCTGTGCTGCAGCAGCAGAGTTGCTTTCATGCAGCAGCAGTAGAGGAGTTTTTGTTCCTGTGGCGCAGCAAAGACGCTTCGGATGCTGCAGCAGCCAAGAAGTCGTCTTGTGACTGCCTAGTAGCAGCAACCGTGTCGCTATCGCAGGAGCGACCCGGCCCACCACTGCGTCGTAGCCGACGTCAGTAACACACATTGCCGCTGATACTGTTTAACCAGTTCTACACGGCAGACAATTGCTTGCGCTGCAGCAGCATAGCTGCTACTAGGGTTGCAGCAGCCGAATTGCTGAAGGCTTGCGTTGCAGCAGAGTTGTTGCTGATGCCGACGTAATTGAGCGCTGCTGAGATATTCGAGCACTGACGCTGCTGCTGTTGTCTGGCTGCCGCGCATGTCTACCGGACCTGCTGCTGCTTCCAAGTCTGCGGCACAGGAGAGCTTCTGCAGCATTCGTAACAGTGCTGCTGTTGCCGCATGTGACACGGAGAGCTCCAGCTGTTGCTGAGACAGAATGTGATGCTGCGGCCGCAGCAGTGCTGCTAACAAATTCTGAGTGCGTGGGAGTGCACCTCCCTGAGGCGAACTGCTGGTGCCAGTCGACCAAGAGATCCGCCGCCGTTCGTTCACGGTCCTGCGGGAGCTGCAGCAGCGTCGCTATCCAGCTGCTGCTGCTGCTCACAGGGCCGCGTTCACGACAGCACCGCAGAACGCACTGGCCGACAGCAGCACATGTGCCACGTCACTTTCACCAGTGCAAGCGAAGTTGGCATGCCAAGGACCAGTGGCGATCCGATACACGCACAATATCTGCCTTTGTGGTCTTTCTTTCTGTACGTACCCGTGCGCTTCAGCTCACACTTACATTCACATGTACACAAATGTGTGTACCAGTCCGTGTCCACACAAATACATCAATATATATATATATATGCATATCGAGGCGCAGACACGTAGACAGGTGAAGGTATAGTCGGTAGATAGATACACGTAGTACCGGCGGAACGGGAGAAGTCGTCGGCCCGTTCCACGCAGCAGCTGGGCCTTAAGGGCACGGTGCGCAGCATTTTCTGTTGCTAGGAAGCTTGCACTGCTGCGGCGGGGTTCGAGCATTTCTTTTTCTTCACTTGCAAGCACGTACGCACTACAACCACTGCCCTGCAAGCGTAGAGTACTACAGTCGTCTTTGTTAATGTGACTTATCCATATACACATGATAGACACGCGTGTGTGTGTATATATTCACGTATAGGTTTGGCGGCTGTGTTTTTCCTTGTTTCTCTCTTCTCTTCCCTTCTTTCATTCGTACGTGGATGTGGAAAAGTTGAACGTATACCGACTCAACTCGTATAGACAATATACAGCGTGTAGGTGTGTTTGACTAATGCATCTCTCCACTCTCTGTCAAACTTGCTCATCTGTACTTCGTGACGTTGCTCTGCATCATGCACATGTGTACGGCACCCGTTCTCGAGCACGCGTACAAATACGTCTGTATGCAGTCCTCGAGGCCGGTAGACGTCAGCGGATAGATGCCAGCTGCAGGTGGAGTAAAGTCACGTGGAATTTTCGCTGACTGATGTGCTGCTGCTGCTGCGCTGCTCCTCTTCTTCCTGCTTGATAATCGCGTGGCTACTCCAGTAGGTGACACTCGCGGCGTATGCTGCCCGGTCGATAGCGACGCCGCTGCCTCCCTCTGATATCAATGCGTTACGCATCATCCTGCGCCAGAAAACAGCACCAGCACAGCGCAGGCTTTCGTGTGTGTATGTATGCATGTATGTATGTATGTATGTATATATATATATATATAAGATCCCAGCTCCCCTGTTCAAATCATGACTATATTTTACCAGTGCACTTAGGGTAGTAATTGCAAGTCACTAGCTGGAAATGGTAAAAACGTTGTATGTAATTACTTATTTACCGGCAACAGTCGCCTTCTGGATTATAGACGTATGCTGTTTGCTTCTTCTCGGTGGGTACTTAAGACACCCTCTCTATATGAATCATATATATAAACATATCGATATGCATGCTCTTTCTCTACTTACACATGCGAAGACACATACGTGGCAGCTGCTGCAAATACATACAATATACACACACATGTATATATTGTATATTTTTTGAGCAGCTGTATATGTGACACTGCCACCTCCTGTGTTCGGGTACATGGAGGCAGACGTGTACTGCGACGAGGAAGATTCGATGCGGAGGCGTCTCCAGTGTACGTACGCCGCATTCGACGACTTCCCCATCTACACCCAAATACTCACATACTTATGCATACAAACACAACGTGTACATATATATACATTTACATATAAAATTATAGAGGCACAGAATACATACGTACATATGTACACATACACTGGAAACTAAATGTATATATCTATATACATATATATATATATATATATGTATTTGCATACGTATACATATATATGTATATATACGTATAAAAACACTTGTAAATGCTGTATGTGATTTTGCCGGGGCATCCATCCTAGCAGATGAAAGAGTCATGATAAATGTGGTGGCTCTGCGGTATTTGCGAAGACTTGAGAAACGCGAAGGATCACTACATCTCTTTCCTCAAAAAGTACACTCTGCAGACAATAGCACACTGCTACTAGTAGTAGTAGAACTGATACTTCACGAGCACAGGCTGAAGCCGCGTTCATATCTTCGTCATGTGCGTGCACCTTTTGTTAATGAACGGGTATCGCGTAGCCACCTGCAAGAAGGCGTGCACAGGGACCTGCAACGAGCAGCAGGATACACCTACGTAAAACAGACATGCTGTTGCAATTAGACTGATCACTGCCTACTATATATACCGAAACACAAGTATCATATATAAATATATACGTACGTGCGCGTCGATGCAAACATACAAATATATACACATATGTAGAGAGAGAGGGAAAGAGAGGGAGAATAAAGGAAAAGTAATTCTGTAAATTTTTGCCGGAGACTTGTATGTGAAGCAGCCTTCGTTGCGACCAAAAGAACTTTGGAAACGATGCGTACGGGGAGAATCGCTGTTCAGACGCTCTCTCACTAATAACAGAGGAACAAGATGCAATGAACCCCAGTAGCGAGCAGATGCGCCCGCGTGCAGCAGCAGCGGTTCTTCAGAATCCTGCAGGACGCTTCTGTGGAACAGCAGCAGCACGAAGGCGTAAAGAAAGCAGCAGCAGCCGCAGCAAACATCTGACGTTGCCTTATATATATAATATAATATAAATATATATATTATACAATATATATATATATATGTATGTATATTACGCGTATATATGTGTACACGTATAGTTCCGCTCCTGGATAGTGTCTTCTTACTTCGCTACTTCCACAACACACAGAGAGAAAGACACACGCATTCTCCTTAAAAACAAACAACTTGGTATGCATATCCCCACATGTATATATGTACATATACGTTTATGGCATCAGCAGAAGCAGCAGCAAATACATGATTACCCAACAAAGCAAGACATACAGCGCGTCACAACACAGCAGGAGCAGACACCGACACAGCAGCAGAGAATCGTCCGCGAAGGAGCAGCAGCAGCAGAGACGCGTCCATGCGGCAGAGGAAGTAGCACTGCGATACCGCCAGCGGCAGACTGCTGCACCTTTTTTCGCACGGCTGCTGCTCTGCAGACCGATACTGTCTCTGCTATACAGTAAAGAGCACGCACGTTTACATATATGTGTATATATATATGTATATTCATATTTATGTGTAAACACACAGGAATAAGTGGAGTTATACGTAGACGTGTATCTAGAAATATATATATATACATACATACATGTACCCGAAGCAGCTGGAGAAGCACGGGAGGGGCGAGTCAAGCGGGGAGCCTGGTAGTTGACGCCGCAGCACCGGCAACTAACGGCAGCAACAGCTAAAATGGCAGGAGCAGCAGCAGCGTTGAAGGCGAGCGTCTCGCAACAAAGCAGCGGCAGGAGCAGCAAGAGCAACAGAAGCAGTCGGAGCAGCAGCAGCAGAAAGGGCAGCAGCAGCAGAAAGAGAAGCAGCACCAGCAGCAAAAAGAGAAGCAGCATCAGCAAGAGGAGCGTCAGCAGGGGAGAAGCAGGAGAAGGCCGAGGAGAAGGAAATTTGGTTTTGCCTACGTAATTGGGGCCATCGGCAGCTCGTACGGTTCGTCCTGCGCCTTTATGGCGATGATACTCCAGGCAGGAGCAGCAGATTCTCCTTCACACATATGACAAAGAACAAAGAGCCTTCTACGAAGCAAGATAATATCCACGCTATCGCAGTCACACATATCCTCTCTCACGCTGACTCACTTCTTAACGTAGACTCAAACAAATATACATATGCACATATATATATATGTATACGCACTATATACTGGATGAAATATATATATATATATGCAGGTAGAGAGATACTATGTATTCGCACGTATATATATATATATATATATATTATGTGTATGCGACCCTTTAAAGTACATGGGCACGTGGACACGCATATCTCCATTATCACAAGCGTATGTATATATGCATCTATATACATAAAACAGAGCGATTTTAATATATACGTATATACATGTATATATATATACATGTATATTATATATGTGTGTCTGTCACAGGCGCCTCTATATATTACATATATAAACAGATTGATAAGACAGAGAGTGACCCTCCGACTGCGTGTGTGCAGAGGACTGTTGATAGGCAACGGTGAAGAACTGCTGCAGACCAATGCAACCGTCGTAAGAGAATTACATTTCTTTTGAACTTTCGTGAGAAAGACACATACGCCTCAGTAGCCCTGTCTTTATCAACACAGACAAAGACCAAACAAAAGTGACTCACACACATATATATATTCTCTCAAAGTTGTGCGTATACGTCCATACACATATATGTACATGCAGATGCATGCTCTCACATTTATATGTACATATATGTGAATATTCCCCTATCCACACGTAGGTGTGAACCTTGGTAGGGAACGTGACGGGGCGACGGAACATTTTTAAAGAGAAAGTGAGACCGGTAAGGGGGAAAGCAGAGAGGAATACGGAAAAAGGGAGGCGGAAAAGAGAGACAGCGAGAGAGACGGGGACGAAAGAAAGGCATGCAGGAACGGACGAAGTCCACATAAAAAAAAACAAGAAAAGGCAACTTTCTACAAGAGCAGGAGAAATGTAGAATGCCGAGACTCCGGACGAGAACACGACACGAGTGTCTCTTTCACACACACGCACCAAGGAAGATTAAAAAAGTATTTATATAGAGATAGAGCGACACGAAGAGAAAGAAGAAAATAGAGAGACGAAGAGAGCGACGCAGTATACCGGCCCCCGGCATATTACACTACGCCATATACGAACAAATGTCGAGAAAGTGTACGTCTATGTACATATATATATATATATGTGTACATGTGTATATATGTAGAGAGAGACGGGCGGAAAGGAGGAGAGACGGACATGCATGTAAGTAGGGACGGCCTTTTCTGTTTGCTCGGTTGTATGTGTGTAATACGGGCCCACACGTGTGAAAATAGGAGGCTGGTAGGTGAACAGATTTATATTAACATACGCGGGTAGAGTAGGCATGCCCTACGGAGACACACGATCAGATATATATAGACAGATGCCTACAGGCTGACAGGCAGATATAATGGAAGGAGACGCGCCTACGTCTATGTGTGTCACTCTCCTCGTCTCTCTCTTTTCTCTTCTCTCTACACAGGCAGTACAACAGGCCGTCAATATACATACATGTCTACACATCCAAATACATATACATTTATACACACGTATTCATATAGAGAGATATAGATCTTTACCTAATCTCTGTACGTATATATAAATGTGCAGAAGATGGTGTACAGACCCCAGACACATGTATGTATACACACATAAAGATAAATATATACACCTACACATATATATATATATATATGCAGAGGGCGGGAGATAAGTAAATAGATTGGTATACTGAGGGAGAGGTAGATATGGACCCACACGTGTACAAATAGAAAGCTTAACAGGTGAAGAGATTTATACTGATAAATCGAGGAGACACACGCCACACAGACACGAGGACACACAGGTAGGCAGACACCTTGAAGTAGATAAATAGAGATATAAGTGAATAAAGAGAGAGGCTGATAGAGAGATACGTAGAGGTAGATATAGATCTGTAGGTAGAGATAGGTGAATATATATAAGTAGAAAGAAGTGGACAACAAGGGGCACGTAGGAAGGTAGACAGTAAGATATACACAGAAAATTCTAGACACACGCACAAATATATACTTATGAATAAGCATATCGCGAAGACGAGAAGCACAGGCTATATGTCGATATATATATATATATCTACATACACATATATCAACCTATTTACCTATACATATATACACAGATACACGCGTTTGCAAGAGAAAGGCATGCTGTGGTCAGAGAAAATTTATACATATACATAAATATGCATATTTCTATAAATATGTATGTACGCCGTGAGAGAGGTGAGAGAGGTTACAGGGTGCTCGGGTAAGGCGGCGTGTAAAGGAGAACATTTCAGGCAGAGGAGATGATGATTAACAGAAAAAGTGGAAAGTTCGAAGAAGCTACGTAGAGACGAAAATGACCTGCAGACGCAAGAGCTGCATTCTCGTTTTCTTCCCCTCTTGCTGGGACTGCTCCTGCGCCGCTACCCGTCTGCTGCTGCTGCTGCCTTGGACGCATCGCCGCCGCTTCCTTCGCAAGTTGTTCACGAGAATACAATATCAAATCTGCAACAAACAGGCGAAACTCAACACCAAGTTGCGGACGTATGCATATATAATCTGTCGCAGATATATAAACATATACGTACATATATATATATACATAATCTACAAGAAGAGAGTCGAAGATGTCTACATTTATCGGCTATCTACAAACATACTTGTTTTACGTATCTACGCAGCGATACACACGTATATACATCCCCACACAGAGGCAGACGAAGGGACGGAGAAAAACACAGACGGCCACCCATCAGTGGTTCAGACTTAACAGATATTACCCTGGACATAAAATACATCCACACACGTACATATCTATGTAGTCTTATGTACGTAGAAATATATAATATGTGTGCGTATAGCCAGTCTCATATATACACACACATGCATATTATCTATGTAGTCTCAATATAGATACAAACACATACACATACGTGTATATACAGTCTCAAGTACACAGAAACATATATTATGGATGCATACAGCCAATCATATATATACACACACAGACATATATGGACACAGAATATGTGCGCCTATGTAGCCACCAGTCATATATATACACACATACATATGCGTATCTATATGGTCTCACTATATATAGAAACACATACACATACATGTATATACAACCTCTAGGACATAGAAGCATATAATATGGGTGCATGTAGCCATACGCGTACATATGATTCACACAAGCACATACACACATACGTACATTTATATATATATATATATACATATATATATATATGTAGAAGACAGAGAAAGAGATATGTAGATAAAGTCAGGCAGACAGATCAACAAACGGAGATACACACATGTAAGTTTGTACACAAAGGTCTACACGTCTAAATACGTACACAGCTGGACACGTAATTATACATGGAAATATATACGTACATATACATATACATATATATATATATACATATACATATATATACGTACGTATATATATATATATACACGCAAGAAGTAAAATGTTATATTCACACAGACACTAGGCCATGTAATTATACATACATATACATATATATATATATACTTATACAGATGTATATATATATATATGGATATGTAAGTAGACTTTAAATTCAGGGGTAACCTAGGCCGTTTAAACGAAGCAGGAGCACCAGGCACGTATTTTCCCCAACACCAAGGCGCTACATACATAAACGTGGTAGTGCACGTCTTTATACACCTATGATGCTACATACGTGTGGAAAGCCTACAACATAAATATTTACATATGTATATACCAGGGGAAGACGGAATATATAGTTGCACGTGTATCTGTAAACCTTCATTTGCTTATACGTCTATACATAGATATACATACACATACATATGTATGTATAAATTTGAACAGGGAAGCAAATCCCCTATATACGTATATATATATATGTACATGCCTGCGTGTATACGTCCACACATGTAAATCTTATACATGCATAAATATATATATGTGCACATAAGAATATATACACGTATATATGTAAGTGAGTTACTTAAGAACGTGTAAATAAAGATTTACCGAGTATTTCGTCAGATGAACTCTTCTTCAAAAAGATGGAAAGAACGACGGGCAGTCCCTTGAGATGCCACTACGCAGTCCCAAATGTATATACAACAATGGACGAAGTCTACACACATACATACATCTGTGTAATATATATATATATATATTTATATATGTGTATGTAGATGTTTACATATATATAAACGTATATGTATAATCAAACGTACCGACGCTTGCATAATGTTTGTGTACAGAAATTTACTAATTTATATATTACATACATATATATATATATGTATATATATCTTTGTGTACGTACACACTATATGTATATAGGTGTATACATGTATATGTATATGTGTGCGTATATAACGATGTATATGTATAGATGGTTGCATAACCCCTCTCTACAGAAATGTATTTATACACATATATATATATACATATATGGATAGATAGACACGTTTGTGTGTGTACATATTATATGTACATAAATGTATACGCATAGTCAAACGTCCGGAGTTCTGGAGGAGGTCTGCCAAACATGTGCATGCAGATCTTTCGCATGTGAATATCCTTCAACAGAGAGAAAGGGAGAACAGAAAGAGAAAAGAAAACGGAAGCCGAAGGGACACTCGTGGCTGTACACTGCAAAGGAAGAAGCTGAGTTCTTTCAAACGGTAACAGAAACCTACCAACAAATACATATACTTATATACACAGATATGTATATATGTGTGTGTGCAAGTAGCTAGAGAGAGGACGTAAGAGACACAAAAACGGATAAAAAGCAGCTGCAGAGAGTATTGCGAGAAGCGTGGGGAGAAGCTGATTTGGACGGACTTGAACGGACTTCCTCCGCTTCCTTTTTTCAGCAGCAGCAGCAGCAGCAGTTCACTTTGCATGCAGCGGGACGCGTACACGTGGATGCTTCTCGAGAAAGACAGAGAATCACAGAAAGACGCAGACAAAAGGAGGGAGAAGAAGTCCGCAGAAAGAGGAAGGAGAAACTGCGGAGGAATAAACACCACCTTGGCCCACCGAGGTATTTTGCAGGCTTCAGCGAAGGACCAACTGCTGCTGCTGGGAACCACCGCGTTAGCACCGGCAGTTCCTCTGCCCGCCGGGCCACGTACCCAGACCTGCCCAGAAGAAACGTGCAGGCAAAAGCCGATCACTTCAAGAAATTACGGAAGAAACAAAAACTTCTGTTTCTTCACATACCTATTCGTTCTATACACGAATATGGGAACTGGTGAAACCCAGCACCATCCAATATATACATGTACATATTATGTGTGTTGCATATATTGTATACATATATGTATGTACATAGAGGATGTTATACGTACTATATATATATATCTAGCGCATGTTATATATATACATATAGAGAGAGAGATAATATGTATGCTACTATATATATGTATACTGTATGTTGTACACAATATATATATTAGATACTTTTACATATTATATGTCTATCATGTATGTTGTATACGTACATACATATATGTACATAGGCAGACAGACATAATGCATGTTTTCATGTGTATACACGTATGTATATGCTGCGTGCGCTATATATATGTATATATATATGGATGTATTATGTACGTTATATTGAATATAGGTGTATATACATCACATGTGTGATACGTACTACATATATCTGTGTATTTATGGATATACACATATATATATGTATGCATTACATATATGTTCACATGCATACATAATATATATATATATATCTATATGTATATACATGTGAACAGTCTGACAGGACACAGCTATACGGAGTCAATCATATGTGGACAACCACGTCAATTTATATATACACATATAATATAAGACCTGCTATGGCCATATATATATATATATATACGTATATATATATATATATATCTATATAAGCGGATATACGAATGACCAGTAAACCCACATATACATATCTATGTAATATACACACTGATGTATATATATATATATATGTGGTGCATACACATATACACACATACACACACGAAGATATATATATATATATATGTATGTATATATGCACACGTATCCGTGCAGACACATGTGTGCATGCATATTTATATATTTTACAGGTGTGTGTACTATATGTACATCCATATATACATATATATGCACATGCATAGATTCACACATATGTATATATATATATATATTCGTATGTAGAAGAGGGCTTGCGCTGTGTGCCTCTGTAGGGTGTAGGGATCTTCGCTGTATACGTTTTCCCCTGCAGAAGCTTTGTGCACTTTCGTTTACTTGAAGAATGACCTCTGAACTACTTTTTCATAAATAGAGATATAAACAAACAAAGCTGCATACATATATGTATATATCAAGCAAATGCAGAAGGGAAAAGTAAAGAAAGAAACGAAGTAGAAAGCCGGAAGAGGGGAAGACGAAGAAGAGAGAAATGATAACTAATAGAAGGAGAAGACGACGAAGGGGAAAAACGACTGGCAGCTGAGGGAGACCAAAAGAGAGGAAGACGACGAAGAGACAGACACAGAGAGACAGCAGCAGATAGAGAAAGAGGGAGAGGAAAAGACAGAAAAAAGGAGAAGATGAAGAAGACGAAGAGCGTGGAGATGATGAAGAGGGTGTAGAAGATGAAGACGAAGAAGATGAAGAAGATGAACAAGATGAAGACAGTGAAGAAGACGAAGAAAGTGAAGAAGATGAAGAAAATGAAGAAGATGAAGAAGATGAAGTGGGTGAAGAAAATGAAGATGATGAAGAAGACGAAGAAGATGAAGAAGATGAAAAAGAAGAAGATGAAGAAGAAGACGAAGAAGACGAAGAAGACGAAGAAGATGAAGAAGATGAAGAAGAGGAAGAAGAGATGGAGACAGTGTGAGAGGGGAGTAAAAAGGAAGAGAAGGAATTCGAGAAGACGAAGAAGGGGCGAGGGGGAGGGGAACAAAAAGAAGTCCACGTGTTTATCGGAAAAGAGAGGAAAGTGTGGAAGAGAGAGGAGAGAGTAGGGAGAATTCGAAGAAGAGAAGAAGAAGACGGAAAAAGAAAGTGACGTCGAGAGGGCGGATCGACGAAAGTGGGAAGCGAAGAACAAGACGTAGAGGAGAAGTAGAAAATGACAGAGAAATGACGTAGGAGAGACGCAGAAAGACAGGGGAAGCACAGAGCAACCGGAATGTGGGAAAATTCGAAGAAGAAGAGGAGAGACATGAAGAGGAAGGCAGCCAAGAGAAATGAAGTGGACGCGAAAAAGGGAGGGGGAGAAGAGACGCAGAGACGTGCTCCAGGAAGGAACACGAAGCAGAGAGTGGACGCGAGGAGGAGGATGCGGAAGCGGAGGGGAGTGGAGGGGAAGTGAAAAAGGAAAACAAGGCACAGACGAAGAAGAGAAGAAAGCGAAAAGCGAGAGAAGAAGCGCACGGGAAGGGGGAGACGGGACAGCAGGAAAAGAAAAAGAAGAAAAAGACGAAGAAGAGGGAGCAGTGGGAAGTAGTGGAAGTTCGGAAGGGCATCCGACGGCGCGACAGACACCGGACAACCTGCAACCCACAGGATGCAGAAATGTAAAAGTAGAAGAATTCACGAGGCAGACCAGGAAACAGACAAGAGACAGAAACAGCAAGTACGATAGGAAGGAAGACACGGAGAAGAGACGAGGGGAAGGGACGCGGAGAGAATGTCCGCGGGGAAGAAGAAAGAGAACAATTAAAGAGAGGAAACGGACAGCTGCTGCAGCTGCGGCGTGGTGGTGATGTCTGCAACTTTTCTGCTGCTGCGGCGTGGTGTCTGCAAGTTTTCTGCTGCTGTGTCAGCAAAGAAGAAGAGTGGGCGGGCAGCCAGAGAATTCGGCCGGGAAGGGAGGGGCAGGAGGGAGGGTACACAGGAGACACGAGTTCGTGACCTCGACGACGAAGAAAGACACGGAAGCGAATACAGAAGAGAACCGGCGAGACGACCAGGAAAGGGAGACAGAAGAAGAGGGAGAGAATACACACAAAAAGGGGAGAGAAGAAGAGAAGGGAAACCGGCCACGAGGAGGAGAAGGAGGGGAATGCGCACTGTTGCTGCTGTTCCTGCAGTGGAGTTGCATAGACGTCATCGCTTGCCTGAGAAGGTGCTCATTCGAAGAAGTTATTCTCAACGCGGTGGGCAAAACCCCACAAAAATTGGGGAGAAAAAGGTGGCAGCAAAACGGCGCGTAGCCTTCAATTAGTTCTGCCGTCTCCTTCTTTGCCTCCACGTACGCGTGCACCTGTTCGAGAGAAAGATGAGACATATATGTAGGGAGGCGGACAGATCTACGCCTCTCCATGGGCCGAGAACAAAAAGAAAAACAAATGCAGAGAAGTCGCGACAGAAATAACACAGTCACCCAATCCCTGCCACGACACATAGCCATATATATATATATGTATGCATATACATATGTGAATATATATATATATATATATATGTATACGTGTGTACGTGTGGATGTGTGTATATGTCATATATATATATATACGTAAATGTAAATGTACACATATGCCATACATATATATGCATACTTATTTACATAATCAAACACATCTACACATATATATATTATATCATGTATGTGTATATATATATATATATATATATATATATATATGTGTAGGAAGAAACGACCATGTGTGGCGAGGCGTGAGGCCATGGATAGAGAACGTCAGGAAGA
>KL647289.1:3100313-3114594 GCA_000727475.1 Sarcocystis neurona | reverse complement strand
AGACATGGAGAGAGGAGGGACACAGGGAGGGAGAAGAGAGGGAGACAGGGAGAGAGACAGGGAGAACGGAGGGAGAGAGACAGGGAGACACGAAGACAGGAGGGAGGCAGGAGGGGGACATGGAGAGAGGAGGGAGACAGAAAGGGAGACAGGGAGACACGGGGGAGAAAGGGAGAGGGGAGGGAGACGGGGAGAGAGACAGGGAGACAGGGGGGACAGGAGGGAGACAGGGAGAGGGGAGGAGACAGTCAGGGAGAGAGAGACAGAGAGAGAGAGGGAGAGGAACACGGAGACAGGAGGGAGACAGGGAGGCAGACAGGGAGACAGGGAGGGAGACACGGGGACAGGATGGAGACATGGAGAGGGGAGGGAGACACGGAGACAGGAGGGAGACAGGGAGACGGACAGGGAGAGAGGAGGGAGACAGGGAGACGGGGAGAGAAGTTCCTCGAGACAGGTGTGTATTTGAATTACGCTCGTATAGCCGAGGGTGTCACACGCATCTGCAGATTCATCCATGACTCATTCACCCAGCCCCACTCTCTAGCCATCCCTCTGTCTTCATCTATAGATACATACAAATATACATATATACGTCTGTATACACATATTTATAAGTATATATATATTTACCCATATATATATGTATACTTGTATTCATATATATGAATATATATGTATGAATACTCATTTCCATCTTTAAACTTCGAGAGAGGTAGTTTGCTCAATATACAAATCACCCGGGGACACACTTGGCCCATCCCTCTGTGTTTATTTATATGTCTTTGTCCATGTATATACAGAGAGACAGAGCAAGAAACATGGATATACGTTTGTATATATTTATATGCAGTTGTTTCTGAACGAAGAAATTCACCTGTAGAGGTCTACTCATTTCCTGATTCTCGACGTGCGCAGTTTGCCTATGAATCTCTCTTTATCTCTTCCATATATATATATATAGGTATACACTGTAGATATATATATATATATGAAGTTCTTAGATACACATTTATTATATTATGTGTGCAGTTGGGTGCTCGTGTGTAAAAAGACGAACAGAGATACACGCGAACGCATATATATACATCTATTTAAATGTACACATATATTCTCTATCCACATATATATATTTATGTCCCCATAAAGAAGGAGAGAACGTAACATATCTATATATAGAGAGAGATGGATAGATATAGATACATACATGTATACAGAATCTATAGATACGCATATATACACAGAATGTCTGCATACAGAAATAGGGTGAGGTAGATACACAAATATAGAGAGAGATGTATGGGGATATGATATATTTGTATATATTCGTGCGAGGCAATAAGAGGGGATATGCGCGTTGATATACGTGCCCACGCGCTTTTGTAGAAAGAAGTATTTGCGTCCATATACAGGAGGCCTATACACAAAGATATATCCATATATATATATATATATATATACGTGGGTGGGTACATATGCATGAATAAGATGTATACATACCTGTGAACGAGCAGAAGTATCGATACATTTGTGAACACTTCTCTCAGCGGGAAGTACAAATAAATCTATGGAAGTGTATAGACACACATCCAAACGTAGACAGATACATATATATACACATACTTACACAGATACATAGACCCATAATTACACACGTAACTACATACACAAATATATATATATGGGAATACGTAGACATAGCTGTGTGTATATATATGTATGTATATGTGTGGGAATACGTATACTCAGGTATATATATATATTTGGGGATACGTATACATAAGTGTATATATATATATATGTAAATGTAAATATGTGGGAATACGTATATATATATACACGTATATAAGAATACGTATACATAGGTGTGTATATATATATGGGAGTACGTATACATATATATATATACATGTGGATATAGGTATATACAGGTATACATATATATATATATTTACGTGTATGCGTGCGGTGTCACCTACTGAAGAAAGTCGTATATATGTATGTACAGATATACATACCCACCTACACGCATACACGAACATGTATAAATACATATATAGAGACAGACAGACAGATAGACAGATAGATATATATATAGATAGGTAGATAGATAGATAGATGAAAACGCAGACAAATACACACGAGGAAATAGACAGAAAGATATATATACATTAATGTGGAAAGTCACCTGGCGAAGGAAGTCGGTTTTGTCGATGAGGCCGTAAAGACGCGTCCCCGCATGGAGCGGATCATCAAATTGAGGGAAGCAAAAAACATCTGCAACGCAAGTCACAAGTCACTTCTTCTCCATCGGAACCTCACAATTATATCAATACTATCAATACATATACATATATACATACGTACACGAATACATATATAGAGAGAGAGTTCTTAACATATATATATATGTGCATTTGGAGATATACGTATAGGTAGAGAGAAAGAGAGAAGCAAGTAAAATTAGGCAGGCACTTAGAAAGGAAGGGAGAAATAGTAAACGACAATAAAGAAGCATTGAACTGTACTGGTGCTATTGTTGCTGTGGATTTACCTACACATATATATATGTATGTCACAGAGTATACTCCTATAGTGAGAGTATCGAGATATATAGACATATATTACGCACTACACTCGTATATATATATATGTACCTACGTCTAAGAGAATATATATATATATATTACACAGTAGTACACAGTACCTTGGTATGTACGTACATATATATGTCATACGTATTGTAGATATTTGCTCCTCTATACATGCATATATACCTGGGTAGATATAGAGATCGATTACGACTCTTATAATTAGAACTCTGCGCAGAAACGTGCGTCTGCATCACGAGAATATAGACCGGCTGACACTCATCGACAGTCTCTGAATACCTGTCTCTCCATTTTCTTATATATATATGTATACATATGTATATATATAGGTATGGAGAGAGAGGGAGGTGTGTATACGTATGTATGTATACGTATGTGTATGAGTGAGGCAACACGTAGTGAAGAGAATGGCAGGCCTCTACTCGTCCATTAATATTGCTCCTCTCTCTACGCACATACGTACACATATAACTATATATTACTACGTGTAAACACATATATATGTATATCTACAAAGGGGAAAACGTGTGTAGACATACAAGTGTGTGCACTCACACAT
Source organism: Sarcocystis neurona (assembly GCA_000727475.1). NCBI lineage: Eukaryota > Apicomplexa > Conoidasida > Eucoccidiorida > Sarcocystidae > Sarcocystis > Sarcocystis neurona. The sequence continues at coordinate 3,111,423 of KL647289.1, read as the reverse complement.
AGAGAGAGGGCTGTAGAATAGTCTGTACATATGCAGGCCAATACATATACAGAGGGACAGATATACACATACAGAGACACAGATATAGAGAGAGAGACAGAGATGTATAGAGAGAGATAGAGATATATAGAGAGAAAGAGACAGAGACACAGAGATATACATACATACATACACATATGCATATATACGTATATACCAATATACATATATACATACATAGATACAGAGAGACAGCGACATGCATGCATACAGATAGACAGAGCTGTGTAGACGTATGTACGGAGACAAAGAAACATATAGAGAGAGAGACAGAGACACACGTATACAGAGAGACAGACATGTACATACATACATACATATATACATGCATACATACATACATATATACATACATACATACATGCATACATACATGCATACGTACATACAGAGAGGCGGAGATATACTCACGTACCTGCACAGAGACAGAATCGCATCTACATAGAGATATATATATATACGCATATACACAGACAGATATACATATATATATATATATGGATGCACAGAGAGACAGATGTATATACGTATATATGCAGAGACGGAGATAGATCTACTCATACAGACAGAGAGACATGCACGCAGTGAGACAGATGTACATCCACAGAAGAGACACGGAGAAAGAGTTCTACAGACAGGGCAGCGGAGATGGAGAGAAGGGAAGTGGAAGAAAAGGGACAGAAAGCAAAAGAAAAAGAGAGAAAAAGAGAAAAAAGAAAAGAAGACAACAAGCGGCTAAATGCGACGAAGAAGTGGGTCAATCTCAAACATCGAACTCCCCATCCCCTCACTCTTCATCTACACACAGATTCGAGCGCACTTATATATATTGATATACTCTTATTCACGCGTACACATATATGTATATATATTTACGAAGGAGTGCAGACGATTATATATACACATAGAAATAAACATATATATGTACGTCTCTTCACGTGCGTATGCATGCATATATGTATATATATTAATATACGTGGGTGTATATATGTGGAGAGGGAGGGGTAGAGAAATGGAAAGACGTAAATGGATATGTATGTGAAAAGGCGTATTTTTGTGTAGGTCCATAGGAGCGTATCTGAGTAGACACAGATATACGCACACATGCTTGACCGGCACATACATATAGAGAGAGATAGATACATGTATACAGGCACACACGCGAGTACCAATGTCTACAGAGATACTGATGCATATGTATATATATACACGTGTGTAGCAGGTAGCAGGAGCAGCAGCGGGAGCGCGAAAAGGCAGGGTGCTGGACAGCAGCAGCCGCGACAGGGGGTCGACGGCTTGTTCTACTGGATATGAACAACAGCGAGTAGGAGGAGGGAAAGGCCGAGGGGAGGCAGCGGGAGAAGTCGAGGAATCGAGTAGGGGAACAACGAGCAGAGGCAGCAGCAAGAGAGACAGTGGGAAGAAAAGAAGAGCAGCGGAAAAACGAGACAGACGAGGCAGATCGACGCTGGCAAAACGAGGAGGAGGAGCAGCAGCAGCAGAGAGAAGAATCGAAAGGAGAAAGTGCAGAAAGGGGAAGTCAGAGAAAAAGAAGGAGACAGTGACCCGCAGGGGCAGGCGGAGGAATGGCAGGAGCGAAAGCAGCAAAAGCAGCAGCGGGTCAACAGCAGAGGGCAGGGAGAGAAAAGAGAGCAGCAGCACTCGAGCGAGGGGGAGGAAAAGGAGTCACTATATGCCCGAGGCACAGAAGAAGAACGAAGCAAGGAAGAAGAGATCCAGCAGCAGCAGCAGCAAGCCCATATCACAGAGCCAACAGAGGACGAACGAAATTGGAAACCAAGAGGACGAGCGGAGGAGAGAGAGACACTGCAACGGCAGCAGCAGCAACAGCAAGAAAGCCAGGAAAAGCAGGTCGACGGTCAGCAGCAGCTGCCGAAGACGACGCGGTAGGAAAAAAACGCTCCTCTAGCAGAAGCAGCCACCCGGCGCAGAAGTCAAAGAGGAGTCACACACAAGCTGCAGCAGCCGAACTATGTGCAGCACGCACGTAGGCAGTAGAGCAGCAACACGTCCGTAGAAACGAGTTTCCTTTATCTCTCTTTAATTACCCAGTCCGAAAGGAGCAGCTTCTGCGGCGAGGCCTCGTGCAGCGCGGCGAAAGTGCTGTGACGGCTTCTCTGGTGCTGCCGCTGTCGTTGCTTCTCCCATCTTCGCTGCTGCTGCGGCTGCTTCTCCTATCTTGCCTGCTGCTGCTCTTGCTATTTCTGTCGCTCGCGCCGGTGCGACGTTTCCGCGGCTGCTCCTGTTGCTTGCCAGCCTTTCACTGCTGCCGCTGCGCTGCTGCTGTTGCGGCCGCTGCGGCGGCGGCGCGGGGCGGGTGGCTCTTCTTGCAGAAAAGCAGCTGCACGTGAGTGAGGAAGAGGCAGAGCGCCAGCGGGTGGCAGGACTGAAGAATGAGAAACGGAGAGATTCAGACTTAGCCGGAGCAAGAGGGGAGACACGGAATGCAGTAGGAACAGCAGCGTCGAAGCCCATCCGGCTGCACGGCAGCAGCGATTTCTGAGAGAAAAACACAGCAAATGCTGTTGCTTCGATCAGCCGTATAGCGAATGCTGCGGAGAGACAGGAGAAGGATAAGCCGGCTAAATCCGGCATACTTCATTGAAGAAGAGGCCAACGAAGGCACAGCAGAGACGCCCCTTTGGCAGCGGCAGGGGCTTCTGCGGGAAAGGATTCGCAGTGCATGTCGCTTTCGCTTTCTTCAGTAGCAGTAGGAGACGGGGAAGGGACGTGGCAGCGGTGTGCAGCGTCCGTGCTCGTGCAGCAGCGGCGGCGCTGCAGCAACTGGAGCAAAAGGACGCTTCACCACACAGCGCGCGGAGGAAATAAAAGAAAAAAGGGAACCTGTTGAAGGAAGGAAGAGCAGACGGCAGCGGAAAGTCTAAAGTGTGAGTGTGTGATGCGGTAGCATGTCTCAGAGAGGTGGTGCCTGCAGCGTGCGGTGGTTAGCGGCGAGAAGAGGGAAATCGAAGCAAAGGAAGCAGAAAAAATACGTAGAAGCCAAGAGTTTCCACGATGTAGTTGTCTACTTCGAGTGCAACCAGAAGGGGTCGCAAGAGACACGAGAAGTCAACGACAAAAACGACGCATGCGGCGCTGCTAGCCGGAGCAGCAGCAACAAATGACAGGAGTGGGATGGCAGCAGGATAAGCAGCTGCAGCAGCAGCACACACCAGCTTCACCGTGAGTAGCGGCCATCTTCAACGCGCAGAAAAACAGCCCAAAAAGCAGCAGCGCTTCGGCTGCAGAAGTTTGTTCAGCAGCAGTTGCAGCAGCAGCTCGGCATGCAGGAGGGGGGAGAGTGACAGTCGGACGGTGCACACATGCAGCAGCAACAGCAGCAGGAACACAGCGTCGACACGAGCTGCCGAGATGCGGCGACGCAGCAGCAGCAGCAGCCGCAGCGCATGCAGCAGTGTCTGATGTACAGAGAAAGAAGATGCAGACGTGCAATCGCCGTAGCGGGACGACTTCGCAAGCAGAGGTCGCTGCAGCACACCCCAAGCACCAAAGTATGTCGAAAGGCACCGCAGCACGTGAAGCAGTCGCGCGGGGAACAGCATATGCTACACGGCTCCTCGTTAATCGCAGCCGAATCTGCACGAGACAGAATGAGGCACTGCAGCTCTTCCCATTCTACTAGCAGAAGCAGCAGCGTCTGAGCTTCCCACAGGAACAGCAGCACCAGCATTTTGAAGCAGCAGCAGCAGCAACAGCAGCGGTGCAGCTGCACCAGCGCACAGGCAGAAGAGGAGTCAAGACGCGGCAGGTGCGGGCCAGAGAAGCAGCAGTCGCAAGAGCACAGCAGAGAAGCAGCGGCTGCAAAGGACCTGTCACACACGCACACACACAGAGAGGATCAGCACCGCACACAGCAAGACTTGACTACCACCCCAGCAGCGACACCCATACTAATGGTGAAGCCACAGAAATGCAGCAGGCGCGCATGCAATCAGACGACGTCCATTCTAATCGAGCAAAAGAAACGAGTCAGAAGAAAGCGTTAGTAGATCGCTGCAGATGACGGAGTGGCGCTACTCACACAGAGAAATGTCCACACGTGTGCATGAGGCTCTGGCAGGTATCTGTATGTGAAGGGGAAACACACAGAGATAGAGAGAGAAGTATTTACCAGAGTGTACCAAATGTCAATAGAGCGCATTCAGAAATGCGGTGCGGCGGAGCTGCGTTACGCAGTAGGCGCATCAACCAGACAGTTAACCGCCAAACATACGTGTATATACGCATGCAAGTACATATGCATCCTCGAACGTACGGATGGCTTCTTATCGTGGAAGCAGAGAAGCAGCAGGCGCAACAGTGCGGCCCGTGAAGCACTAAAGCACAGCAGCAACTGCAATGGAGCGTCTGATTCCGTAGAAAACGGCGTCATTCTGTTCTCGCGTCTTTTTTGATTATTTTCCTTCCTTCTTGCCGGAACGTTAACCGAGCGCCAGGGCACAGCAAACAAGAGAACTGCAGCACGCACGGCGGTTGGGAAGGCAGAGGAGGCCTAGCAGAACAGACAACAGACAGGGGACGAGCTGCTGCTGCCAGTGCTGCGCCTGCTTGATCGGTTCGTGGCGCAGAACATGAAAATACAGCAAACACACTGAGGGCCCACCAGCGCAACGGCTTATGCAGTAGGAGAGCTCGAGAGGTGTATTGTTCCACACCGGCTCCAGCAATTCGTGCCGGAGGGTTAGTGGGAGCAAAGGGCAGGCAGCCAAAGTTGCCTGTGCGTGCGTACTTCCTGGTGTGCCAAGGTATATGTGTCCCGCTCCAAGAGCGAAGCCACTGTCATTTCTGAGGCCCTGGTGCTGCCGCTGCCTTTCACCGATTTTATCGCGACCGAGTCTACAAAGTCACTGCGAGCCGAAGACCAACGTATTCGAAGACCCCAGCCTCGGCGACACACCTCCTCTGATGGTTCTTGCGATTGTAATAATAAGCGTCCAAGGAGAGAGCTCACAGGAGTAGTCACACGCTGCAGCAGTATTTGTAGCGCTAGGGATACTACTAGGAGCAGGACAAGCAGTAGAAGTAGTAGCGGGAAAAATAGCAGCAATAATCGCACCAGCAGTAGTAATACTACAAATAGGAGTAATAGTAGTGATGATAGCAGCAGCAGCAGTAGTAATAATAACAATAATAATAATAATTGTAGCGGCAGAACGCTTCTACTATTGGAAGACCTGGCAATGGTAGGCCGATGTGGCAGTGGTGGCGGTAGGATCAACAGAATAGTAGTGGGACCGGTATAGTGTAGGTTCTGAGTTGTATCACCGTTGTTTGAAGACCAGGTCTATTGTATTGTGCGGCCGAAAAGCTCGTGTACGGATCCTTCGACTGTATGCCTACGTGCCCCATGAAGCACACCACGAGATACATTGAGCGTCTGTTTGTGTGTATATATATATATGTATATATACGTTTGTCTACATCTATACATATATATATGTATATATATGTTTTCCACACCTATATATATATATACGTTTGTCTACACCTATATGTATATATATATGTGTAGATGGGTAGATAGATATTATGGGAGATGCATGTAGCTGTGTGTACCAGCGAGGCTTCCGGGGGTAGTTGCCCAGAAAGGTGCTGTGGATATTATCGTAATCCTGCGTCCCTGTTATTTGGACCAGTGTCTGGCAGAAGCTCCTGCGTATGTTCGTGTTTGCCGGACCAAATCAAAGCTTGAACTCGCATGGTTCTGCATGTGTGCGTCTACATCACAGATATACATATGTATACATAATTGCGTGTGCGTACTCCTAGATACCGCGGTGGCAGGGAGGCAGCAGACCTGCGGTGAAGAGCGGAATACTGAGTAACATGGAAAAGCAGGGAAAGAGTAGGAAACTCTTGTAGGCTCGCTGTATTAAAAATCGACGAGTCCAGCAGACCGCACTGCCCAGTCTGTAGGGCCGGAGGCGCCTGCCTGTTCACTTTTTGGCAGTCACGCGCAGCAAGTACTGGTGCAGTCACGACCTGAAGACTGAATGAAGGGACCCTCATTTTCAGAGGTGCGTTGGAGTTGAATCTTTCTCACTGTGCCGTTGTTGCCAACTGCGTCTTACAACAGCGGTACCCTCGCTGTAGCCAGGGGCAGCGGAGCGAACAGAGAAGATTATCGAAAATACTACTTACTGCACGTGTTGACCCGCAAGGCCGGAAAAACTGTGCTGGACTGCCACGACGAAGTGCACTGTACTGGCCGGCGACGCCGGTGGCAGCACTGATGGCACTAGCAGCAAACCCGAAGCAGCAACAGCAGCGGCACCAGCAGAAATATCAACGTCAGCGGCGAAAGCAGCAAGGCCAGCAGCAAAAGCAGCGCGAGCACCACCACCAGTAGCGAAAGCGGCACCACCAACAGAAGGAAAACACATACCAGTGCGGCCCGTACACTCATGCGTATCCTTCCATGTATACGGTTCCACGAAAGCGTGGCAGTCCCGTCTGCTAGACACGCAAGATTGCATCCGGTGTGCAATTACTGCTGGGGTCGCTGCGGTGGAAGGGGATGGTCACGTGAGACACATGCAGTAGTCGCCGGAGAGAGGGGAATTTTCTCCAGTTATCTGTCGCTCTTCTTTCGCATCTGTTGCAGCAACGTGCAGGCATGTGAAGGTGTTGCTGACTCTGCTGCGAGCATATTCACGCCGATGAACGGGACTCGCTCGTAGCAGTGGCGCATCAGTGTGTATGAGCACAACTCCTGACCTAAGTCAGTGCTACTGCTGATGAAGCGGAAGCGGCTGCTCTTGTTGCAGCAGCAGCAGCGTCACGACTCCTGACATAAGCCAGTGCTTCTGTTGATGAAGCAGAAGCTGCGGTTGCTGCTGCAACACGTGCCGCTACTGTCTGCCGCTGCTCCAGTGCTGGTGGGTGTGCTCCACCACACGCCTCCTGTTCCGCTGCGGGTGTTGCTGCTAATTCTGCTGTTGCTGCTGCTAATTCTGGTGCTGCACCTGCTACTGCTGGTGTTGCTGCTGCTAACCCTTCTATTGCTCCCTGCTAATTCTCACGTTTCTCGTGGTACTGCTGGTGTTGTTGCTGCGAAGTCAGATGTAGCTGCTGCTAGCTCTGGTGTTGCTGTCAACTCTGGTGTTGCTCCTGCTAATTCTGTTCTTGTTCCTGCAACTGCTGGTATTGTTGCCGCGAATTTTGGTGTTGACACCGCTAACCCTTGTGTTGCTCCTGCTAATTCTGTTGTTCCTGCAACTGCTGGTATTGTTGCCGCGAATTTCGGTGTTGACACCGCTAACCCTTGTGTTGCTCCTGCTAATTCTTCTATCGCTCCTGGTACTGTTACTGCTGCTGGGTGTTCAGGTGTTGCTTCTGCTGATTCTGTGGCTGCTGCTGCTGTTTTTCAGCTGCTGCCACTGATGGCGCCGTGCGCGGCAGTAGCGGTCGCATTTCTTCTGCAGTCGCATTTTTTGCCACTCCGCAGCTCCTTGCAGTGCCGGCTGCTGCACGCGCTGGTCCACTCATCCAGCTGTTCAAGAACTGGCAACACCAACTTCCTGTCGCACTGGTCGACAATGACAGGAGAAGTTCCCCCGCGCGAATAACGAGACAACTGACGGCACTGCTGGTTCTGTGCCAGCAGATATTTTCAGGAGTGTCGTCGCAGTTAAGAGAGGAGAAGGGCCAACAGACGAGTAATGGCCACAGTAAAAGTTCTGCTACAGCAATAGTAGTAGTAGTAATAGTAGTAGTAGTAAGACTCGCAGTAATAACAGTAGAACTACTCGTAGTAGTAATAATAATACCAGAAGTTATTATAGTCCTTGTAGGAAGAGCAGTGTAGAGTAGTAGTTTCTCCGGTTTTAAAGTAGTAGTGCAACAGCGACAATAGTAGCAGGAATAGTAGTGGCAGGAGTTACAACAGAGCTACGCGTGATAGCCGACGCCCTGACACACACAGGGCGTGCAGAACGTCGTAGGAGTAGTCTCCGTGAAGTACTTCCACGAAAAGTAGGACGTAGTAGTACTACTACTACTACTTGTAACAGTAGGAATTCCCCGACTAGTAGCAGCAGAAGTGGGAAGAGTCGTAGAAACAGGAACACTCGTCGCAGAAGTCCTCCCCTACGAGTCTCGCAAGAAGTAGTAGGGGCGACAAACGACGCGTCGTCGTAGGACTAGTAGTAGCGTAGGGATAGGCCTACGTGCCTTCATAGACAGCCGCAGAAGGTGTATGTGTGGAGATCGTTTTCCTGCATGCACCTCTACGTGAGTGTTTAGGGGGGCGGGGGGTCTTAGTCGGAGGAGTAAGGGTAATATACGAGACTTCGTCGTCGTCGTAGTAGACGCAGGAGTAGTTGCCTTCACAGACAGCCGTAGAAGGCATATATATGGAGACTACTTTCCTGCGTGCAACTCTGCGTGCGTGTGTTTGTGTGTGGGTCCTAGAAGAGAGACTCCGCGTAATTGCTTGGGCTGCTGCAGTCGGCGCTTCCCACGGCTGTTGCTGTGGCCAGGGCCACCTGCGCGTCGTGAGAAATAGAGAGGAAAAAGTTGGTGACTTGTTGCATGCGTTGCTGCTGCAAAGCCGCCCGCAGCAGTCTGACCTGCGGCTGCCCGTTCAACCCCCGGTAAATTTCGACGTCTCCTAGGGCCACTCCGTCTGCAGCCGTGCGCGTCGCGACGTCGCCACCACCATCCCCCCCCCCCAAACACACAAGCCACACACAACTGCACCCGTTTTCTTTCGCCGTCTCCCTTTCTCTCTGCTAGTCGCTCTACTTTCTTCCGTCCCTGTATCTCTCTGTCTCAGTCTTACTCTTTTGTCGAAGGAAGCCTCGACACGCCCTGCATGTCCTCTACTTTTCTTTCCACAGATAAACACACACGGCGGGGGCATACAGACACAGGGACAGCGCAGAGCCACAGACATTGTACATATGAACAACTATTGATATTGACGTCTACAGCAGTCGTACGCAGATAAGGAGAAAGCAGGAGAAGCAAGGGCATGAGAAAGAAAGAAAAGAGAGATGGATAGATGGGGAGAGGAAAGTCTCCTCGTGGACGTGCAGGGATATAGAGAGAAGACACGGGGATGAAGACACACATGTCTCGTGTCACAACAGAGCGATGTTCGACTACGTCCGACGCACTTCCGCAGTTTCCTTCGCCAGAGCAGGGGAACAAATGGAAGTTCATCCTTCTACACATGTCTTTCTATTTCTCTTACTATCCTTTTTTCTCTGTCTTCCTCTCTCAACAGGTGTAAGTTCATCGTTTCTACATATATGTTCCCCTCCTTTTCTTTTTCTTTCAACAAAAGAAACTCCATTCTTCTACATATATCTTTCTCTTTCTGTGTATGTGTGTAGACTGACCATCGCCCCACGGCTTTGCGGCAGCTTACATGAAGAGAGCAGGCGAAGGCCGGCGCCACCCAGGGCCTTGCTCAGGGCTTCCTTCGCAGCGAAGCGACCTGCCAGAAAAGCAGCGGCGCTTTGATATTCTCTTGAAGGCCTCTCCACAGATCCTTCCGTCTCTTCTCTTTCTGCCTTTTCTCTGTTTCTCCCTTCCACGGGCTGCGGCGTCTCCTCCTCCTCCGCTGCCAGCAAGCAGCAACTGCTGTGATTGGCGTTACTGCCGCTTCTGCTGCGACGACTGCTCCTCTTTCCGCTGCTGCTGGTGTTGCTGCTCCTCTCCCTGCTGCTGCTGGTGGTGTTGCTCCCCTCGCCGCTGCTGCTGGTGTCGCTGCTCCTCTCCCCGCTGTTGCTGCTGGTGTTGCTGCTCCCCTCGCCGCTGCTGCTGCTCCTGTTGCTGCTGCCCTCCCCGCTGCTGCTGCGGTTGTTGCTGCTCTCACCAGGAGCCCACGCCGCGCCTGGTGCACTGCGCACCGTCAATGCATGCACTGCGCTGCCCCTTCCGCAACGGAGACCGGCAGGAGCATCACCACGCGCAGGTGCAGCAGATTCTTCTTCTTCTTCTTCTCTCTCGACTTCTTCTTCCTGCACTTCCTCGCCCACACCTTCTTCTCCTTCGTTCTTTGATTCTTCTTCTGCGAACCCACCAGAATTGCCACCAGCAGCGTGCGCGGCAACGACAGCTGTCTTTCCAGTTCTTCTTCCTGGCGTGGTAGCCGCTGCAGGACAAGAAGCGGCTCTCGGTCGAGAGGTAGCAGTAGCAGCAGCAGGAGCACCAGCAGCGCGAGCCGCAGCAGTCAGCGAAGAAGAGGCAGAGGCTGTTTTCGCGGCGGGAACAGTCGTCGTAGCCGACCGTCGCGCAACAGCAGCAGCACCGTCTACTGAGAAGGACGGAGAAATACATGCAGAGAAAAGAGAAGGAAATTGGTCACGAAATTCTTGCAGCTCCAGAGGCGTGAGGACGTGCAGCAGCCGCTTCTCTAAAACTCGCGCAGCCCTGCAAAACTTCTCCTGGCGCTCTTCTCGCTCTCCCTGCCACAAACGCTGCTGCTGCTGCCGCTGCTGCTGCTCCCCCCGCAGCAGCCGACCCTCCCCTCGCTGCTGCTGCTGCTCCTTCTCCGATTGCAGCTGCGGTCGCGTTTGTCCGTCCGGCAGCTGCTGCTGCCCAGCGGAACTCGACAGCGTCGGCGTCTGCACAGCTACACCGGGAGGACGGGACGGGTTCTCTCTGTGCGCCTCGGTGGCACCGCTGCTGTTGTCCTCGCTCCGCCTCCTGCTGCTGCTGGTGCTGCTGCTGATCGTGCTGCTTTTGCTGTCGCTGCTCATGTGGCTGCTGCTGCTGTTGCGGGTGCTCATGTTGCTCCTGCTGCCGGTGCTGCTGCTGCTGCCGGTGCTGCTGCTGCTGTCGGTGCTGCTGCTGCTGTCGGTGCTGCTGCTGCTGTCGGTGCTGCTGCTGCTGTCGCTGCGGCTGCTGCTGTTGCTGCTGCTGTTGCAGCACGTGGAGTGTAAGTTGGTAAAAAAGGGATGCATGCGTGAGACAGAGCAGCAATCAATGCCCGTTCCAACGATATAGTGAGGCGCAGCAGGGCCTCCTCCCTGCAGCAGCGCTCGTCTGCAGCAAAACAGCAGCAACACCCGTTCGACTC
>KL647289.1:3070602-3099869 GCA_000727475.1 Sarcocystis neurona | reverse complement strand
ACACTACTATATATATATATATATATATATATATATACATAGATATGTAGATATCCATAAATATTTAGAAATATGATATATACGAATGTATATGTAGGTAGTGGTATCTTGAAGGAATAGTGGTCGATCTGTCTGCAGAAGCATGCGCGTATCGAGTCCCGAGGGATGCAGACAGCAGCAACCACCGCAGCAGCGGCAGCGCGACAAACAGCAGCGTCAGCTGCTGCTCCAGCAGTAGTGGAACGGGGCTGCAGCAGCAGCATCAGGATGTGCGCAGCAACAGACGTCAGGAATCTACATATATGTACGTATATATGTACATATATATGTAGATAGACAGATAGATACAGACAGATAGATAAACAGATACAGAGAGAGCACGAGTAAGAGAGAGAGCAGCAGCAGAAGTAATTACGTATGGAAGAGAGAAAATATATATATATATATATATTGTTGTCCCTGTGTATAATACGTGATCTTGTGGAAGATATACAATACATACAAATATATATATATATATATATACATATATACAGAGAGAGCGAGAGACGTACCAGATGTCCTTGGTAGAAGGGGGAGAAAACATATATATATATATATATATACATAGAGAGAAGTCCCAAATGCGAGTCTGTATGATGGAGAATAAATACACATATTATGTACAGAGACAGAGAAATCACAGATGCAAGTGTGTACGTGAGAGAATAGACATATATACATAAATATAGATATATATAGAGAGAAAGTACATGATGTAAGTATGTTGGGGAGAGAATATATAAATGGTTAGTGTGTATAATAAGTAGTCATGCAAAGATGCGTATTGAAAAGCTGTTTGGCGTCAACGGTGAGAGAAGTCGCTGAATTTCGGGCGGGACAGGAGGCAGCTACTTGCGCCAAGTGAGCGCCTCTCTCGTGTGGCTCGGCTGCGCTTCTGCTGTCGTCCCCCACGACTCCAAATTCGAGAAGCAGACAGAGAGAGAGACACAAAATGAAGAAGCAGCAACTTGCGGAAGAAAATCCAGACACAAAAATTGCCGTCATATTTCTTCATCAGCACGCCATACACACACATATACACACGGATAGAGAGATATGCCCATATAAAGAGAGAAGATGGATTCTTGACGTATGAATTCTTCGCCGAGAGTGATGCCCAAGAAGCTTCCGCAAATATATTCGAAAATGTACGCAAAAAAACGTTGCAAACGCTGTTTATCTGTTTCTGATAATTATACATATATGGCTATACGTATATATACATATATATATACATATGTATATACATATATATGGAGCACCGGGAGGACAGACTATGTCTCCATGTTACTTAACCCTTCTGATAATTATATTTACATGGCTCTCTCTTTCTGTATATATATATATATGTATACATATAAATATATCTTCGCATATATATATATATATATATGCATCACCCGGAGGACATACTACTTAAGTGCTTCTGATAATTCTACTTAGATGGTTCCCTACACATGTATATATATAATTACGTAGAAGATATATATCTTTATATATCATACATATATATATGGAGGCAGCGGCGTAAGGCCACACAGGATGTGTGTATCTATGCATTTCAATTTATTTGTATGTATAACACACGGATGAACAACAGTTGGCGATGCGTGAGGGCGTAGAGGCAGACGGCACCCCCGTCGAATGTCACGGTTGTGTTTAGGGGCAGGACACACAGCGCCTACGCATGCACGTGTCTCTATTTATCTGCTTGTCAACGCGCACACATATATACATGCACGTATATAAAGAGACGAATATGTATTTAGGTATTTGTTAAAACGTGAATGCATATATACACGTACACATATATATATGTTGGAAGAGATGTATACGTGGATAGCGAGGTCCCGTAATACTCATAGAGATCCCAGGGCAACCTACTGCATGTGGGTGGCTGGCTAGCTACGCAGCACATGCGTGTACAAATATATTTGCTCAAGTACACATGCTAGTCGATGAAATAAATCAAAGAGGAGAATACACATATATATACATGGGGAGACGCACAGAACGGAAAAGCCACAGGACGGGGTTGTGTGGACTGAGCGCATGCAGCAGCAGCAGCAAAGGGGTGGCTGCACGGCCCTGGGGAGACGCAGCAGCTGCTGCTTCGTGTGCAGGTCCCTCTCGCACGTCGTGGTGGGCGTCAGCAGCAGCTCGCTCGAGCAGCAGGAGCAGCAGCTAAAGAGGTGATTCAATACTGGCAGCAGCAAAGCAGCGAGGGCCACTCGTGAAGAAGCCGCAGCAGCAGCAGCAGTGTGAGGCGCGACGGAGGGGGCGCCAGATCGTACTGCTGTGCACGTCGCAGAAAAAGGGCGAAGCAGACTTCTTCGACCTGCTGCATTTCTTCTCTTTCTGCTTCGTCTTCATGGTCGAATCTGCAGTGCAGAGCAGCAAAAAAAGTCCGCAGCACCAGCACCAAGTCCGCAGCACCAGCAGCACGTCCGTAGTAGCAGCAGCAAGTCCGCAGCAGCACGTCCGCAGTGGCAGCAGCAATTCTGCAGCAGCAGCTGCAATTCCGCAGCAGCAATGGCAACTCTACGCCTGTCGCAAGAGGACACCGCGTGAGAATGACGGCAACCAGTGAGCGAAGACTCCTCTTCTTCCTCCTTCTCGTCAGATTCGAAGCGCTACATACTGCCGCAGCTCCCACCACATTCTACCTGTCTACGTATGTGTGTGTGTGTGTGCGTGCTGCTCTCATGAACTTTGCTGCGTTGATCCTGTTGCTTGTTTGTCTTGCTCCCTCTCCACCTATTCCTGCACTAACGCTGCTGCTGCTGCGCCTACGAGGACTGCCACTGCTACTATTCTTCGTCTTCTCTTCCTTGTTACAAAACATTCTCTTGCTACGGGACTGTCCTTGATATTACGGTCGCATGGGCACACCGATAGCTGAAGCCCGTCCTCCTGTTAGTCCTACTGTCAGGGCGGCTGCTGCGGCTGCTGATACTTCTGCTGTTCCCTTTCTGTTGCTGCTGCTCCAATTCCTGCCATTTGAATTCCAGTGCGACCAGAAAGTTCAGACCTACAAACAGCCATGTGCTGCCGTTAGCTACTCCTGCGCGGCTGCCCCTTCTGCTGCTCCGAGTCGCTACTCCTGCGCTGTTCCTACTGCTGTGCTGGTGCTGCTGGGCTGCTCCTTCTGCTGCCCCGAGTCGCTGCTTCTGCGCTGTTCCTATTGCTGTGCTGGTGCTGCTCGGCTGCTGCTGCTGCCGCCGTGCTGCTGCTGCTGCTGTACTGCCGCTGCTGCTGTGCTGCAGCTGTGCTGCAGCTGTGCTGCTGCTGCCGCTTCTGCTGCTGCTGTGTTGCTCCTGCTCTGGGCTGCTGCTGCTGCTGTTCCGCGTCCTGCCGCGATTGCTTCTGCTCATTCTTCTCCGCCCCTTCCTGCCTCATGCTGACCCTCTTGCATCTCTGTCTGTCTCACTCTCTTTCTCGTGTTGCAGCTGGTGCCGCTCGTATTCCTGCATGCGCTCCCTTCCAGCGCGACGCAGTCCCGTCTCCTCACCCGAGAGCGTGAAGCAGCGCATGCAGAAACAGCAGAGGAAGACGTTCTTGCACAGAGAGACGCCGCTCCATCAGTCCTGCAGCACCTCTAAACCGCAAAAACCCACACACAGACATGTACAGGCCCATTTTCCCTGCTGCTGCTCGTCTTGCTGCGTGGCCGTCTTCTCCTTCTGCTGCTCTTCCTGCTGCCTACGCTTCTTCTCCTGCTGCCGCTCTCCGTGCTCGGTACGCTTCTTGCCATCCTGCTGCTGCTCTTGCTGTTGCGCACGCATCTTCTTCTGCTGCCCTTCGTGCTGCGTGAGCTGGTTCTTCTGCTGCTGCGCTTCCTGCTGCGTAGTCTTCTCCTTCTGTTGCTCCTCCTGCTGCGTCCTCTTTTCCTCTGCTGCTGCTGCTCTTCCAGCTACGCATTCTGCTGAGAATTCTACTACTTCTCCTGTCCCTGTTGCTGTTCCTGGCGCGTGTTAATCTTCTTGTTCTATGTCAGAGTTTCTCCTCTCCACAGCACTGCAGATCTGCTGCTGCCCGCGCTCAGAAACAGCAGCAACCCCCTCCTGCCCACGATCGCCCCGTCGGTTCTTCTTGCTGCCACTGCTTCTCTTTCGCAGTCCCGTCTCCTGTAAGTGGCCCTTCTTCAGGAAGAAGACCAAGGAGACGCCACGCCGTCTCTGCCGTCTTTTGTTCCGCGGCGGCCCTACGCGTGTGTCTGTCTCACTTCTTCTGCAGAAGGGACGAAAAGCCGAAATCTCCGCATTTCTGCTGCTGTTGCTGCCACCACGTGCGCTGCGCGCCAAAGCATATCCTGCCCGTCCTTTTGCTTTTCCTCTTCGTCCCTCTCTTCAAGAACTCTTGCAGAAGAAAAGTTACACAGAGGCAGCTGTCTCCCAGCTGCTACCGCCCCACAGCAACGCCGCCGACGCGGGCAAGAAGACGTACTAGGGTCCCCCTCCGATGGGTCGCTATTCCCGCAGGCAGCTGGCGGAGTCCAGCGAGAAATCTCCGCAGCAATTCTTCTGCCTCCCGAAGAAATTTTTGTCTACCAAATACACCACGAGCTGCTGCGGCGGCATTTCTACTCGTGGCAGCAGCGCAGCAGGCAGGAGCTGCTGCTTCCACACCCGTACACACACGGCGGGATACCGGAGGGCAGGGAGAAGGAAATCTTAAGAAGACAGTCGAACATAAAAAGTTGAGGCAAAAGACATCAAAGAGACGGACAAAGCGTCTGCGGTGTCGCTTCTTCAAGTTCACCAACATCGTATCCTCCTAGTATCCAAGGTATGGGCTTGGAGACAGCAGATTAGTGTCTCCGTGTCTCCCTGTTTTCTGCCCGTCTCTCTTCGTCTCCTTCGCTTCTCTTTTCCTTCCTTTCATTCGTGCTGTCTTCCTCTTCGCATCTGTCTGCTTTCTCTTTTCTAGAAAAGCACACGGGCGCGCATACGATATGCAAATGCGTGTATATATATACACACACACATATACGTACGCAGGCGTCCATACACATATATAAATATGTAGGGGAAGGAAGCCCGAGGCGGTTTTGTAGTGTTGGGCTCCTGTACTACCGGTACACACTTGTAACAATTCTGAGAAATTCACCTGCAGGTAGACAGGCCCCGGCGGCAGCAGGCGTCTCGCGTCAAGAACTTGCTGCTTTGAGCGGAGACGTGCAGCAGCAGGCAGCCATCTCCTCTTCTCTCAATACGTCCAGCTGGGCAGAACCCCACACATACCTTTGGATATACGAGTATTGCTGTCAGAGATTCCTGGTCTCATACATTTCTTTGTGTCGAACTTCATATCAAGTACACGAACATTTAAAATTGTAGTTCTTGTACACATACACATATACGTATACACACATATATTGAGAGACACATATACATATATACATATATGTATATGGATATGAATACAATACATCTGTCTCGTATACATATAAAAATACATATATATGTCAGTGTATACGTAAATATATATATACATTTTTGTAGATACATAGCTAGGTAGATATAGGTATATAGATATATGGACGTGCGTATAGAGATATAGGTATAGGTATAGATACATATGCGTGCATGCATATATGTATAGAGAGAGATGAATATATCTATCTCGTATACACATAAATATACACATGGATGTATACGTATGTATACATATATAGATAGATAGATAGATAGTAGATATATAGATACAGATATAGATATAGATCCACACGCATATATATATACCTTTCTTGTATACATGAATATGTATAGATCTATAGGTACGTACATAGATATATACGTGGAGAACCAGATGTGGATATATGAATATTGATAGATACAGATACAAGTGTGTAGGTCTGTAGAGGATGGGGATAGACTCGTAAACGTGTGGACGTAAATGTACACAGACGTAGATACACGAATTTTGAAGAAGAGAGAGGCTTGCATGGCAGGGACCTCGGTCGAGAAAAAAATGGGACATGAGTTGAAGTTCGAACAAAACTGACAGCCCAGCCAGAGGAGATGACGCCCTCTTCGACGCCTACTCCCTCCCTCTCTTTCTCTTTTTCTGGCACTCTCGCCTGCTTCTGTTGAAATGTCACACCCATACATATATATATATATATACACGAATATGGCTGGGCATATGTATGGAGATTTATTTTGAGTTCTCTACGTATGACTTGACTAGAAACTGCCACCGCAGCAGGTCAAGAAGAGCGGCGTTTGGAGGTGCTGCTGCGATTTCTGCTGGTTCCGGTGTACTGCAGCAGCACGGGGGGCAGCGCTGCTCGCGTGGCTGCTGCTGCTGCAGCGCTGCAGTCCCACACATGCTGCTCACTACTGCTGCTGCAGCTGCGTTCGTCCCGCCGTCGTCATTGCTGCTGCTGCAGCAGCAACTTCCCCAGGAGCAGGACTCGCAGATCGACCATCCACACCTTGCAGCAGCGGCTGCTGCTGCTGCAGCGCGTGCTGTCACCCCGCCGTGCCTGCCGTAGAGGACCAAGAACGGCAGGGGAAGCGTTTCCTTCTGATTCAGCTGCCTCTGCAAGGACCGGTTCAATCGCTGTTGCTGCTGCTGCTGCCGTGAATTCCACAGCAACAACACCTGCGGGGATGCGGTGTGCTGCTGTTGCTGCGGTTGTTTGCTTCTGCTCGCCACACACATCGCATGCTGCTGCCTCAACAGCGGAGACTGCCACTGCGGCTCTCTGCTGTTGGTGTCTAAGTCAAAGAAGCGTCTCTCCCAGCTGCTGTCGCTGCTGCAGAAGCAGAGCCCCCCTGATCGGCAGGCCAGCGCAGGCACAGCGAGAGCTCTTTCCCTTGCTGCTGCTCACCCCGTCGGACATCGGCTCGGAAAGCAGCAGTAGCTGCGTGCGACCGCGTGCGCTCACCGTTGCAGCAGCTACTGAGAGAACAGCAAAACTTGCAAAGCAGGAACTGACCTTGCCTTACTTCTTTCCGTTGCTGCTCCCATGTTGTGCTGCTGTATGGGCTGCGCTTCTTGCTGCTGCTGTTGCTGCTCCTGTCACCCGGCAGCAGCGCGAGTACACAGAGAGAGAGAGAGAGAAAGCCTACCTGGCGCGGTTGCTGCTATCAGCAGTGCAGCAGCACTTCCACGTACGAATTTTTCCCTTGCTGCTGCCGCTCTCAGCAGCAGAAGAATGGGAAAGTGCTTCAATCTCCAGGCCTCGGCGGTCCTCCTCCACTTGGCGCTGCACCTCATCTGCAACGCAGCACCCACCCACCCACGCACACATACGTACACATACACGCATATACATACATCCGTACATAAATACATAGATACACAGATACATATATTCATGCACAAATACATACATAAACACATGCGTAGATACACGGATACACAGACACATACATAGACACATAGATACATACACAGATCCATACATAGATACATACACAGGTACATACATAGATACATACATAGATACATACATACACAGACACACACATAGATACCTACACAGATACATATATATGTATATACATACATACATGCACACAAATACTCAGATATGCAGACACACACATATATACATACACACATAGATACACGGGGTGCAGCAGTTGCGACAGGAGCGGCAGTCCGCAGCAACAGCAGAGGGAAGCAGTCACCACGAAGACGGAGAGACACTCAAACAAAGAGAGAGAGAGAGACGTATCTACAGAACAAGTACAGCGACGGATATATATATATATATACAAATATACAGATATACATATATATATGTGTATACTTGGAGGGTCTGTCTGGCTGCTAGCAGCATGGCTAGACAACGAAGGGGAGGAAGACAGTGAAAGAGAAGAGACGTTATTGAATAGTGAGGACTGGGTAAGTCTTTGGCAATTGCTATTTGTGTGTTTACGTATGACCCAAGTTCGCATAACCACACCCACACGCGCACAGATATCTATTATCAACTGGAGACGTGGACAGCACAGAGATAGTCGTTTCGCTTTCCCCCCTCCCTTCCCCCCCCTCTCCCTCCGCCTTTTCGCAGGCGAGAGAAGTGATGAGCGACGGCAGCCACTTGTCAAGAAGAGAGGAATTTCTCGGTAGTTTGACCTGCTGACGTCTCTCACAAAAAGGACAGCGCGTCTACAACGCGTCTACGAACAGCTGCACATCACCGACTCGTGTGGACAGCAGAACGAAGAGAAGAACGGAGGGAAGAGAGGAGGGGAAGCACGAAAGAAGACAGACGAAGGAAACCGAGACAAACAAGAGGGAAAAAGGACACCGAGAAGACGATTAACAAAGAAAAGTGAGGAAAGGAAAGTAAAAGAGATAAACGTGAAGAAGAAACCATCTCAAGATGCCCCGCCCTGTCTACTATGTCCCAGATGTCCCACATATATATATATGTGTGTGTGTCTTTGGGGTAGATATGTAGCAGCAGAGGTGAAGACGTGTACACGTGGAAGTACTTGGAAGAAGAGCATGCTAGAAAACAAAGTGGCACATATAACGGCTGAAGACTGGAAAGTTCGCTCTGCGGGGAAGAGAAAATGCAGGCAGAGAGACGCAGCTATCAGGTGGCTGCAGCTTCTGCTGCCGTCGGCCCTCCCCTCGCCGTCTTCCTCGACTCTGCTGCTGCTGGCGACAGAGAGAAAGAGAGAGAGAGCTGCGCGCAGCAGCAAACTTTTCTTTACCAGGGTCTACGTAGATGTAGCCCAGATGCAACTGCAGCGGAGAACGAATGTTCTCCACCAGCTGCCAAGCTCTGACGGAAAATGTGTCCGCAGCAGCTGCTGCTGCTCGTACATGCACTGCCTTCTTCTGCTCGGGTATCTGGGTTGCTGCCTTTGCTGCGGCTACTTCTGCGAGGTTGACTTTCCTCTCTCTCCTTCCTTCCTCCGCTGATCTTCGCCGTGCTCCGCCAAGACGTCTTCCCCCCGCCTCCCCTGCTGCCGCTGCTGCCGGCCTCGACGCTGCACCTGCTGCTCCCGCCGCTGTTGCTGTTCGCCTCTCTCTCTCTTCTTTTGCTGCTACTGCTGCCGCTTCCCCTTCTCGTTCTTCTCCCGCTGCTGCTGCTGCTTCTCCTTCCGCTCCTTCTTCTTCCGTTGCTGTCGCCGTTTCTCTGGTTTCTCCTGCTGCTCCTCTTCCCGTCTCCGCTGCGCATGCTGCGCTTCCCCCTGCGTGTCCTGCTGCGGTTGCCATATCTCCTGCTGGCGTTTCTGTTACTTCTCCTGCTACTGCTGTTGTCGCTTCTGCTGCTGCGCCCGCTGTGGTGGTCTGCATCGGCGAGGCAGAGGAAGCGGCTGCTGAGAAAACACCCCTTGGAGTTGCCGCGAATCCGCTCCTTTGCGCAGCCCGTTCTCCTGCGATGTAGCTTCTTTCTCTATTAAAGCCAGAAGAGCGGGGGAGAACACTACGACGCCGCCGGTCCTTCAGCCCCGGCTCAAGGTAGCTCATGTCGCTGCTACTGCTGTCGCAGCTGCTTCTGCCTTCTGTGCTGCTGCTGCTGTTGTTGGCGCTGCTGTTGCCGTCGCAAGTCGTGCGGGTGCTGCTGCGGTTGCTGCTGTCTCTGCTGCTGCAGCTGCTGCCGTGCCTGTCGCTGCTGCTGTCCTTGCTGTCGCTGCCGTTTCCGCGGTGGTGGCAGCTTCTGCTGCCTTCAGTCCTCCCCTCGTCGTCCCCGTCAAATCTGCTGCTCCCGCTGCTACTGGGGGCTACGCTGCTGCTGGGGGCTACGCTGCTGCTACCGTTGTCTCTGGCTTTCTCGCAGTAGCGCACGTAGAATGCTCGAAGACGCCGGTAAACTGCCTCGGGCCGAGACGGGAAGCAAAGCACATCGGTGGGATGGCGCTGCTGGCGCTGTTGCCAGTTCAAACGCAGCATCTGCTGATCGGAGAGGAGCTGTACAGACACCGAGAAGCAGCGCAGCCTGCACAACAGCGCAGCAGCGACGGCAACAGCAACGGCAGCAGCAGCAATAACAGTGTCGGCAACAGCCGCACCCGCAGCAGCAACAGCAGCAGCAACAGCTGCAGCGACAGCAACGGCTGCAGCGACAGCAACGGCTGCAGCGACACAGCACCAGCGACAGCAACAGCACCAGCAACAGCAACGGCTGCAGCGACAGCAACGACTGCAGCGGCAGCAACGGCTGCAGCGACAGCAACAGCAGCAGCGAAAGCAACAGCACCAGCGACAGCAACAGCACCAGCGACAGGAACAGCAGCACCAACATCAGCTGCAGCAAGAGCAGCTGCCGCAACACCAGAAGCATCGGGCACATCAGCTGCAGCAAGAACACCAGCACCACCAACACCACCAACAGCAGCAGCAACAGCAGTAGTAGTAACACCAGCCACAAACGAGCAGCAGCAGCCACACACTTGCAGCAGCAACAGCAGGAGCAACGGTAGCAGCAACAGGCACATCCCGAACAACAACGGCAACAATAGCAGCATCAGCAGCAGCTCGAGTCGCTGAGCGGGGCTCCCTGCGAAGCTCTCAGCTCTCTGTTTACCCGTGCAGTATATCTTAACATATAGCGCATATAAACACTTATGTAGACACACGAAATATATATATATATATATACATATCTGCATATAGATACACATATATGTATATATATATATAAATATAGAGAGAGAAAGAGAGGAAGAAATAATAGATATTCGCAGAACTAGGCGTCCAGAGAGCCGCTCCAGCAAGTTTTGCAGAGGAACATCCAGAGAATTTGACGGCGCGGTCCTCTGACAGCCTTATACGAACGGCTCATTTCCGTTCTGCTGCAGTGGGGAACGTACCCGAGGATATCCATTAGCTGCTCGGCCTGGCGCTGGAAGAGGCCTAGGTCAACTGGGAACGGAAGGGCGTGCCGGTGGGGCAGTGCTGCAGCTGCTGTGGCTGCTGCTGCTGCTGCGGCCTGCGTCTCGGGTGGGGGTGCTGCGTCCGCGGCGGCATCTGGTGCTGTTTCTGCCGTTTGTTCTGCTGCTCTCACCGCGTGCTCTGTCGCTGCTACTGTTTCTTCTTTTTGTGCGTCAGCTGCTGCTCCGTCTTCTCCCTTCGCTCGTCGTGTTGCTGCTCGATCACTGGGTGCTGTGTCTGCGCTGTCGGCTGCTTCGTCCACTTGCCGCAGCACGTGCACCTCCCCCACGACCTCGCCGGGGTCCCATGCCTTCGCCGCTGCAGCAGCAGCAGCTTTCTCCATTTCCTGCTGCTGCAGGACGTGCTGCTGCGGCTCCAACGCCTCAGACGCAGCAGCGGAAGCGGCCGCCCCGGGAAAAACCCGCGGCTTCTTAACCTCAAGTGCTGCTGCGACTTCTCTTCCTACTAACACTCTAGAAGAAATTCCTGCTGCAGCATCTCGAGCAGAGTAGCCCCCGCTGGTGAAGCTCCCTGTCCGGAAGTGCTGGGGTAGCGCTGACGACGCACTTGGCCGCTGCGCTGCAGGCTGCTGCTGCTCCTGCTGCACACGTTGCTGCGACTGCCGTCTCTCTGTGCGCTGCTGCTGCTGCTTCGCTTCCTCCTCGTCCTCCTCGGCGGGCTGCTGCTGCAGCGGCTGCAGGGAACGCCGCGCATGCAGCAACTGCGGCTCCAGCTGGCACCAGAGCTGTTGCTGCTGTTGTCGCTGCTCCTCCAGCGTATCTATATATTCGTCAATAGCGTCTAACCCGCTGAACTGCACAGAGGAGCGCTGCCTGGTCCTCACTTGCTGCTGTTGCTGCTCCTGTACACAAACGTCCTCCTGTTTCTTCTGTTGAAACTGCTCGGTTCCCTGCTGCTGTTGCTGTTGACGGAGAGGCTGCTGCTGCGGCGTTGCTCCATGCGGCTGGTCTTCTCTAGAACGTCGCTGCTGCTGGCTCGCAGGTTGCTGCCGCTCGTGTTGCTCCTTGGTGGCCTGCGGCTTCTGCTGCTCCTCTGTTTGAACCAGTTTCCCTCTCCTGCGTTGACCTGCTTTTTCTACCTCTGCTGCAAATGTCCGACGTCCGCCGAAGAATCTACCGGCCTTCTGCTGCTCGAAGTTCTTCCTGCTGCGACGGCTCCTCACCGTCCCACCTCCTGTGCCGCTGCTCCCTGCCCGTCGTCCGCTGCTGCTCCTACTCACGCCACTTTCATTTACGTCGCTGCTCCCTCCTCTCCAACCGTTGACCGCTCCCATGCTGCTGCGGCTGTTGCTGCTGCTGCGTCGCGCGGGTGGGGACGCCGCCGGCGGCGAGACAGCAGCAGGCGCAGTCGGCAGTCGCAGCGAAGGAGCAGCACCAGCAGCCCCAACAGCAGCAGCAGCAGCGCCAAGAGCAGCTACAGTGGCTTTTCCGAACAGCGCAAAAGCGACAGCAGCACAGGGAGGAGGCTGAGACACGGGTGCAGCAGCAGTGGCACCAACAACAGGGGCAGCAGGAGGTAGGCGAAGAGAGAAAGGAATAAAGGAAAGCCAGTCATGCATCGCATGCGGCGCCGCCGGGTTCACGTGAGGCGCCCCGAGCGCAGCAGAAATAGCAGGACCCCTGCCATCACCTGCCGCAGTAGACCAGCAAACAGGAATGCGGCAGCTAGCAACAACAGCGGCAAAGCCGCGCACACCAGCAGCAGAAGCGCAGGCAGGACCACCAACAAGGCAGCGGGCAGCAGCAACGGCAGGACCGCAGCGGGCAGCAGCAACGGCAGGACCGTAGCGGGCAGCAGCAACAGCAGAAGTGCAGCGAGCAGCAGCCCGAGCCGCAGAGATAGGAGGATTAGCAGACGAGACGGAGAAAGATACACCAGGGGGAAAAAAAGGGCGAGATACATGAAGAAGCGAGAAAGCACGCGTTGCATGCGGCAGGTGAATAGCAGCAAGAGGGAAAGAAGATAACACAGATGCAGAGACAGCAGCAGCAGCAGCAGGCGAGACAGCGGAAGATGCGGCAGCAAAGGCAGCGAAACTTCGTCTGGCACAAGCGGCGCGAGGAGGAAGGGTAGAATGAGAAGAAGGCGATGACGAAGCAGCAGCAACGGGGGCAGCAACAGCAGGACAACCGGGTGGGACGGCGCGAAGGGGGGACGCACCAGGAGAAGCCACAGGCAGAGAGAAAACAGCAGCAGCAGACGGCAGCCAAGTTGCTGCTGCAGCAGCCATGAGACTCAGAAGTAGCAGTGCAGCCGCACAAAAGAAATCTGCGAAAATAAGACGAGGCGCCCGCCGCAGGGCATGCGGTCGACGAAAACGAAACAAAGGCGCCGCTACAGCAGCCGAGGAGAAACCCCTGGCGGATGACAAAGCAGCAGCACCAGCAGAGCGTCCTGCAGCAGCAGCAGCAGAGGGTCCCACAGCAGATGAGGAAGCAGGAGAGGCCGCAGCAGCAGCGGCGGGAGCAGCAGCAGCGGCAGAAGGAGCTGCAGCAGAGAAAGTGGGGGAAGATATCGAAGGACGGCACGAACGATTACTGCGCCTGCTGCTTGGGCTACAACTCCAGCGGCGAGTCGAATTTCTCTTCTGCGTGAAGCCGCTGCCGGAGGGTTGTTCTGCTCTGCTGCTGCAACACAGATTAAGATCCTGACGGCTATCCTGCTGCTGCTGCTGCCCTTGAGGTAGTTGCTGCTGCCGCCGCTGGGGCGATACTGGCTGCTGCTGGGGGAGTAGCTGCTGCTGCCGGTGGAGAGGTGGCTGCTGCTGTTGCTGAGAGAGTGGCTGCTGCTGCTGCCTTTTGGGCCCCTGCTCCTGCGTCGCATCGCTTCCCATACTTCGCAGGGTCTGTGGGTAGTCGGGACGCCTCGTACGCATACAACAGCGGAACCCGCCTCTTTCGCGTTGGTGCTGCCGCTGCCGCTGCTGCTGCTCCTTCCACCGCTGCTGCTCCTGCCACTGCTGCCGCTGATTCTGCTTCTGATGCTCCTGCTGCTGCTGCTCCTGCTGGTGATGGTGCTTCTGCCGCTGCTGATGTTTCTGCTGTTCCTACGGCTGCTGTTCCTGCTGCTCCTGCTGTTGCCGGTTTTGCCGCTGGAGGCAAGAGCTGCAGCAGCAGACGCTGCAGAAGAGTCCCCATCTGCTTGCAAAGGCACGGGAGAGAAACGCGCGCAGTCCCCAGCAGGCAGCAGCTGCAGCAGCAGATCGTCCTGCTGTTGTTGCTGTAGAACAAGAAGAAGCAGCACTTAGTGCTGCCGCAGCAGGAACAGCAGCAAGCAGTCCTGGGGGTGATGGCGGCAGCGGCTGTTTCTTCCTGGCAACGGCAAAGGCAGCAGCGAAGACTGCTGCAGCAGCAGCAATACCAGCAGGCGTAGCGACTTTTGTATCGGTCGACTGTCGTCTTCTCGTGCGGAAGCAGCAGCAGCAGCACCGTTGCTGCGGATGATATAGCAGCGGCAGCCGCTGCTCTCTCACACTGTAACAGCAGCTGGATGTGGTGGCTGGTGCAGAAGGTAGGAGGACGCAGTAGTAGTAGCAGCAGCAGTAGTCGGCAGCGTACGTGCTGCTACAGCGGCGCCAGCGTTGGTCTATCTTGGCCGCCGCCTTCGCCGCCTTCGGCTGCTGCAGCGCTGCAAGGAAGAGGGGAGGACGCGCGGCAGAAGGATAAGCAGGGAGATGCAAGACCTCTCACAGACGAGATAGGGCAGCAGCAGTTGCTCCAGCTGCTTGCAAAGCGCAGGCCTGCGTGCTGCTGCTGCTGCTGTGAGCTGCACCGAAGGAGAAAGCGACGGTCCTCGCTGAAGGCCGCAGCAGCAGCAGAAACGAAGAAAACAGTCGGTAAAAAAAGGACGAGAGAACCGCTGGAGACTGCCCGCAGCAAAACAGCTGGGAGGAAGCAGTCAAAAGCCGCCGCGGCATTATCCACGTATAGTCGACACTCCCCAGCTTCTCGCCTTCTGCAGGCATGCGCAGCAGCAGGGCGCACCGCCCCAACACAGCAGCAACAGCAGCCAGGAGCCGCGCTTGCAGCCCCAGCGCACACAGACGCTGCCGTAGACGCAGCGAAACGCAGCCGAACGACAAGTGTCATGCGTCAAGAGCCACAGCAAAGCTCCTGCGTGGCTTGCCTTGCTTTACAAATGAAAACGCGTGACCCTCTCATACGCATACATATATATATACATATATACAAAAGTAGGCTTGAAATACTTCTGCGTATGAATGTATATATATATATATATGTGAAGATATAACGATATGCACGAAATAGTTCTACGTTTACACATCCACATATACATATGTACATATACGGGTATGCATGGCATATTCCTCCGCATATACACATAAGTGTGTATATGTATATACTTCTACGTATGGACGCACAAATCTGTATAAAGGTGTGCATGGCATACTCCCACACACATACGTATGTATGTAAGTGCGTGGGTGACACACTCACATTCCTGCATGCAGACACATATACGTACGTCTATATATGTATGTGCGCAAGTGGTAAAGGAGAAAGTTGTATTTAGATGCGAGATCTTCGTTGGCGTGGTGTCGCCAAGAGGGGCATGTGAACGAGCGAGGCTTCTGCGGCCGCACGGGCAATCGCAAAGCCGCATGCGCAGGGGTCGGTGCAGCACGGGCGTCAGGGACAACGAAGGAGCACGCGTGTCGCGTATACAGCAGCAGTAGCTGGGTGTTGACAGAACAGGTGGGAGGGATGGTCTCTGTCAGAAAAAGACGGAAGTGCGGAAGGTGCTGGTGTAACTGTTGCAGCTGGAGCAACAGCAGCGGCTGCAGTTTCTGAGCTGCGCTAGCAGAAGGGGCGGCAGCAGCAGCCAGCCGAAGAAACGGGAGCGGTGGCAGCAGCGAGAGGAGTACAGCAGCAGTCGTAGTTGTAGTCGTAGCGGCCGCAGAGCCACCCCTGGCACACCAAGCAGCAGCAGCTGGCGAAAGACGAGTACAGCGGCAGTAACAATACTAGCGGCAGCAGAACCACCGGCAGCAGAAGCTAGAGCAGCAACAGCAGAACCTACAACAAGGGAAGCAGCAGCAGCAAAGCGGCAACAGCAGAAGCAGCAGCAGAAGCAGCAGCAGAAGCAGCAGCAGAAGCGGCAGCAGAAGCGGCAGCCGAAGAAACAGCAGCAGCAGCACAAGCAGCGGCAGCAGCACAAGCAGCGGCAGCAGCACAAGCAGCGGCAGCACCAGGACAAGAAGCAGAAGCAGCAGCAAGAACAAGTGTCCACCGAATTGCAGGAGGAAAGGTGTGTACTCAGACGGAGTGGCAAGACGGGCGGGGGATTGCGACTCCGTCCCTCGTGGGCGCGGCCCAAGAGCGGGAGGGCCGTCAGTGTGTGTGCCCGCCCGTGGTGGCGGTACACGCATGCGAACCCCCACGGCTTCAGAAAAAATGCACGCAGAGGTTCACTGTACACCAACGCGTCCTTGCGTCGTCAGAGGACCCGAGTGAGGAAAAATCGGCCATCGCGATGTATAGAGAAGACTTGCGAGGCCTGATGAAACAGAGCGACTGTGACGCCTGGGGCACGATAATACGGCACCGGCCTGCAAGCCAGCAGGGTCGCCAAAAAAGTGTGTGTTCCGGACGGGCGCTGCTGCTGCTGTTGCGGCTCGAAAAGCGAAGTGCCGCTACTGGGGCAACAGCGCGCAGAAGGGGGGGTGCGAGCTGGACAGTCGGCGGGCTGCCCGGCAGAACGGCGGAGACGAAGCCGCGCTGCCACGGCAGCAGCAGCGGCAGCAGCCGGGGCAGCACACATCTGAGCGCAGTAGCAGCAACACGACAATTGCCACTAGTGGAGAAAAAGAGGAAGCGAGGAAAGAGAGAGAGAGCGAATCTGGCAGGTGGTGCTGGGAGCCGAGGGCAGCCACAGACGCACAGTGATGAGAGCCCACCAGCGTCTGCGGCAGCTCGAGT
Organism: Sarcocystis neurona; assembly: GCA_000727475.1. Lineage (NCBI taxonomy): Eukaryota > Apicomplexa > Conoidasida > Eucoccidiorida > Sarcocystidae > Sarcocystis > Sarcocystis neurona. The sequence goes on along the minus strand of KL647289.1, from coordinate 3,083,019 downwards.
CTCTGTTGCCGGGCGATTTCGCACAACCAGCAACGCCAGCACCGTGGACGGCGGAAGCAGCAGCAGCACTATCGACAGCAGCAGAGCAGCCGCAGCACCGTCAACAGCAGCAGCAGCAGCACAACTGCTGCACAACGCAGTTCTGCAGCTTCAGGGAATCTGTCGTACGCGAACGGAGCCGTATCAACCAGGGGCGACACAAGGCGGGGCCCCGTTCGACGGTGGTGGGGCAGTTCCGCGAAAACCCATGGCTCGGGGCAGCCGACCACCCGCGTCCTCTCGGGTCGGTGGAGCTTCTTTCTGGGTGCTCTTTACTGTTGCTGGTGTGTTGCTGCGCCTGCTGGTGGTGTCTGCCATGATCGGGTGCTCGGTGGCTGTCCCTGCCACCATAGTGTGCTGCTGCAGCTGACGTTCTGGCGCTGCTGCTGAGGTGCACACCCCCGGCCCAGGTGGCTTCTTGTCCGTCGCTGCGGCTCCAAAGCCACACGCACCCCTGCGGCTGGTGCGACTGCTGCTGGACCACAGGCGGGTGACTGGCCGTGGAAGGTGAAGAAGCCACTGGAACAAGCCGAGCGGAAGAAGCGGGGCTGCAAGAACAGCAGTAGCCGCAGCGACGCCGGCGGCAGGACAGGGGTGGATCGAAGAGAGAGCAGCAGAAGGACCAGCTCGCGCAGCGCAGCCTCAGTGCAACAAGAGCAACCGGTACGTGGGCAACTAGATGATCACGCACCAGCACCAGCAGGGGTGGGGAGTTTTCGGGCTCTGCGTATTACATATCTAGGACTGTAAGCTCCGCCTGTAGAAACCGCGCCCGAGGTAACTGCAGAGAGTAGGAGCGACAACAGCCGCAGCACAAAGAAGAACACTAGGAGCAACGAACACAGCAAACAGAGCGGAGACCAGACGCAGCAACGCGCTGCTGCAGCAGCAGCGGCTGCTGCTCAGTGTAGCTGATAGCTGCGCCATCAGCTGCAGCAACAGGAACAGGACGGCCAGAACTGTAGGGCAGTACAGTAACCACGTACACATGTCAAGTTCCCTGGATGAGACACTCTTACTGACTGCTGTGCCCTAACACGAATGAACTCTGACGTGGTGAGAGTGGCCGTGGAGCGTCAAATAAAGGTACTTGCACCAGCGCTACCGGATGTCTCTCACATACCGACTACCTGAGGCTATACTGAATGAGAAAACATGTGCAGCTGCAGCAGGAGCGGCAAGGCATTCGTCCGGAATCGACACTACGAGGCGAGGTTCGTCCGATTGGAACCGACTTCGCAGTGTCTGCTTTAGCAGTTTGTGGCGTAGCACCCAACACGTGGTGTCGGCGCTCCAAAACAGATACTGCCGCACTGCACAACTTTTTCTGACGAGAGGTCATGGCGAGTTCGGGGATATGAAGCTGGTATTCCGGAAAAGGACTAGAGAGAAAAAAAAAAACCAACCCCCGGCCGTGTGAAAGAAGCTGTATGTACGTATGTATGCGTGTATGTATGTATGTACGTATGTATGTATGAATGTATGTGTATAAGTAGGTATATTTGTGTAGGTCTCAGCATGCAGACGAGTTACATGATGTAAACGACATGTAGATGGGCATATGAAAACCGGTACATTCGAGACACGTATACGCGTACGAGTCGCAACGTATCACAAGGGTGATCTCCACGTTTTGAAGAGAAGCGTCAGATACCCCATCAGAGACCCGTGCACACGCCAAGTTATGTAACATGCGAATCCGTTGTGTTGACCACTACAGATAAGATTCCACTTACAATGCGAGACCATGCTATGCATACGTTATTAGGAAAGTTTGGAACCTCCATTCAACGAATACCCTCATGCACATGAAAAGCCGTGGAGACACACTCGTATCTGCGTAGGACCGCCGACACGAAGGTGTGTGTAGGCTCAGCACAGAGGCCGGCACGGTGATTGAACAACAACACAACCAAGGAAATTACTTCCGATGTTGCGGACGGTGGCAGATACGGGGTCGCTGGTGGTCCCCAAGAGGTGACGTCGACATGAAAAGACAGTAGTGAAGGACGACGGGAGGTGCAGTGCTGAGATGGCATGCTGTGCGGAGTGTCACCACACGAATTTCCAGGGGAAAACCCAGAGACAGGTAGGTGTAAGGCGAGTATGATGGATATATAAGTGGTAAATAGGTGCGATTCAAGCTGAAGCGTTCCAACCTCCTATGTGGATCTGTGTGCAAATTTGAGTGCCCCATCATTACTGTGTACAACGATACTACAGTGGATAGAAGGGATACGCGTGCATATCCAACCCTCAGTTCACCTTCTACGCCCGTGCCCTTATACCCCAATACGCGCTTGTTTATGTATACCAGTGTGCGAGCTCCTCATACACAAATCCCCTAACGTAACTCTCGTCCTTTGAGTCGCTCCTGCAGCCTGCTGCATTCACACCTACGCACAAATGCTCTTCGGGGATCGTTTTGCCCAACACAGCTAAACGTGGACGTCGAATGTGCGTCGACTGTCGAACAAGGGTGGTGTCAATCCCTGAAGCCAAATTCACCGGTGACGAGGGGCCGGCTGGACTGGTGACCCCCTGGTCGGGTTGTGCTGCTGTGGTCGTTCGTTGGTTGCGTGTTGTCTGCTGCTGCTCTCTGATGCCGCCGCAGGAGTGGCTGGTGGTGCCGTTGGTCGGCCTGTGTTGCCGGTGTCTCCGCGTGCTGCTGTTCATTCGCCGCTGGTATTGCCTTTCTTTTTAGACATAGAACTCATGTTACACACTTCAGTACGCGGACAGGTACCACTACATGTAGTGGCGCTGGTCATCCTGGTGTTTGCTACTCAAATTGAGGTCGGTTTTCTGTCACTGTGCGGGGTGTAGAGGCCTGCTCATAGCCGCAGTCGATCCTACGGCTGCGGAGCTCACGTTCGTCAATATGATGTTGTGCGTGGTTGTACGATGTGCAGTAGAAACTGCCATTAACCCCACACGGGACTAACCGTTGCAGCAGCCGCTTCCACTTTCGAGTGCAGATCCGCCGTTGCGCTCAGAACTTCTGTTCCTCATTGCAGCAGCTCGCCCGTGTGCCATCTTCTCTCGTGCTTTTCCCAAAGCCTATATCTGTGGTATAAGCGGGTATGCTAAAGTTGCATGGTGGAACTGCAACCTTTGTATACCCTGGTTTGAGGAAAAGCATACCCATTGTTGTCGACGCCTAGTGCCACAACTACCAAACCCCTTCCTCTCGCCTGCTGTGGTCGCTGGTGTCACTGCTGTCCAACGTGGCATCCCCACGGTCCCAACGGCGTAGTGGCACAGGAACGGCGTCAACAGCAGCCAGTGCACGAGAGGAAAAGTGCGAGCGGAAGCAAACAGGGAAGAACACCAGCATTTACGAGAGACGAAGGCGCAGTAAGTGCATGAACACCTGCTCTTGCTGTATGAGCAACAGCAGCTACAGCAACGATGCGCAGTAGCGGCCCAAACTTTCACCTGTGCTCCTCTGAGGCAGCAGCAAGCGACAAAGCCCTCACAAACATCGGCAAAGGATGGAGCAGCCACAGAAAGCAGCAAACCACATGCGCTCCCCACCACAACGAACACACAGAGGTGCACACATGAGGTCATAATTAAAGTGGAAAGTTTCATCCGCTGGGGCTGCAACTTGCTGAGCTACTGCTGAGTGCTTCTCGTCGTGGTGCTGGTTTTATGGTGCATGTGGTGGTGCTGCACTAGGGCACGGGAGGAAAATGCCGAGAACCGACAATCAGCGAATGTAGTGCCTTTCTGTAGGCGTACGATACCTTGCAGGGTTGCGGAAAGTGAAGATTCAGCAACGGCAATTGTGGACACAACTCTGTACAGCAGCAACATCAAGAACGTCTCACGGAGCTAAGCGTTACACTGCTAACATAGGGCCCTTGGAAGCTAGAAGCGGTAAAACTTTGGAAAAATTTGACTGCACAGCACACTCGTGGACAACAGGTCAATGCAGCAGCTGCAGCAGCTATTTCGCGCACAGACGAGTACAGGTGCGCATTTGAGGTATTAAGGGTCAGCAGTCGTAGCAGGACCTGCCCTAGAGGGGCAAAAGAGTTAGCTACTCTTTTCAGTAAAAACAGATGCTGTATCGGTCCTAAGGGGGCCATTCCTCCTAGTGTGACTGCTCCTACTGCCGTACCATGTCGCGTGGATCCACGGGGCAGAAGGCGTGGCGGATGAGTCTCCCGTCGTCTGTGCTTTACTGTCCCACTTCTCTTTGCAGAGGTTGGAGAAACTCACAACAGGAGCGGCGGCAGCCTTGCACGTCCGAGTGTCCGTGCGACAGTAACTGCTGCTGGAACAGTGATTCCAACAAAAATGGCACGAGCAGTGAAAGGGAGCGGAGCAGCAGGACACCAACTGTGAAGTCAACTACTTCAGAAACAGGGTGACCAGATAGGCCAGCACACGAACGGGGTATGCACTGTGAGGCTAGCGCGGCCGTCGCACCGCGCTCATACTGCTAGATTAAAGGAAACGACTCATGGACGCAAGCATCGAGAGACGTAGCAGAGAGAAGTGGAAAACAGCGGAGCGCCTAGATCGTGCCGCCTGCTCACCGTCGCAGTCAGTGCAGCCTGCGTTCGTCTCTATGTTAATTACATTTGTGCTGCGTTTCCAGCAGCTGCTTCTTCTGGTTCCCAGGGGTATGACTTGCAGCAGACGCAGGCTTCATTGAGCAACACAGTGACACCTCTCGCCATTGGCGCGTTTCCCGCAGCTGCTGCTTCTGGTTCCCAGTGGTATGACTTGCAGCAGACGCAGGCTTCATTGGGCAACAGTGACGCCTCTTGCGATTCGTCGCTATTATCGTTTAGCCGATGTGTCGACTTTCATCACCGTTCTGTCGTCTCGTTGGAGGAGCCGTAGGGGGTGGTGCGTCAAGTCCACACTCGCCACGACAACTTCGTCTTTTACGTGAAGTATCATCATTTTAACTGTCTTGTCTGCAACCGCCATCCACCACACGACGTGTCCCTGTTGCGTCTGCTCTGGTCAGAGAGAGCCGCGCACCAGGAAGACGGGGTTTCCTACAAGTCATCATCCAAAGTTTCCGCCGTTATACACTGTGTTGCGCACCAGAAGCGGCTGCTGCCGCTGTTGCGGTTTTGCTGTGGTGGTGCCGGAACTGACAACAGCAAGACGACTTACCTGAAGAGAAGCTTGTTTTCCTTTCCATCGCCGCCTTCAACACCAAAGGAAGAGCCAGGAGGTGCGACGTCTCTGGGACGGCGGTCACCGGCTTCTCTCTCATTCATTGTACGCGGCCAAAAGCCAGCTACCAGTAGCAGAGGCACAACTGCGAGCTGCGAGTTTTGATGTGTCAATTGCTCTGTTGTCGACGTACGAGGACGGATGGGATAATAAGAGAAAGGCGGAACACTCGATAGCCTCAATCGACGCCGCAGGTGGCAGTAGGGCGGGTGGAACAGCAACTGGGCGCGGCACAAGACGGGGGGGCGGCACTGTCACCCACTCGCAACAGCGCAGCGGCAGCCGCACGTACGCGGAGCGCTACAAGCAAAAGCTGACAAGCAACAAAGGACTTGACAACAGATGTGGCAGCAGACTTTGTCCATTAGCGCGAGATCAGCTCCATAGTACAGTAGCACCTTACTTCAGAGCTTGTACAGCTCCCCCAGCAGCACCCGCAGCCGCAACAGAGCAGCCGCCAACACAGCAGCCGCAACACAGCAGCACCGACAGCAGCAGCGGTATCCACAGCGGCAGGAACAGCAGTAGTAAAGACGCTGCTGCCACACGGGAGCGTCTTTTGTTGTCTCGTGGCAGCATCTTCTTGCGCTTCTGATTTCGCATGAGCTGCGATGCCACTATTAGCGGCAGGGGCAGCAAGAGCTATGCAACAAAAGCAGTAGCAGTGGTATGAGCGACGGCAGCGGCGGCGGTAACGCAAGAGGCGACGGACGACGAAGCTGGGGCGGCCACTGCTGTAGAATAGTAGTCGTGTGTCGATGTCACTCGGTCGATTCACTCCCCACTTGCTACGTAAGCTGCGACACGCGCTGCAAGGAGCGAAGGGAGGCGGCGACTCACCGTTATACAGTAAAAGCAGCGCAGGGAACAGCAGCAGTGACGGCAGCACTTGAGCCGACTGTAATGCGCGGGAGCTGCTCCGCGCAAAACGGGGCCGGCTACGCCTACACATATCCTTCCCAGCGCCAGCACCACCACGAGCGCGAACTTTACGGCGCAGTGCTGTGAAAGAGAGCTGAGCTGCATCCCCCTCCTCCAGCAACAGCAGCACCAGCACAACAGAATTCCATCAATCAGGGGGAGACCGTGCTTCTTCAACCCGTAGGCGGCGAGCGCGTCGACACACACGCGGTTGCACACGGCGACAGCAGAAGCTGTGGCAGCTCTGGCCGGACGAAGGGCAACACCGGCCGCAGGTCGACGGCACAGAAAAACGACAGCAGCAACCGCGAAAGAAGCAGTAGCAGCGGCGTTACGGTGAAGATTCCTATGACATTGAATGCGACGAGCACAACAATAGCGACGCGTTACTATCGCTCGGCATGAGACGCGCAAAGCGCCACAGAACGAACTCCAGTAGATTGCCGCATGCGGCAAAGCAGCACCAACGGCAAAGCCGCAGCACCCGGAGGCGAAGGCGGGGGGCTGTGGGTAGACGTTCGCGGCGATGTCTCGAGTGCCCGAAGGGGCATCCCCCAAGTACACGAGCAGCCGCAGACACCTGTTTTCTCGTACACCCGTCACGCACTGAAATGTACGAGCTTTCTTGCCGGTATTTTATATCGTTCTGCGGAAACGGAACTGACGGCGCCGCACCCCTCTTCTGTAGACTATTATTCTTGCTCTAGCTGAATGGCGGCGTCTCCCGGTATGTTTTTTCGTTGCAGGCCAGTTCTGTAGACTGAAGCGAACGCCAGTGCCGTGTCTATTCATCCACGGTTCTCCGCTGGTGGTATTAGCCTGTCGACAGATCCTGAAACAGCATCCGTTACCTGTATACTTCATTTCACTCTCCGTGCGTGCACACGCGACAAGTTGATAGCCGCAGGTGAGGCAGCTGCCTTTTAGAAGACAGCGGCGACTAATTCCGCCGCAACAGGCGCGGCGAACGCCCCCCTCCAGTGCAAGCATTTGCCCGCCGGGGCCGTGTGGGTTGAGTGGCGCCTCAATCGCACTAGTAGGAGCAACAAGAGGGAAGCAGCGCCAATAGCTCAGCACCAACTCGTGTAGTTACCGAAGCGCGCTCCCGCAGCATTTTCATACTGAACTGCACGCCCTGGAGGTGGCTGCTTCCTCGACGCGCTGGGCACGAGCACTCGAAACGACTACTCGCGAAGACAGGTCTACCTCCGCTGGCATTAAAGAAGCGCAGCATTGCTCAGTAGATCAACGGCGACGACGTGCCGGGCTTGTTTCTCAGCTGTTCGACCTCAGGCTTTACCGAACACTCGCGGCGCTGCAGTAGTTCTCTGATAACGCCAGCATCTCGTCCTGTGCTGGCGGCGGTTCAGCACCTGGTGGCTGCAGGTCGCATGGAGGAACGAGAACAGCCGCAACAGCAATAGCAGGGCCGGCGTCACTGGGTACACCCTGCGGGATAACAGCAGCGGCCAGGGCAGCAGCAGTCGCCGCTGTCGAAGTAATTCTGCGGAGAGACGAGGCAACGGAAGTGCAATATTAAGGTGGTCAGCATGGGGAAGTCCCGTGGTGCGGGTGATGGGAACTGTCACCCTCTCCATCGGGGTGGCGCAAGTCCACCGCAGATTTGCACCCCGTGCACTGTACGTACACCACGGCGTTGCTGGGAGCACTCCACGCTTTTCCTCAACAAAGGTATATCCTGCTGGTGCGTGGCTGCTCTTGCTTGTCTTCTGTGTGTTGAACAGCCTCCGTCATTAGTGCACCACCGCACAGATGTCTCGTCTAGCAGGAGTGGCGGTGAGGCAACTCGTAGGAGGGTAGTGTTGGCTGCTGCTGTTGGTAGTATGGACGACAACGTTGCGCCGGAGGAGACCACGACTAGTAGAGGAGAAACGCAGCCGAGGCGCGGGAAACGTCCAGGAGACAAGTTGTCGGAGACGGAAGGGACGCAGGATGCGAAAAGGAAGAAGGGGATGACGCGAGGAGGAAAAAGTCACATTGAGGTGAAGGAGGACGAGCAGCAGCAGCGGCAGCAGTGCCAGCGACCGAATGGGTGTGCACCTGCCGGTGATGAAGAGGCGCAAGCTTCGGCCTCGGTACCTGCTACTGTCGTGCCGAAGACGGCAATGGATAACGCGGAGACGAAGAACCAGACAGAGGAAATGGCATCACCTGGTAGCAGGACAACGGCAGTGAAGGACGCAAGTGTCAAAGAGGAAACAGCAAATGAAGGAACCGAGGAAGGAGCCATGAAGCCGGGAGGAAATGATGGTGGGTGGGCGACCGTTCGATCGGCCGCTGGTCGCAGCGACGGCAAAAGCAGAGACAAGGGTGCTTTGGACGGCGTGGGCGGCGGCGGAGACGATGAGACAGACCTCTTACCTCTTTTCGGGGAACTGGTAGATCCAGCTGCGATCTCCGTGGGCAGTACGACAGACCTCGACGACGAAGAAACGGACACGGCTTCCGATGGGCTTGAAATGCCCCTTTTGGACTGTAAGCCAGATAACGCAGAGGAGCCTTATCGTGTGCGGACGCTTGATTCGAAAGGCTGGGGGCTGGCTTCTAGTCACGTCGAATGCAAGAGCGAAGCGGTAGACGGCGGCCACGTGCCCGCACAGATGACCACGACGGCCGAAGAGACAGAAGTTGGAAAACCAGGCGAAACAGTGAGTCTCAACCAGAGGTGGACTTGTGAGCCGTCTGCACGCGGCTCGTGGATGCTGGGTGCTCTGTACAAGCCGAGGCAAATTTTGTCGGGTGGAAAACGGTGGTCGCGTTTGGAAAAATTTGCGTCGAAAGGTTCGTCGCTGCAGGATTCAGACTGTATGACGGAACCTGGAGAAGGGTCGACGTCGAAGAACGAGGGGGAAGTAAACACGACCTCGTCGGTAGAGGAAGAGGAAGCGCGGCAGCAACGGCGTCGTTGCTTCTATGACGAGGTGAGGTCGCTTCGGCCCTCCACACGCTGTTTTTCCAACTTCATGCGGCAAGAAGCGGCAGACTTGATGTCGAGCGGGGAAAATCGAGGAGCTTCGGAGGCAGTGAAGCGGGTGCACGAAAAGATGGACACGCTTCGGAAATTATGTGCTACATGGAAACGGGCGATTTATTCAGACTGTGAGGCAGACGAGACTTGGAACGAACAGACTGGACGAGGAGGGAGTGGACGAGGAAGGGCTGGACGAGGAAGGGCTGGACGAGGAAGGGCTGGACGAGGAAGGGCTGGACGAGGAAGGGCTGGAGGAGGATGGACTGAACGAGGAGGGACTGAGCTAGGAGGAACTGAGCTAGGAGGGACTGAGCGAGGAAGGACTGGGCGAGGAAGGACTGGGCGAGGAAGGACTGGGCGAGGAAGGACTGGGCGAGGGGTCACGAGAAGGAGGAGCTGCCAGGAGCAAGAATTGAACGCCAAACATACGGTGAAGGAAGAGCAGGAGGAGCAGCAGACGGGACACCCGGAGCAAGACGTGCTGTCGAGGCAATGGGGAGTCCAGACCTCGTCAGAAAGAAAATACCGGGGGAGGAGGCCGAGAGCAAAGAGCGAGGAACCAATGACGCTGCAGCAGAAGATAAAGGAAGAAGACACCATGGAAATGGGAAACACGAACGGGGGAGTTAGGCACCGGAGGAGAACGGCGAAGATAAGACAGCGGCGCCAAAAGAGCCGCGCAGCGCAGCAAACAGCAGCCCAGCTGCAGCCGCAGGAACAGGAAGTGAAACAGGAGAGGAATTCAGATGAAGAGAATAATGGACTCAAGAGAACACCAGATATGCCCGTGTTAACGGCGGAGCACTTGGATGCGGGTGAGGGCCTTGTTAGTCGCGTGCGAACACCAGATGTGCCTGCGTTAGAGACGGAGGACTTGCGTGTGGATAAGAGCGTTGTTACGAGCAGCCAAGCACCAGAGGTGCCCGTGTTAACGGCGAAGGACTTGTATGCGGATGAGACCCTTTCTACGAGCGAAGAGGCAAAACCCACAGACGATGAAGAAGAGGAGCGTGTCTTAGACTTGGGTGAGCCGACTTGGTGGTGGGATCCGTTGCTGTCCCTACTGCCGGAGGATCTGCGGGAGCAACGGGAAGAGGAGAAGTGGCGACGGCTTTCCACGAAGACGCAACCAACAGCAGCGGAAAACAGCGGAAAGCGGGGAAGGGCACAGCGTGAAGCGAGGAAGACAAAAAGAGAGCACACGAAGACTGCACCAACACGTAGGGTGCTGCCGCTGCAGGGAGGCGAAGCAACGGGGGATCCTGGACACAAGGACCAAAAGTCTCTTTGCGATTTCGACGAGGGGCAGGCCGGTGAGGGGACTTCACGAGGTTTAGTGCAGCACAGCCGGGACGCGCCGAACACGCTGGAAAGAGGCAAACGCAACAGACCGAAGCTAGTTCGACAGGAGAGGGTGGTGTCTTACGATGAGCAGCCGCTGAGTGCGCCACTTGCGGAGTCCGGTGAACAGCTCTCCACAGGGACTGATCAGTCGTTTCTCTCTAATAGCGAGCTAGGGCGACGGGTGCCGCAGCAACAACTGGAAGAAAGGTGGACGCACCGGGGAGGACAACACGTCCAGCAGCAGAGGAAGCGGGAAGGTCAGCGACATGGTGGTGGAGAGTCGGGCCGGGCTGGTAGCCGCAAGAACAAGACTTCGGCCACGCGAAGATACGTCCGCACATACCCCCGCACGACGCAAAGACTGCTTGCCCGACACTTGATGGCAAAACCACAGGCAAGACGTTTCGCGGTGGGGCTGCTAGAGAAGCAGCAGCAGCGGCAGCAGCGTCAGAAGCATCTTTTAGACCTACTGGAACGGCGCTTGCGTTTGCGACAGCGAAGCCACGAGTGGTTGAAGCAGATCCAGCAGAGACAAGGCGACTTAGGTGTCGCCAGAGGGGCTGTGACAGAGAACAGCGGTGAAGAGAAGCAGGCACGTTCGCGGGGTGCGCTGGACGTTCAGAGAGATGAAAATGGCCGGGGGATCGGGTTCGACCCTCGGCCTGCTGCAACCTCTCAAACAAAGGTCAGGCAAGAAAGACGGAAGACGGAGAAGCAACGACGACGATCCGCCGCTGAGTCGCAACAGGAGCAGCAACAGCGCGTGGTTGGCAGTAGCGAGCAAACGAACTCGGTGCTCCAGCTGATGAACCCGCAGGCCATGGCCAACTGGATAGTAGAGGCGCTATGGGACCGTATGAAAGGGAGCTCACAGGGATGGTCGGGTCGACTTTCTGAACAGCAGCAGCAGGATGAACAGGAGACGGCGCAACAGAGTGTGACAGCCTCGTTAGTAGGCGCGCCTTTCGGCGACAGGGGGCTCTCAGCGGGGCCGGCGGATCTACGGAGCGGTGAACAGAGTCGACCACAGAGTCCGCCGATCGAGCCTGAGCTTTCTGGACAGCAGCCGCGTTTGGAGCCCAGTGGGCTTCGGTTCTCCAGTACAGTGGAAGGGGCACCAGAGCCAATGTTTCAGGCGGAGGAGTTGCAGGAGCCCCAGCAGCAGCAGCGCTTCGAAGGAGAAGAATTAGCGCATCTGCAACAGGGCGTACCAGAGCAGACACGCCAGACGCTACTGCCGGAGCAGCCTCAGCAAACACCAGCCGAGATGGTCGCGCCACAGATGCAGCAGCAGCAGCTAGCCTACCCATACCAGAATGCCACAGGTGACGCCGTTGCCTCATTGCCATTTCAGACACTTTTCGGACAAAAAGTGGAGCACGAGCAAGAGCAGCGCTACTTTGTGCACCCCCATGAACAAGAGCAGCAGGTGATCACGCCTTCCTGGCCGGCGCCCGTGCCCGATCCCACCTCCCTCCCGATGGGTACACGGATCTCCTCGCATGGTGTAACTCAGTTTCAGCAAGTACTGCCTCAACAGACGCTGCTTGGGGGCTTCTTCCCGACGAACCTGCCTCCGCAGACCCAGCAGGCTCCCCTTCCGACGCTGGCGGGTCCGCCTCACCCGGCGTCGAGTTCGCTGCAGCCCCTGCAACCGCCTGAGCCACCGCAACAGCAGCAGCAGCAATACTCACTGCTACAAGCACACACTGACATGCCTCCTGTGATGAGGCAGTCCTCTTCCAGCTCAACTTCTTCTCCTGAGGTGCAGCTGTCGCAGTATGCGTCACCAGCACACACTGACCTGCCTTCTGTGAAGAGACAGTCCTCTTCCAGCTCAGCTTCAACTTCTGAGGTGCAGCTGTCGCAGTATGCGTCACCAGCACACACTGACCTGCCTTCTGTGATGAGGCAGCCCT
>KL647289.1:2830725-3069846 GCA_000727475.1 Sarcocystis neurona | reverse complement strand
CTGCCTTCTGTGAAGAGACAGTCCTCTTCCAGCTCAGCTTCTCCTCCTGAGGAGCAGCTGTCGCAGTATGCGTCACCAGCACACACTGACCTGCCTTCTGTGATGAGGCAGCCCTCTTCCAGCTCAGCTTCTCCTCCTGAGGAGCAGCTGTCGCAGTATGCGTCACCAGCACACACTGACCTGCCTTCTGTGATGAGGCAGCCCTCTTCCAGCTCAGCTTTTCCTCCTCAGGTGCAGCTGTCGCGGTATGTGTCACAAGCACACACTGTCCTGGGTACTGTGATGAGGCGGTCCTCTTCCAGCTCAGGTCCTCCTCCTGAGGTGCGGCTCTCGCAGTATGTGTTGCCACCGGATCAGCAAGGCGGGTCGCAGACGCCTGCACCCGATGAGTTTCCAGAGTTCCTGTCGAATCCCTCCTTACCTACTGGAAGCCTGTCGCATGGCGCTGCGGATGGTGTCGAGTCTTCCTCCTCTTCTTCCTTCTTTCCTCAACAACAGCAGCATTTGCAGTTTCCGCAAGCCCAACAGGCCATGGCGCCCCCGTCATTCTCGCCATCAGCAGTGCTGGGAGCGTGGCAGACGCCGCCTGCACAGCATCAACAGCGCCAGCAGGTGCTTCTGCCTTCTCAGGACGCCTCTCGACAGCTCGCACCGCAGCTTTCTCTGCCGTTCCGAGCGCGTCGGCGGCCTACCGTGCTGCCGCAACATCCACAAGCACCTCAGAGTAGTGGCGGCACTGGTGAGACGTGGGAGCGGCAAATGCAGGGAAACGAGTTGCCAGCGCAACTGTCTCGCGCCTCCCACCGGGCCCCACTGGACAGTCAGAGTGCCTCTATAGACGCCTCTGGCCCTCAGCAGTTCCAGCAGCCTCCATTCCAGCATATGCCGAGCTCCTCAGTGACGCAACATGGTGGGAGTTTTCAGCCGGGCTCTCACAGCTACCAACACAGTGGACGGACGACTCAGCAGCAGCGGAGACAAATTTTAAGCGCGTCGCGCAGGATCTTTGCGCCGTCGGTGAGAGCTGTCGTTGCTCATGCAGGGGCGGGAGGAGCAAGTGAGGCGGGCGACTTCACAAGTTTGGCCTACCCAGGTGATAACGGGCAGGCTCCACCACGTCGTCTGCAGGCGGTGGAGCCAGGTGATGCACCTGCGGAGGAAGCGAAGGACCAACAGACACGGGAGCTTAACGGACGGCAGAAGAGGAGGCTAGCAGAACTGGAGAACGAGGTGGTTGCTGGCGGTATCTCGGTGCTCCGGCGTCTTACTCCCGACCTGCAAGCCTCCCCGTTAGCGGCGGCTAACACCAACTCTGCGGAAGAGGCAAAACTGAACAAGTCCGTCTGAAACCTGGCACATCTTTCCTTGGCGTTGTTACCTGCCTCGCCTCTCACCACCTTTGTCCATTAGCAGAGCCCTGTCTCACTTCTGACCACCTTTGCTATAGTAGAACCTTTGCAGCTTGCACTGCCATCTATTGTGCTCCGGCGTCTATACAGGGAGAGACTTCTCCTACGCATGTGTGTACGTGTGAGTCGTTCATTTTTTTGTCGCGGGCGATTGTTGCGGGACTGTCAGAGCGGATGAGGGACTGACGGAAAGGCAGATGCTGCTGAAGACCGTCGCTTGCTTTCGGACCGTTGAGAAGCACTTTACCACTCGTCGTGAGAAGTACATCGCTCTCGTTGAGCGCGAAGCGCCCAATCTGGTTAGTCGGTCACACGCAGCCTTGACAACCTCGTCTTCAACGAACAGCCTCTTACCAGCTATCCGGGGTGTCAGTCAGATGGGAGGTCACGTAAAAGGGCAGGCGGAGTAGAGCTGCGTTAACACCACTTGTCCTGCTAGCTGAGGAAAGCGCAGACTCACCCGGGACTGGTTTGACGCCGTGGGGGGGGGGCTTAGCTAGTCAAAGACAATTCAAGATCGCACCCGCATTTAGACGATCCCCGGTCTTTACACGGGAGCCGGCGTGCACGGCCAGCTGGCCGTCCACTGAGAGCTTGCTCGCACGTGTGGGTCACGCGGAAAACGGGTTCCGTCGGCCGACCTGCCTGCGCTGCACACGGCAGAGTGCCACTTCCGTAGCTACTTGGCTCGCCAGTCTGCAGAGACGGACAAAATTGTTTTCCGCAAGCCAGATAGTCAAAGCGCTTAGACAGCTGACTAAGCCAAACGATCTCATCTGCCTTGCCACGGGCGTGGCACAGCACGAAACAACTACGCGGCTTCTGAGAGGCACACGATACACGTAGCGTATTCCTCAACAGCGCTACGCAGCCGACTGCGAAAGCGCGGAAGCCCTCAATTTTGCTGTCTGAGCACCCGACACAGTAGCGTGAGATTTGCAGCCGTCACGCCGTCGTCGTACGGCTGCGAGGTCAGTCCTAGGCCACTTCCACGGCAGAGCTTGCCAATACTTGTCCGCGGCTGGAAAGGTACAAGTCACGCCTTCACGGCAGCCCCTCGGCAGTGTAGCCAGCTCACACGGCGAAGCGCAGTGGCAGACAAATCTTTGCGCACGCGAACGGACGCGTACGCTGCAGCTTGGTCTTCGTGTGACTCGCGTGCCCATTTACTGCTGAAGTTCTGCACATTGTAATCCTGCGCATGTCTAATGCTTGACGCTGAACGCTTCTTTCTTAGCTCTGTGTCGCTTATTCCCATAGTGCATTGTAAATTACAAAGCAGACGATATATATATATATATACACGTGTGTGTAGCAACTTGCATGTGTTTGTGTATTCAATTCCAGATATACATATACTATATGTATACCCCACGCAACTACACGGGCGTATATGTGTGCATGTGGATGTGTTCATATATATATATACGCACAAATATGTGTACATGCGTATTAACATATAGTGTATAGACATACGGACGTACTCATATATGTTGACGCGTGTACAGCTGGGCAAACGTTTACCGGTTGTTCCAGGTAGTAGGAGTAAAATGTAGGGTCGTCTTGTTCCTCTACTGCTGCTACTTTTTCTCCGCAGGAACACGCAGTGTGTCGGTGCGTGTCGCGCCGGCTGTCCTTTGTCGTACGTGATGGATGGCGCGAGATTGTAGGCGGGTGGCCGCGGCTCTCATTTTTCCCCTTTCCTTTGCGAAGTCCATATTTGCGGTGATTATTTTGGTATGTCTGCGTGATCGCTCCTGCTTCCCCTTAATACACTTGTGGGGCGTGTTGTCTGCGACGTGTGTTCCTGCTAGGAGTTGCAGCAGTTGTTTGTGACTGCCCTTGCTTCTGGAGCAGCCTGAAGTGCTGGTGGTGTTTTGCGTGAGTTGCGACTGCTACCACTGCTGCAGCCTTCTCACTGTTGGCCGACGCCGGTCCTCATCTTCGGCTGGTGCGGCTCTTCATCTTCGGCTGCTGTTGCTTTTGTTCGTCCTTACCGCATTTCACTGTTGTTGCCGGCGTAGCTTTGATTCTTTGGATCGCTGTCGCCGCACAGGGCATGCGCGAGGACGAGTTCCTACGTCTGCTTTTCTATGGAGCCTGGGTGGCGTGTTACTCCAACGTAAAGGAACAGCAGTTGCAGCACCTCCTGGATGGCGGATTAAGCGAGGAGGATGAGCTGCTGCTGTTGAGGCGCACGGAGGAGACGCCCGCGCGCTTCTCTCGCAAACAACACACTCTCACGGAGGAAGTGATACGCAAGTTTGCTGTACGCTCACCGTTCTTAAGCTCTGTCAACGCAAGCAGAACAGCAGCAGCACAGGCTTGCAGCAGCAGCATCACTCACACACATCGTAAAGAGGATCGGCGACCTCAGTGTGACCGCACCCAGAGCAGCAATCCCAGTGCGAACACGACTCCTCGAGCGCTGTGGTGCACCTGCCGCAGCATTCTTGTTAGCCGCATCACAGCTGCAGCAGTGCTGTAGAGGTATGGGCTCGGCCGCTCTTTCAGTGTTCGGAAACTCGAAGTATGAGGGAGAGACCGCGTGTCTGCTTACAGCAGTCAGAACAAGTAGAGGCGCAAGCATATAGCAGCCTGTAAGGGTACGGGCGTCAACACACATCCCTGCATCACTCTGTAGGTTGGATGCGTCTGGTCGTCCCTGATTGTTTTAATTTCTTCGTGCACGCAGTCACTCGCAGAGGACTTCACCAAGTTGGTGCGCGCCTTCGTGCAGCGTCGTCTAGTCAGCTCCAGTTGAAGGCAGTGTAGGAGGGAATGTTCACGTGCGTGAGAGCGCCTTTTTTATTATATGTGGGTGTACACGTATGTCCGCTAATGTGTAAACCCGTAGATGATAGACAGAGGGCCGCACTCACCTTTTTCAACCCGTCTGTACGTCGCCGCATAGAAGCGGCATCGTTCTGTTTTGCGCGGTCATTGGCTGCACTCCAGCAGTGTTTTTGTGGAAGCCTTTTGCAGTATGTATACTCTCCTGGCTGTGTGAGCGAAGAAGGCTTTTTCTTGATTGTGTCTGGCGCAGCTCCTCCTCCTCTCTTCCTGTATCACGACGTGTATGCGTACATATGCGAGACGAGACGTAGCACTTGTACTTGCTATTTCTCTGCGTGAGCGACAAATGCCGCCGAGCAGTTCGCGCCGTCGTTTCAGAAGAGCTTTGCACGCGCTTTACTCGACGTGGGGGGAAATTCTATGCCGCTGCCAGTACCGCCCCAAGAGAGCATTGCGCGGGGATTCGCCATCACTCAACGTGACCAGGAATGTGTTTTGCTGCCCCTGTGTCGTGTGCGCCTGCAGAGAAAGCATCCTGCAGACGACGCGAAGGTGAACGGAACCCTGGGAATGATTTACTCGGTGCTGGTGGTAGGGGGTCTCTTTGTGTGTCTGCTGGTGCTGCACCGCACGTACGTGAGCAGGAGGGGTGGAAAAAGCGGCGACACTAAGCAGAAAATATCCGACGTTGCTCGCCAGTGCGAAGTCGAACTCTCTCACCGCCGAGCACGCTCAGCGTGTGCTGTTGAAGTCAACTAGTGTGTGTTCCAGGAAGTGCAAAAGCGGCAGAAGGCGTCGCTGCGCAGCGGCAGCGACACTCTCGGCACGTTCTCTGCTACCCCAGCGGCAACAGCGACTTCTCATTTCTTAGAAACTGCGGACACACTCAGCATCCTTCAGCGCGGCAGAACGGGCCACGAGACAAACAGGCTGTTTCGACAAATGAAAGTGCTGGACAACGGCGAGCAGCAGGGAAACAAGTGCTGCCCCTTAGCAGCGGGGGTCCCATAGAGCCAGGCATAATGCGACACCTGTGGGAGCAGCTCACACAGCGTATACGAAAAGGCGTCAGCAGCCACGGCAGCAGTGTCCTTATCAGTCACAGGTATTCGACTTAAAATAGGTACTTAGCCTGCTAGGCAGAAAGGAGGTGGTCGTTGGGGAATGGCGGAACGTGACAGGTTGGTCCGAAGGCGAAAATACTCGAGGCGTTGCGCGCCTCCTGACGAACCGAGAGCGAAGCTGGTGGGCGCTGGCAAGGCTAGTCAGTAGAAACGGATGTGAAAGAATGGCTTTTGATTTGTATTTTGTTCCCAGCTTCCCATTTATCCGCTGGCTTGTCGGCAAGTCAAAGAGGCATCGTTGCACAAATAGCACGCGACCCTGTTGAACTGAAACATTTTGTGGCACAGATTTTTGCCCCGAAGTATCCATTGGACTCAAAAGACGCTGTGTATGCTTGAACCTCTACGTTGTACCGATTCAGTAGAAACGACAGTTCAAGCCAGAATGCATTCTGCAGATAGTCCCCGCAAGCACTTTTACAGTGTACTTGCGGCGTATCTGTCGTTGCAACGTGTGCGTACCTTGCAGACAAGATTACCGTGTATACACACCACATATGTGAGCGAACTGAACAACACCCACATCAGTGTCGAGAACACGTGGAACGGCTGTGGTTAATATCAGCGTGTCCCTCAGCAAATGCAGAGGGGCACTTTTCGGGGGGGGGGTGGGGGGGGGAGATGAGGAGTGGGAACGCGTCAGCATCCTGAACAGACAACGACCGAGCTACGCAAGCGTCTGGTGCATTTCTTCCCAGATTACACATACGCAGTCGATGTAAACTCTTCTTGCACATGCTCCTGCGTCTCTCTACGGAGTCGCCGTTCTACAACAGTGACATGTACATCTACCGTGGTGCGCTGCGCCGTTTCTCAGCTTTTTCCGGCGTAGATTTAAAAACGTCGCCAATAGGCTGCCTCCCCATGACACCGGTGTGTGACACATGTCTAACTGTTGCGGTGGATACTGCACAGTATTCGACTGCGTATTCACATGCTTGTATGCTTGTATGAAGGCACTGTTAATTGTAGGTGGACCTTTGCATATATGTCAAGTTACGTGTATCCGTGTACCGGGCCACACACGTGACAGGGACAGGATCTGACATGCTGCACGGTACCAGGAGCGTCTGGCGGATTTCGCAGCTGCAAGTGAAGTATGCTGTTAGCGGGCAAGGCTAGTTTTCCTCACAGTTCTGCCAGTCGGTTACGTGGGATGCTTGTGAAGCAGAACGCTTCTGGGGTCTGCAACAGCTGTAACTCTCAGCAGTGGAAGTGAAGACTGCGTGGCTTGTACAACTATACTACAATTTGGAAGGCGGAGCTGCTGCTCAGGGCAGGTGCGGGTGGGTCACCGTGATGCGGCCGCTGGGAGCGCCACGCCATTGCTGGTGCTGTTGCTGGCAGACTGCTGTTCAGGAAGTGACTGCCTCGGCTGCGATTCAAGACCATTGAAAACTCCGTTTGCAGCAGGAAAGAAAATATTCATTGACAGCTCAAGCGGCGGACAGCTGAATTAAGGTCTCTCCCGCTTGAGCGGCACTATGAGGGTGGGAAGGGCACGTGCGTTTCTCAGTATGAACTTCCGTTTGTGCTGTATCGAGGGTTTTGAGATCGGACAAACCTAGCGCCGGCTCTTTCCCGCACACGGAGAACTGCGCAACCAGGTGATGTTGAAAGTCACGAAGTCACGCAGTTCCATGCGGCGTCTTGCAGGGATGTGTGTGTGACAAACAACGCAGAAGTAAATGCCGCTGTCGTTCCGAGAGTTTGGATCCACGAACTGGGGACCGCGTAGTTGCTGCCTCAGCTGCTGTGGCAGGATTACCAGAGATTATGTTTTACCCGCCTATCGCTGTGCGATCTCTCGCATTGTTCTAGGCGCCCGCCAGTACTGCTGCTCAAAATCGTGCCTCGCAGCTCAAGCAGCGGCTGCTGATCATAGGGGAGGTGGAGATTTTCAAGCCCACGGCAGTAGCCAATCCAGCAACACCGAGTTGCCCTGTTGTGGCGGCAGTAAGCCTGCCTTTTTGAGAGGTGCGCTCTTGCGAACGCATGCACAACTGCTAGACGAGGAGTGACTATGTCGTGATGGAAATTTTTGTTTATTACGTTTTTCGTTGCTGCTAGGTATTGCCAGTTCAGCAGTTTTGAACCACGTGTCCATACCAGTGTCTGTTTCAGTGTATAATGCCTTTGATTTATTGTTCAATGTCAAACAGATGCACGCGCGTTCAACCTTTACTGTGCGTGTGCAGATCAACTGGACAGCCTGCGCGCTTATGCATCCAGGTGTTTGACCGGTTTTTCATTGGTAAGGGCGTGGAAATTTTTGTTTATTACGTTTTTCGTTGCTTCTAGGTATTGCCAGTTCAGCAGTTTTGAACCACGTGTCCATACCAGTGTCTGTTTCAGTGTATAATGCCTTTGATTTATTGTTCAATGTCAAACAGATGCACGCGCGTTCAACCTTTACTGTGCGTGTGCAGATCAAGTGGACAGCCTGCGCGCTTATGCATCCAGGTGTTTGACCGGTTTTTCATTGGTAAGGGCGTGTGCAGCGTCACTGCCTTCTGAGGACAACCACCGCGCTGCGTGGACTCGACTGGCGGTGGCACCTCTAGAAGTCAAATGCATGTGGTTGCGTGCGTCCACTTCGTGAATACTGAAGTTTTTTCAGTGGCAGTAACGCATTTGTGAATGCAGCACATCTATCGGGTTACTTGCTAGGACTTCGCGTGCTGTGGGAGACTACCGCGTAATACGTTTTTCATACCCAGTATTTTATAAACACTCCCGGTGGGGCGCAATTCAGTGAGAAGTGGGCGCGAGCGTACGCGCGTTTACACATTCCTCAAGACCCGACTCCGCAGCGAATACCTCTTTTCGATGGTATCCCACTGCCGTGCCCTTATTTCAACTGTCGAGGCAAAACCCTGGTCTCCGCTGTTTTAGGAAGTACCTCCACCAGCATTTTTCTCTGATAGTGTCCTGCGCGGCATACAGTGTTTATGGCGGTACCTCTCTCAGTATCCATCGGTGCTGCTGACAACGCGGGCAGTACTTTCGGCAGAGTATACCTATTTATCTTAGCGTCTATATCAGTTTTGTCGAAAATTCCGCATATGCCTTGAAAGAGTGAAGTACGTGCACGCGTCACCTAGCCGACATACTCGTCAAAGCATGCGGCTCCACACTAAACAGGGACTATCACATTTGAAGTCCGCAGTGTGAATCGAATCCGCATACAGGGGAAAACGTGTATTTAAACGTAGCCCACACGCGTGCGCGTCACAGACAATTGGATGCAGAGCAGTATAATGGGACTGTGGAGTTCAAGTAGATGCACACCAGCCTGTGTACGGCCGTCTACTTTCTGCATTGTCTTATGCCATGTTTGCTATTCGTGACGTTGGAAAAGAAACAGCAATCGCCTTTGCGAAAGGCTGGTGACTCGCAAAAACTCGTTGCACGCATGCGTGGGCAGGCGTCTGAGTTAACTGAACTGGAAGCCTTACAGGCACACGTGGACACAAAGGTTGCAAGCATACAACCATGAAGCAATAGGTTAGAGAAGTCTACCTTTACGCACGTTGCCGCACACGAAGTGTGCGCTTCGTTCTGTATAACCCTTATGCAACACGTTGACCCGGAGGGATGGGTCTAGTTGAAAATGCGCACGCAAAGACGCTGGAGGCCGCAAGCAATGACTGCTGGTAAACGCGTTACAAGAGTGCATGCACAGAAAATGTCGGAAGGGCAGTACGTAGACACAAACAAGTCATTACACGAAGGATCACCTGTATACCCATCGACTAGTTCTGAGTTGTGGTGTTTCATTGCAGCCCTTCATTCAATGAGGAGAATGCGGGTTCCAGGTTGCCCAGCACAACTTTATTTCACCCATGCATGTGGAAGATGCAGGAGATGACATCTAACACGAAATCACACTCCACATCACAGCAAGACGCCCGCTGCGTCGGCGTCTCGATTTTCCCAAATACTGTCTCCTTGCTGCAGGATCAGCTGCTGGTCGCCGTTCGTCACTGTCCTGTCCGCCGATGGCTAACAAGTCATCTTGCTCTACGGCCGTGTCTCCTACAACTCACGGGCGTCAGGGTTGTTGTTCATGGCGTACTTCCTGTCATATGCCCCTAGTTCTATTACAGTAGTAGTGCGAATCCGGAGCGTGCTGCAGTTGCTAGAGGCTTCGTCAGCAGGTGCGAAAATACGAACAGTGAAGGCTAGCACAAGGAATGAGCATGAGTCCAGGACATCCATCGGTGATAAGCATGACTTACGCCGACGAAAATAGTGGCTGAGATGGCTTTACCTAAGGTAACACCAGACCCAATTTTTGCAGCAGTAGTACGTACAGCAAAAGCAAAAAGAAGGCATCCCGAGCCTCATATGTAGGGGAGACATCTGCATCCGTAACAGCAGTTGGACAACTGCAACAACGTTAGTAGAAAAACCAACACAGTTCAGGCCTTTCTCAAAGAACGGCCGCCTGCTTGTGGCAGTTTTAGTACACTTGTACCCAGAGTTCACCTGAAGGGGTACTTGGGCGCTCAAAAGGTAATCACATGGGCTGCTCTTAGGTGTACGTGTTTCTCCAGAGTGGAATGTATTCCTGCGGCAGCAAATCCGTCCTTGGAGGGATGCACGTGTCTCCTACGGCAGCAGACAGGACGAGTTGCACACGCACCACCCGCTGTTGCACGATTGGCGCACATGAGTGTGACTGCAGCAACTGTTGTTGGTGCTGAAAAATCCCTTCAGATCGCGAGAGGTGTTGCTTCGGCACATGCAAGGGCAGCCAGACTATCGCCCTTCGTAATTCCTCCACATATGGCGTTCAGCTAGTGCGTCTCGCGACGACGTACCACACAAAGAGGCCAGCGGTAAACGTCGGGCTGCAAAAACGACCTGCTCGGAACAAAGGTAGAAGTTCGTGATAAGGCGGTTGCTAGTAGTTGCCGCTGCTGCAGACACTGGGCACTGTGGATGCAGCGTTGGAGAGAGTCCTGTGCAAATTCCTGCAGCTTTGACGCACGATGCTGCATTGGGGGACAGGGAGAAGAGGTTACTCACATCCCAGAAAATGCCGTCACTTCTCTTCAGCATCTCTGTGTATGGTAGGCGGGGGGAACTGCGTTAGTGACTGCGTGAAGATTCTCTCGATTAGCCTTTGTTGTCCAGTTGCGTCGGTCTTTCTTAGGTGCACGCCATTTCGTGTTGCTGCATCAACTGGCGGCCTTGTTTCGCAGGCAGAGCTATATTTCCACGTGCGTACATCCTCTGTACCTGCATGCATAAAGAGCTGCCTTCGTATGCTTCTGACACTCTGGGGATACGCACAGGTGCTGCTCTCACGCACCACCAGCTACGTATGCCTTCGTGCACAATCACACTGCGTTGCTTTCCTGTAAAAAGCTTGAAAACGTAAAAAAGTTCTTCTCGATCCCGTATCTAACGTGCATATGGTCGGTTAAAGTACGCGGCTGAGTCCTACGCGTGGACACCCCTTTCGTACACTGTCCATAGAGTTGCGCTCTCACAGATAGACTGACTACATACTGTAGTGTTGAGGAGTGTTCGGACGAGTCCTTGCAGCGTTATGCGTACGTGGCAGTAGATACGCAGGAATTCTTTTCGCGTGTGCACGCTTCCAGTAACGGAGCTCGAGCAACTGTGAAAAAACATGCATTTAAGTTTGAATCAACGCTCGCTCTGTGTTGCGCACAAAGAGTACGCAAGTATTCATCAGCGTACGTGTGTCTGGTGCATGTGCAGCTACGCACATCTCGAAAACTTATGCAAGTGTTCTTATTTCGATGCGTCCCTGTTTTGCTCGCAACGGCTCCTAGCCCTGAAACACATTCTGCAACATCACAAATGCATCTTTTCTCTTGGCTACGGCTGCCGCGTGAGGCGATGAATATCCCAGCGCGAGCGCGCGCGGCCACTCGTGCATGCATCTAAACTTATAAATAATACACGCACATACGCTTGTGTACAGACGTGTTTCGTTATCCGCATTAATTCCTTATGACCCACGTTTAAATCAGTCTCTCAACACATTGGCGTGCGTTCAGAGTTACAAGCACGTACATAAATATTTTCGCACCTTGGGGCAATGTACGTGCTCACATTCAGTATTACCAAAAAGCTGTCCTACGCAGCCTTCTCGGTGTACATATTTATACTACACACAAGTGTATGAATATACCTAGATACATGTCCATACACACGCTCAGCCCGACACAAGTTGCGGTGTGCGTACACGCAGGCGCATTCAACATGCATAAGCTGGTTTGGAGAGACACGTATGCAATAAACCCCTCGTCTAGTTCACGTCTGCGCTGCTCTGTGTAAAGTTCTGTGCTCCACCGTCGCGTCCCACGTTTCCCGTGTGCATTCAACTCTGCAAGAATCATCACTTCTCCTTACGGCACTGCTACGGGAATGTCTTTACACATGCAGCCGCAGGAACACAGTTCCGCAGTGCTCCTCCTATGCTGTCCATACTGGTGTCCATGCAGGCTTGATTTCTTCCGCTAATTCGTGTGAACTGTAGTGGTGATCGCCCACACGCACGTGCTCCGCACCGGCTCGTGCTGCATACACGGGGCTGTCGGTGCTTTCCGCCTCCTCCGCCCGTACACCAAAGAGAAGAGCAACACCCGCAACACATTTTGTTTCGAAATTCCCGCTGCGATCAACCAGAACCAAAAAAAGCACGAATAGTCGCCGCTTGTAGTTGACGTGGTCGCGTTTAAGTTGTCCGCAGCCGCTGCCATCCGGTGCTGGGTGGCAGAGACGGCAGCAACGGCAGGCCGCGACTGCTGATGCGTGTGGTGGATTGACACAACTAACACGGCTACACGAGAACTCAACCTCCGTGTGAGCCACGCTGCCGCTCCACACCTAGTCTCATAGAAGAGCAGCAGTAGCAATGTCCCCCCCCAGAACAGGAGGTCCGCTCGCAGGAGTGTCTTGGCAGTGCTGCTCCTGCTGAAGTTTGCGCCGTCTGCGGACGGCGTGTTGGAGGGCCTGGCGCTGCTGTCTGCGGTGTATAGACTGCTGAAGAAACTGTTCTTTTTCCGCTTGCCAGTATACGTCGTGGTCGTAATCGAGTGGAGACTCCCCACCCACGCACCGCTCCAGAAAGGGGAACGGAATTAACTGGCGCAGCACGTTGACAGGAGTCTCTTCTCCCTGAGTGCTGCCACTGGCCGTAGAGTCCCCCTCCGGGCTACCGCTGCCATTGCAGTCTCCTCGACTGCTATGGCTCTCCGTTCCTAGTGGTGTCTGCAGACAGCTTCCTTGTGTCTTGTGAACAAAGATGACTTTCTTTGCCGTGTCCGGGTGCACCATGAGAGAGACCAGACGCCAAATAGGATCAAAGTAGCTTGGTGCATTTACGATGAAGGCAGCAGCAAGCACGTCAGTATAGTGATCATTGAGAATAGTGACAATTTCTCGAGAAACTTCTGTTCGAGGAATCTGCATGATCCCCCACTCGGAGAAATCCACTACAAATACGAGCTGATCTACTCCTTTTTCTCTGTCTAGCGACTCTAGCGCTCTTTCAATTGTGTACACCACGTACCGCTGGAAAAGGTGGGACCCAGTAGAGGAGTCTCGTCCAGGTCTGCAGCAGCACCAGCAGAAATGCGACGTACCGGAGCAGCACAGTAGAACACCGACCAAGCACGTGCCCTACTAGGCACTGACCAGGGAACACGACCAGTAGAAGAGACGAAGCCTACTGCACATAAAACGAATGAAAGTGAACCAGCGGCTGACAAAGGCACACAGCTCTACTGTCGTGACGAAGAGGTACAGGTCCACCAGAGAAAATGCGCGCAGAAACAGTGATATGGAGCAGCAGCAAAACGATGCAGGCTACGTGAAGTCTTTGGAATGGCAATAGAGCACGGGCAGAACATAGACCACAGAAAACACGACCAGCACGCAGGAGACTGGAGAGAACAAAGAAAGATGAAAACTTGTTTATTGGCACGCGCTCACGCATATCCAGGTGTACGTGGATACGTGTAGCTACGAGCAATTCTATGTGTACATATATATACCCGCACACATAGACGTATTCAAACGTACACGCGTCCACACGTAAATCAGGTGCTATGGCATAGCGGGCCAAAACCTTTTATACAACGAAGACTTCCGCGTATGGTTCCACTAACTGGCACCTACGCATACGTGTATTCCCGTATGTAGGTGCGAGTATGGAAACAGGCATGGGCCCAAGGTCCCGTCCGTCGTCGTGTGCAGACGAGTGTGCTCACTTCTTTGCACGCGCACAGGTGGGCGCACGGCCCCTCCTGACTGAATACGGGTGTTCGCACCGCGGAAGCAGAGGCTCGGCCCACCTTGAAACCTACTTGAAATAGACGACTGCCCTGCCGTAAATGTCGAATCCCTTGCGGTAGACACTTCCTCTGCGGGCAAAACTTGCCACTTGATTAGGAGAAACGTGCTGTGGTTTTTCCTGCCTCCTCCAGAGCAGTGTGCGCAGCAGCTGCTTCCGTGCCTCTTCTGCATCCCAGCCGTAACTGCGTAAATACCTCGCCAGGATCAAGTCGTCTTCCAGCCATAACACCTCCTCCCAGAAGAGCTTCAGCTCTTTCTCCTGTTCCTGCTCCTGCTGCGCTTGCTGTTTCTGTTTTTCGCTTTTCGCGTCAGCCACGTACACATGCGCCGCGCTGTCTCCTGAGCCGGCTGGTGTCGCCTTCTGCTCAGTAGTTGGAGACGCAGCAGCGGCAGCAGAAACCTCTCTCGCGCTTAAGAAATTCCAGCTAAACCAAGACGACGTTGAAGATGGCGTAGCACCTTCTGCATGAGCAGTCTTACTAGGCGCAGCAGCAGGATCAGCAGAAACAGGCAACACTTTTGAGCCACCGGTCGATGTAGCATCACTAGCCGAGGAAGCAGTCTCAACACCGGAAGTGTCGCTGGTATGGGTAGCAGGGTGCGAAGACGACCGAGACGGCGCACGTGCAGTACTTGTGGCCTCGCCTGCAGGATCTTCCTCGATCACATCATGCCAGCAGCTATCGTCGTTTGTCACCTCTGTAGCATTTGCCAATGCCGCGGCGTCAGCCCTTGGCGGTGCTTCTGCTGCCGTCGACGATAGTGGCTCCTCATCGGCGATTTCCAGAGAATCGAGAAAGCGTCTCAGTCTCTGAATCTTGCCCCGTTCTACTGGTGAAAATATGTGTGCGGGTAACGTTTCGACTTTAGGAGGCGACTTCAGCAGACGAGGAGGCGGTCCTGCAGCCGCGTCTGCTGTTGCCCCTCCTAGTGTTCCGTCTCTCTCACGTGAAGTGCCCATCCCCCCTTCTCTCCCTGCTGCCGCTACTCTCATACTCTCTACTTGCTAGTCAGATTTCTCCCCCTACTACAGCTGTTGACAACTCTGCTGCTTCTGCAGAGATATACGTCATCACTTTTGCTCCGGTGATACGCTCTCGTGCTAAGGCTGTTGCGGATACATGTCCTGTAGGTCGCTCAAAATGACGCATTTCTCACTGCGCTGCCACTCAGTCCTGTTCACTTTACACAGGTCTCACTGGAGCTGCTACTGCCTACGAACACGCGAGGGTATGCAACTCCTGCACGGCTTCTCAGAGAGAGCGAGGTAATACGTGCTCCCGCTGCCGCTGCTTCTTCTTTACACGCAGACCTCGCTGGTTTAAGGAGATACACCACATAACAGCAACAGCATGCGACGCGGCAGCAGCAACAGAAAGGAGAGTATCTGTCGAGAAGAAGGACTGGACGCCATAAAAGACCGTACCGGAGGAAGGAAAGCTGTGTCCTCTGGTGCGGGCCAGCCTCTGGAACGTTGAGCTCTTGTAGCACGCGGACACGTACACACCTATGCTTGCGTGTATTCGTCTGCAACTACGTAGCTACCATAGATATATATACATACTGTACTCTGCAGTGCCTCATTTCCTGTACCGAGCACAAAATAAGCAAACGCAGTGCAACACTGATCGAACAAAAAGACCGTCCACAAAAAAAATACAGAAAAGCGACTGCTCCCTGTGACACGCACGAAAAATCTAAATGCGGAAGATGCACAACCAGCTGAGCTGGATGCGCAAAACCACTGCGGTTTCACATGCAGAAACAGTGTGAATGTAATATGAGGAGTCCTACTGCAAGTTTACGCAGCTTCCGTGTACCGTCACACTTCGGTTCTAAAAGCACTAAAGGAGACAATATGACGGTAGAGAAAGAAGTCTTGGGGAGCAAATGACAACAACTGATTAACAGGGTGACGTATCACAGCCGACAGCAGAATACGGAAGGCAGAGACGCTCTGCTCTCTATACATACAAACGGGACCCTGTAGGTTCACGGATAATACGGCTTCACGAGTGCACCGAGGAAGGGGAGCAGAAGCTGAACAACGCACGCTCGCTAGTGAGACAGGAGAAGCACGAACAATACATCAGAAGTGGCGAAGGAGGATACGCTGGCGCAATAAGCGACTTGATCTGCGGTACCACGACGTTGTAGCGTAGCCGCAGCAAGAAATCGGACACATGGAAATAGGGAGAAGGCATATTTGCGTGTTCTTCACTGATATTTCAAGCATTTCGGTTTGCTGTCGAAGACGTGGTCAGTTTTACTCAAAGTTAATTTTAATATGGCGTAATACCCACGCTCACAAAACACGTAGTGGAGTTACATATCGATTTACACGTATCACGGTCGATGCCGACAATAGCCATTAGACATCCATGTTGACGCTTCTGGCGAAAAAATCGATCCGCCGAGCAGGAAGTTCCCAAACATCTGAAGGAGCTGCGACACGTAGATCGCCAGCGACGTACACGGTTGTTACAGGCAGGGTCGTCTTGACGCAGCCGGCAACGGGATCCATTCCGCGCCCGAACATGCTGATAATGAAAGCGGAATGAAGTTACCGAACCGTACGCGCAGCAGGTCAGGCTGTGGTCTCCCTCTGTTACGACACTGTGTTCCGTTAACCAATACTGACATTTACAGATGATTGAATTGTAACGCGAATGCTCGAAGAATCCCTGTTCAACTCACTCGAGTGACGGTCATCCGTGCATCCACGCGTACGACGGCCGTATAGGGCTCCTCGGACATTTCCCAGTCAACCGCCTCACTTCGGCACCGACTGTTGTGCAGCGATTTCCTACCGCGCCTACTTTTGTCAAGCAGACTCGAGAGCGTACGGAAATCCTTTTTTCCAGTCGTGGAAAAAGCTTAGGGCAGATCCTCGTGGTGAATAAACGACGCGACAGTGTGCTGAGCTGCGGTACATCGTGTGGTGTGCTGTACGTTCAGCGGCACTTCCGTACAAACGTTCGTGGAAACATAATGTATAATAACCAGGACTTACAACGTTTCCGTCGCATGTTGTAAACAAGTTCCATGCTGAACGTTCCTGGTGGCGTATATAAAGTATTTGTCACGTTCCTGTCATCGTGTGCAGTTCCGGATTCTAAGTCACGACCATGTAGACAAGAGAGAAGCGTGGACAGTGGGCGCCGTATTCGATCTCACCGTGCCCACACTACTGTCCGCGAAGAGATGCTCAACAGCTCACAAGCGAATGACGTCGCATGGCCGGGGCTCAAACGTCCACTGCACTGTGTGTTTCGTGCATCGGAGCAACACACGACGGACGTCTGGTGAGCGCTAGCCGGCCGTCTCTGATGCTCTCCGAATTTTGTAAAGACATACGAATAAAAGGAGCGCACCCCTTCGTTTCGAGATGCCATTTCCTCTTCGTTCTCTTTTCCGCCAACAGGCAAAACCTGATAACATACATGAGAGTTGAAGGTTGTTGCTCTTTTTCTGTTGTACCTGTTGCCAGTACCGTAACTCCCACACTTGCGAAAGCCTCTGCTGGACACGAGTCTACGAGATGGCGTGTCTCAGTTTTACATGGATACTCTTGCTTGCACAAGTGCGTCTACGCTGTCTCTACGTTGAGGGAAGGTCACATAATCAAGAGCTACTGCCTTCGTAGGTTCGCCTTTTTAGAATATAACACTGTGGATGCCGGACATTATTCACCTCATACTTTGTATGTGCTACCCTACCAGGTGCTTCTGGAATCATGCACACAGCGCATCATATCCAACCAATGCCGCATCCTTTTCTCTCTGCTGTTTTTGATACGTCTTCCACGGGAGGACCTGGCATATAACACGGGGGACTGGGGGGTTCAGCTATTGCGTGCACGTTTGTAGGAAGGCGTACGAAGAAGGCTGCAGGGTTATTGAACAGAGGCTGTTCCAACCTGAGTGCGCTTCCACATACTGGTACCTCCAGTGATACACGTAACAAGATGCTTACAAGCGATGGTAGAGAGGATATGCCCACTTCAGTACGGGTGTGTAAAGTCATGCATTCGTAGAGACGTCGGGTAAAAGGTTGATGGTGTTGACGACGGCCCTGCTCCAGTTTTTCTACATAGACGTAACTATTCTGCCCCTATTCCAGTTCTCTTACATATACGTAACTATTCAGGTAGGCCTACAAAAATATAAAAGGTGGTAAGTCACAAGAGGCTGGTACACTTCAGTCGTCGTTTGAATACTTTCACCTCTCTGGCTGGTACAAACGACCGAGGTCAGCTTAGAAAGGCGTCAACGGTGTTTCGTTTGTGGCATATACGAAAGCAGTACTTTTTTGGTTAATATGGGCACGATCTAATTAAGCGACGCACAGGTTATAGGTTTGAAATAAAAGCATGTCAATCTCGTGTAACATACCTAATGGGGAACACCTACATTAAGGAGAAGCCTTGCAGAACCTCGCTGCCTTCGCAAAAGGAACAATCTACAATGCTTCGTGCTTGTTGTGGTGTCACGACTAGACCGCCACTGAGATTGTAGGCAACGCCGAAATAAGGGCCTGCTCCATTGCATCAGTCCGACTAGTCAGGTTCGCTTCCGTCGTCTCCACGTCCTGATGAGCTTGACGACCAGTGTGCCGTACCAGTCCTCTGCTTGTGTTTGCAGCTGACAAAACCTTCTCTGTGTGACTGGTCGGCGACCGTGAAAGCTAGCATCTGGGTCTGCTCAAGAAGTCGGTTGTCACGTCTGTGGAACCGATGCTTCTTGAGGTACACGTAGGTGTGTAAGCATGGATATATATTCGCCGCAGGAAGGAACCACAACAAGGTGCCAGCCATCCACTACTTTAAACTCTTCGCCACGCTCAGTAACAGAGATGCACTTGTGACTGCCCAAACGGGACTTAGAGGGGATGGCATGCGAACACGGTGAATAGGCAAGAAAGTTTCCCAACTAAGAAGGAAAAGGAATGCTTGGGAAGTGTCCCGAGTGGCACGTAGACCTGGAGACACTTGTATACATACACGTGTGGATGAGCACGTGGAATCTGAGGATGCATGAAAATGAATAAATATTAGCACACCTGTGCTTCTAGAATAAGAGACGAGCCGTATACTGCGGGAAAGCGTACGCAGCTCAACAAGCATGCATACGTATCAAAGACCAAGTAGTGAACGGGTGCACCACAGTGACGAGGGCGAATGATGCCTTCTACAACGTGTAATCGACGGTCTGTAGAAGGGTGTGACCTGCGTGCGCGTATTTGTGACGCAAGTGCGTTGACGTTCACAACTAGTGGTATGATATTTTCAAGTCGATATCGGCGATGACGCCATATACGCTACGCGTACCAGACACAGTGCATGGGTGCAACACACAAAAAGGTGTACCTTTTTGCACGTTCGTCTCGAAAGCCGACGTAGGTCTGCCACCGGAGCGCAGTTTCTATGTCGGAGACATCGTAACAAAATGTATCGTCAAGGTTGACGCTGGAGAACATAGCGTTCTTCCGCACGCTATGTGGATTCGAGAAGGTCTACTCGTGCACGTCTTCGTACGTAATAGCAGAAGTCGGTCTACACGACAATGTCCACATAAGTGGAGTCACAGTTGGTATTTCCCTTTAAGCAAAGCAATAGCTTCGGAGATTTCGAAGTCGGCAGCACAATATGAAAAAGACAAACGAGCTTTCAGTTATCGGTCCCCTACCCCCATGCTGTAGCTATACAGATTATTGCTCTATCTGTAACAGAGTACGTGGGAACATCCAGTAAAATGCAGCAGCAATTTCGTTTGGCTCACTGGGTAAGCGCCGACTGGTAAGTTATCTACCTTTTGTTGCTAAGGCATTCTAATATCCAGGGGGATAAGGAAGGAACAGACGCACGCTCGAGTCATATTGCCACACATTCGAATTTATAGATATGTGTGCAGCTGCGAATTCTTCATCTGTACTTAAGTACCACCCTACGGTACTTCCCATTTCGCTCCGCCTTACGGGTCTGAGTTTTTCATGGCCAAAAGAGGCATCTTGCTTGTACGGCTTTGCAGTAGACCCTGTGAATTTGGAAGCTTTCCAGTTTTCTAACAATGGACTAGGTTCGCCAGCCGCTTTATACTTGCTCGTGAATAAACGGAGACGCTCTGGTTGCTGGCGTAGAAAGATAGCTCATGAATCTTGCAGTGCTCGCCTGAAACGTCTGAAATGTTGGCTCCGCAAAACTTTTTGTCGTCCTTGCTGCCGTGTGCCGCTTTTGATGGCTTTTACGTGGATGGTTTTTCTGGGAACGTTCAGGAAGGCTCCGACGGCGACCACTTTTTCTTGTGTTGTCAAGTGTGCGATATTTATTTAGTAGTGGCACCAGCAGTGAGCTTGTGCGATATTTATTATGTAGGGGCACCGGCAGTGAGCCTGTGCGATATTTATTATGTAGTGGCACCAGCAGTGAGCCTCTCCATCAGTTGCGGCGAGCGATCTGCGTCAGCCTGTCACCTTTCCGCAGTCTCTGACTCAAACACAGCGAGTGTACCTTCACTGCGTATCGAAGCTCCGAACAACACTCGCGCATCTTTGTATGCGTCAACCACGACGGACGATGGTTCGCTGGCGTATATTAGTGCTTAGAGGTCTTTGTGAGTATCTGCGTAGTCAGGTCGGTCAAATGATCGAGACGCGAGATAGGCATGTGGCACGCAGAAGACACCTTTACCTACTTGCACACAAGCGTGGATGCACACTGGGCCACCATCTTCCGTGATTGCGTGGAGCAATGAATACACGTGGTAGTCTGTGTATGCCAGGGTACACGTGACACACTGATGTGCACAAAGCAGTATACGCACACGACGTGCCTGTTTTCAAAAGCCCGCGAACCGCAGCATCCTTACACTTGTACAGGCTTAGTGTACACAAAATGGCTACACGACAATGTGCCGGGTGCATTTGGATCGAAAGGAACGATTGCGCCAACCTCCTTTATATGCAGCATATGTAATTATATGCCTGCCTCAACATGTAAAAAGTCAGAACCAGTTATTCTTTCGTTTACGAACCAGCAGACTGCGCCAGAGATGTCGTAACAGCCGGAAGAAATCTACGTTGCCGTAGACGAAGTAAGTCCAGCTCAAAATGCACAGTAGTGCCTTGCTGACAAAAATTAGGAATACGGATGCAGTTTACGTCTCCATGTCAGGAAAGAGAGACATCATTAATGTATGCAGTTTCCTGAAATATATGTGGATTATACAATATCACCATTGTTGCCACTGCACATCTGTTGGGACCTGCCGTCCTACTGTACGCAGATACACGTACGTCACGTGTGAGGGCTGCAGCTGGAAGATTCTAAACCGTCTCTGTTACCAGGTGCTCTCTGTTCGTTACGTACTTCGCACGGGTATTCTCGTGGTGATCAACTGCAGACGCAGATGACTGCTTAGCAGAAATCTCTTTACAAAAATGGACGCTCGGACACTATGTGAACGGTTTACTGTAGATATACAGGCGATCACCTCGTGTACGTAGTGCCTCACTTCTGTACGAATCTACAAATCCCACTATTATGAATACATATATATATATATATATGTAAGTATTATATGCGCGACGGACGAGAGCACGCCCCATTGTATAAAGTGCAGCAAAGCCACATGCACTTTTCCATCCAGAGCCGACATGCATGCTTCCCAGCCCGTCTTGCGGCCGCGTGAACACGGCGTTGCGGTAATGCAATTTCACCTGCCTTTATGAAGAGGATGACTTATTTCAACATTTCGGTCACTAACGTGAGTCTTTAGTTCCATCTCTGTGGAATGGGCGTGCCTCGAAGACTCCGCGCAGCGTGTCTGTTTCCTCGGGCGCGAGCTTTATGTGAGAGACCTGCAGAATGAAATGTACGGTTTGATGCACGAAGTTAAAGAATGCAGGAGGTATATGGAGTAAAAGGTTTTAATCTGAGAGTCGCCGTGGGCCAGCTGAAATTGTGATACATGTATCGAAGTAGGCACAGAAATTTTCGGTTTGTAGGCACATAGGCAGACAGACAGGTAAATTCTCAACATTTCTTTCCCGGTATCTGCTTCTGTAGTGTGGGAGAATTTCAACGTCTTTCCTGTAGACGCCCGCATTCGGGTGGAAATCCCGACGTAGTGCGCTTTGGATGATCGCCGCGTACCTCCCTGTCTAGTTCCACAGTTTCTGACGGCCAGAACCGTGCATTCTGGTACTGAAAATCTCCGTATGAGTTGAGCCCTTTTTTGCAGTTCCGACTTCCACTACGTATCTCTACGCGCTCCGTGCGGCGCGACGCTGCATCTCTAACTTCAAGAGAGTCCTTCGGGGCACCAACGCACACGAGTTTCGCAGAAACACATTTACGAGGCACTACGGACCTTCTGCCGTTCTCCACCATACTTGCTTTTTGTGTATTAGTTCGATCGCGAAGGCTGCTCACGGAGTAATGATGGATGAACGAGTTTTCCGCAGCGTCAAGATTTCTGTGTGCTGATGCTGGAGGATGGGCGACCACGCAGAAGCAGGTCTCTCCGCAAAGAAGATCCTTCCGTGAAGCTCATTGCCGCTGGTCTGCAGCCCCATCGGCCTCTGTGGTCTCGCAGCATTACACTGTGTGTCCACACACTTCAAGAAAATTCTAGTTTGTGCCGTCTTTGTCCGCTTGGCCTCTTTTGCCTTTTCCTCGAGTTCGCGTTTACGTCTCGCCTTCTTACGTGTCCGTACCGTCGGTCTTTTCGTCGCGCTCCCTTCCGACCCTGTCGGCTCGCCGTATCTTTCACCTCATCTTGATCTTTCTACAGGTGCTTTAGACTCCCTTCCTTGTCGCAGCTTCGATCGTTTATTGTTACCTGCGCATTCCCTCCTGAGTGGCGTAATACATACCTGCGCGCATCTTCTTACCGCCCGCCTCCCCCGTCTTCACCTTTCTGTGCACGCTACAGTAGTCGCCATTCTCACAGCTAGGAAGGCCTAAGCCTGGACATATCCGCACGTAGCTGTTATGCGTGTGCTTCTAATTTTGTTTGCCTGGTAGAGGGCTCCAAAACGCGTGAGCGAGTGTGTGTGTGCCGTGTGTGAGTGTGGAAACGAATTCAGCCTGAGCAGGGGCGCAGCACTACCCTGAGACTACATACGCGTAATAAACAGCTGCTGTCTACACGTATGTGTGTATACGTCTCCAGGACACGAGTATGTGTACTGGTACATTCGTCACGTGCGTAGAGAAAGTCACACGCAGACTGGTAATGCTCTCCTTTCTTGCATCTTATTTTTCTTGCGCACTGTAGTTTGCCTGGAAGAGAAGATCTCGGTACGTCTGCAGACGCGTCCCGCAGCCGACGGGTGGCGAACTCCCGCATCCGTCGAGATCTTGCAGTGAAAAATTAAGTGACGTAGCGCCCGTCCCGTTCTTCAAGGGACATGATGCCTGCTGCTTCTGCTGCCTCCGCGGAGGCATTGCCTCCGTCGTCACCGGCTGCTGCTGCTTCTGTGAGCGGCGAGAAATTTTTTCTCACCTCGTCTTCCGATTCGCGCTCACCTGGGGCTGCCGCGTCTGTACCGCACTCTCCTTTTTCTGAATTCTTTGCATCTTGTCAGGCAGCTCTGGCGTCCTCTTCCGCGGGGGGTGAGAACTCGCCAGCACCAACTTCTGTGCGTAGTGGTGCTGTTGCCACTGCAGCTCTTGGTGCGAGTGGTGCTGCTGCGGCTGCGTCTGCTGCTGCGGGGGCTAGTACTGCTGCCGCTGCTGCGTTTGTTGCTGCGGGCGCTGCTGCGGCTGTGGGGGCTGCGGCTCCTTTTGGTGTCTGGCTGGCAGAGTTGTTTCGGCCGCCTCGTTGGCGCCTTATTCTCGACGCGGATCCGTCAGTGGGCCGTCCGTTCCTTCCGGAAGTGTGCTGCAGCATCTGCCTGCTGCAGCGTCGGCTGGAAGCAGCAGGCAGAGCATTTCTCGAGAAGTATGAGGTGCCCCGTGCTGCACTAGACGAACACAGCAAAAACCAGCGAGAGAAATCACGCCGGGGACATACTAGCAAAGGTTCGTACATTCCTAACTACCCCGCACATTTCGCTGCGGGTAGGGCAGCGGTAGCAGACAGCAGAGAGCCTCTGGCCTTTCCAGCCGGGTACGTGATTCAGCTGATTTTGCTGTTGCTGTTGCTCAGCTTACTAAGACGAGGAGGGCTGCTCTCCGAATATTCGCTGCGGTGGATGTCAGCGGTTGCCTGCTCCGTGTTGGTGTGTGGCTGCGACGTAGACGGACACGTGCGACCCGCGTAGTTGTTGTTCCTGCTGGGGCTCTCGAGTGACGGTTTCGATTTCTTTTGGCGCGCAGGTGAAGATGTTTCTGATAAGGAGGAACAGTTTTACGCGGTCGATGAGGCCCGGTGGCGGTCCAAGAGACGAGGAGCAGCAGCCCGAGGAACAGCAGGTCGGCTTTTCTCTTCAACACAGTGATTCCTTCTCTTTCTCTCCCACCACTTGAGTGCATTTTGCTCACACGGTGTAAGTACGCCGCATATGTGTCTGTGTACGAATATAGAAGACGTTTTCGCTGTCAGTTGTTGCAGTGTGTAAGGGACCTAGACCGTGTGTATCTATCCTTGCTGCTGGTGCCACTGCAGCATTCGGCCGTCCCGCCCGTTTGATGATGCTTCCGGTCCCTCCGTATGCAATGTAGAAATACTCCGCGCCCCCGTACGTGCTCGTAGCTGTTCACGCCTCCGGAGAGAAGCATATGTGTGTATATACGCGGACAAGACGAGGTGCCTAGATAGGCACGAACATGTACAGGATACTTTGTGTATGTATTCATACGAGGCACTGCTGTGAGTGTAGCTGTTCGTGCGTCGTTTTTTTCGAGGCTGTGGGAAGCGTCGCGTGTGGGTGTATACGTGGCAGTCACATCCATCTGGTTGTTACACCGACTACTTCGGAATGACTACGGATTCTGTGTTTCACGATTAATTCCACTTTCTCCCTCTCGCCGGGATTTACATCAGTCTTGTTCGGCTTTCTCGTGGACTTAGTTCGCGACCGTCTTTTAACTATTAGAAAGAACGATACACGTGTCACTGACGCCTCTACAATTCGGTTTATTGGGTGGGCTTGTGCTGACTTGACGTCACTGTATCAGAAGCCGTGTTTACTTCTCTACTGCTGCCTGTGTGTTAGTTTTCTGTTGTGGTACGCACGTCTGCTGGTATGGGTAGGACCTCTGGGCTGCGGCTGTTGCGGCGGTTGGGGTGTCCGCTGGGACCCTCCTGCACAGGGCTGCTAGGTGGTTTCTGGGCCTTGTGGGGTCCGCTGTTAGTGGAGTCGTCAATATTGGGAGGCAGCAGCGAGGGGTCGGAGCTCCGCGTCCTCCGTAGAAGCGTCTAAACGAGTCCATATGCGGTGTCACTTTTTCTTTATGCCGCGTGACGGGGAAGTGCGTTGTAGGTCCTGTGGTTGCTGCTGCTATGTGGTGTTGTCGCTTCAGAAGGCATTCTCTTGTCGTACGCCTGTATGTGGAGCGTGTGTGTGCTGCAGGATGTTTGTTCCCGCCCCTGATACCAGGAGTTTTTGCCACTAGTGTACGCCACTGCCATTGCTAGAGCTGTTACATGCGATGCTGCTCTATGGCTGACGAGGGTACTGCTGCCGCTTTTCTTGTATCGGCGGCTGCTGCGGGGGGCATTGTCTAGTTGCTGGTGCGCGATCGTTGAAGTGACATTTAGGGCATCTTGTCGGCGTTTCTTCGTGTTGCTGCCCACCTTTGGGCATCGCGGAGCCGGCTGCTTTTGCATGTGTTGCTGGTGTTCCTGCTGTTCTCGCTGGACGAACAGGAAACGCAGCTGGCCGCGGTGGGGGGGGAGGCAGCGGGAGCGTGTTCTTGAGCGTGACGCACCTGAAGAAGTTGCTGGCGGCGGAACAAACTTTATACGCGGTCTTAGGCGTGCAAGAAGGAGCTACAACTGAGGAAATCAAGAAGCGTTACAGGAAGCTTGTGCTTGAACACCACCCGGACAAGGCAAAACGCAGACACGACGGTTCCTCCGATTCACTTTCTCTCCCTGACGGTGCGGACGCTGCTGCTCCTGGTGCTGGTGCTGGGCCGGCAGCCACTGCTTCTGCGGCTGCATTGGGGTCTGGGGGCCTAGGTGCTCCTGGAGGAACAGCAGGAACTGCCGCTTCGGGTGACAATGTTGGCGGCGCTTCTGCTGACGCTGCCGCTGCGCAGACGGGCTCGGCAGAAGGAGTTGCTGCAGCAGCGGAAAAGAGAGAATCAGAGGCGCATGAAGGGAAAACAGCTACTGCGACTGGCGGCACCTGTAGCAGCAACAATGCAGAGCCGGAAGACGGCCACGCGCACTTTCTCAAAATTCAAGAGGCATACGAAGCACTGACGGGTTAGCGTCCTTCCCCACTAGAGTACTCGTTATGACCTGTTCATGCTTCTGTCTGTGTGAAGGCGGTTTCTTGTGTATTTCCATCATATTCACATGTGCCCGATTTTTGTGTACACGCAGTCGCCTAAGCAGATATGTAGACATGTATATGTGTACACGTGACGTGGGCTTGGGCGCGCGGTTCAGTAACTGTAGAAGACCTGATGTGGTTGTGGCTTTGTACGCTTGCGTGTAGCTCGTGGTGTGCGTCTGTGTGTGTCTGTGTACGTGTGAATTGGTGTATGCGTACACATAGGTATATATCTACATGTGCGCTGATGGTGCTGTGTGTGTACATGAGTGTATATATATTTGCCTATCCGTTACATGTATAAATGTTCGTGTGTGGTATCATAGATGCGCGTGTCTGCAGGGGTTCACGTGTATATATACGTACGTGTACGTGGGGGAAGCAGGCAACGTGACGCGGAAAACTGAGGCTTCACCTGGTCTTGTGTCAAGGTTAGACGCACTCGTATGCATCAAAGCTATTTCAGGATGCGTGTGTCCGCGTCCGTGGTCAGTTCTGCTTTACGACGAAGCAAGCGCATCACGTGGCAAACCCTGTGTCGTCGTCTTCCTTGTCGTCTCTGTAGCTGCTTCGTGGGCAAGTGCTGTGTGTACTGCGATTTGCGTGTGCCTGCACGTGTGTCTGCACATGACCGTGCTACTCATTTTGCAAGCTCGTCAGCGTGGAGCATGCAAATACTGGAGGTGTTGCTTTTCTGCGACAGCGTCTCTCAAGATTCAAGTCCATGCTCGAGACGCGCGCATGACACGTTATTCGTCTACGCAGGGGCTGCGCGCGCAAATTTCTTCCCAGAAGATTCGTACGTACATGCGTATGTATGTAGGGATCGTCCGCGTATATAGACCTGTTGTCTGTAGCGCAGCCATCTTGGCGACACACAGCGAGGCAGAGGGGTGTTTGGTCACCTCAGCAGGCTGCGCTGGTCCTGGGCTGTCGCGCGCAGACACCCGCAGAGGCGTGAGGTGTACGTACAGCACACGCCATTACACAACAACGACGCAATCTGTGGTTTACCGCACGCACCGTTTCGTCAAAACGGAATTCGTGCGTAGCTGGAGGGCTGTCGCATTGCGTCTGCGTGATAAGTGGAAACATGCGCATCTGTTTTCGACAAGACGTTGGTCCGTACAAATGTAGCGACCGCACACCAGGTATGGCCTCCGTACGTGTGTCTCCTACACGTAGGGTGTACGGAGACCCACGTGCGTGTGGGCGCCACGTTGTGTGCACGCGGTTGATATCGCAGTCTTTATACGCTTTCGTGGAACGTGCAATTTTCCAGATGCTTCCTCGCATCCGAAAAAGAAGATTTCTTGCTTGCGTCTCCCCGGAATGCGTTGGGGTCTGCTTGTTTCTGCGAAAAGCCGGACACTTGAAAATGGCACACGGACGCATGGACGTGTATGTCCTTTTCCCCCAGTGGCACTGCATGTCGGGCGGGCCCAGCTGCCGGTCTCTACGGTATACGTAAATTTGCGGATGCACGCGACCACACACACGTCACTGGCTCATGGTGTACACAGGTATATATGTGTGTGCATGTGGGGAGGTGGATCTGGAGCAGGTCGTCACTGCTGCGTTTGAGGATGCCCTTCTGTATACCTGGTGGGACGGTCACTGTGTGTCACGCCCGTCCTACGTCTGTAACTCGTGTTAATGTACATACCGGTTCTGTGATAATTTTGACGGTGACGACGACGTACACGACGTGGAGCTCTGTTGTTTGTCTACGCGAACCGTAAAACTTGGTGTGTGTGTTTTCCCTGGTCTCGCCGTGTATATCCCTGCACTCGTATTTGAGGAGCGGCCTGCAATGGAGACGTGGCAGCAGGTGTGTGTCGTCTTCTGTCCAGATGTGGAGTTCCGAAGACAGTATGACTCGGCACTGCCGTTTGACGATACGATTCCTGCGGCCAGTTCGGTTAAATCTCCGGAGAGTTTCTTTACGGTTTTCCGTCCCGTTTTTGAAAGCAACGCCAGGTGAGAAACTGCTGCTGCTGCTGGCGTTGCCCTCTGCACCCCCCTGCTGCTATATCCTTTTTTTCTTGGCAGGCACCACAGTAGTTCCAGTTCAACTGCGCGGCTGCTGCGTGGTCAGGTGCTGCCGCATCCTCGCCGCTTCTCGCTTCGTTCACATCATAGTCACAGCCCGCCTGAGCGTACAAGTCGTCGTCGTAGTAGCCACAATAGCAGCAGCTCGTCATCCTAATTTTCTCTACCGTCTGTGTTACACGCTGCGTTTCGTCAGTCTCGAGACGGCGCGTCACCTGCTTTGAAAGGGCTCTGTGTACGGTCGAGCGTCCCCGGGGTCTCGGGCACCACACGGTGTAGCTGCCTGCAGCTTCTCTTCTGCATCGCGTGTCGTTGCCATCGCCAGCTGCATCTGCTTGTCCGTCAACAGGTGGCAGCTGTGGTGCTGTTGTACTACTGCGTGACGGCTTCGTGTTTTCGCTCATTCGCCCTATTGCCCGTGACTACGCTGTTGGTGTTTGTCGTATTTAGAAGAAGATTTTTGCTACCGCTCTGTGGACAGCTGCTGGAGAGCGTACTGAGTGTTTCGTCCACTTCCTGCAGCTTCTCTCTTTTGTTTGGGCGACAGGAAGTGGAGCCGTGTCAGCCTTCTGGCGGATTACAGGACATGCGCCTAGTCACTTCAGAGAGTCTTCTACGTGTTTCTCTGTAGACGTCTAAAGCGTGGAAATAACTTTGCTGCTGTTGCTTTTTCGCTGCGTCTGCGTAAGTTGTGTGTGTGTGTGTGGAGAGAGAGAGAGAGACACACGCGCTGCTTCCGTGCGGTGAAGGGTCCAGGGGTAGTTGTGCCGTAGTCTGGACAAAGACGTCCTCAGATGTGAAGAAGCAGGGAAGCAGTGCGCTCATGGGTTGTTGACTCTCTACGTTGCAGAGTGGCTAGTTGTCCACGCATTCTGCACGTCTACTGCGGGCCACATAGGCCACCGACACGTGACAGCGTTTACTTGCCTATGGTGAGAGTGAGTGAATTTTGGGGTTTCTGAGGTAGTGCGCGTTCTTCTCTGGGCATACAGATACATTATACCTGCATACATAGGCGTATATACATATATGTCCGCACAAATATCCTGAAGAATACATAGGTGGTCAGTAATTCGACCACCGCCGCCTGAGAAGCCGGGATATACGCGGATGCCGTAAACACGTGATAGGCGCGACAACTTGTGTGCAGGGTCGTGGGTCCGGTACGAGAAAGGGAGGGTCACGCAAGCGCTTGGAGAATGTTCATGGTGTCTCCGGTGCTGGGCGTAATTATTCTCTCGCGCTCGGGATCGGTGTACTTGAAAGGGGTCTTCCACGCGTGCGTGCCCGGCAATTCTTTGCTGCAGTTGTGTCTCTGTGTGCTTGCTGTCGCTCGTCGAGGACACGCAGAGAGACAGAAGGAGGCGTACACATATACATATGCGTATACATATGTATATATACAAATGTATATATACATATGTATATATGTGTACATATGTATATGTATACGTGTGTACGTGTGCATC
Organism: Sarcocystis neurona; assembly: GCA_000727475.1. NCBI lineage: Eukaryota > Apicomplexa > Conoidasida > Eucoccidiorida > Sarcocystidae > Sarcocystis > Sarcocystis neurona. The sequence goes on along the minus strand of KL647289.1, from coordinate 3,040,209 downwards.
CGAGCTGTGTGTACGTTTGTATTCTTCGGCGTCGAGGGAGAGGTAGAGACGTACGTGCATATGCACGTCTGCGTGTGAATGATTTAGCTTCACGTAAGTTAACGTAAGTGTATATGTGTGTTCCTCCGTATGTGTATGCATTGCCTGAATTTGTAAGGACAGGTCTTTTGTAGAGGACTGGAGTACTAATGTTGTTGCGCGCGTGTCCGTGTGTACAGGTGGTCTGCGCGTCGTCCTGTGCCACCTTTGGGAGACGCGGACACTCCGGCAACGCTGGTGAACTTTTTTTACGACTTCTGGTTTGATTTTCAATCTTGGCGGGACTTCGGCATTCACGACGAATACGACTTAAACGAAGCAGAAAGTCGCGAAGAACGGAGGTAAATCGTCTTTTATTCGCCGCTTTCGTCTTGACTCACGATGTGACAAGCTGTAAATCGGCGTGCGCGTTAGAAGTGTGTCTTTTTCCCTGTTGTCCGTTTTTCCCCTGTTGTTCGTGTGTCGCTGTGTTTCTGCGCACCGGCCGGACAGTGCTGAAGCAGTTTACCGACAGACGTTTCTTGCCTGGGTGGGGCGCCGAGCTTTTTCTGAGAGCAACAGAGGATACGCCTCCTACTGCACGGAGTAAAAGTGACTACCCCTGTATGTGTAGGTGTGCAAGCGTGCGTACGTGCGTGGATGGGTGGGTGCCTGCTCGCAAGAATAAATATGCGTGTGGATTTACATACATGTTTATCTGGTGGGCGCTGGTGCTTGTGTCAGTCAAAACTCGGAGCTTGGTCAGGTGTTATTTTCTTTGGTCGAGACCAGAGAGATAGCGCTCAGTACGTAAGCCTGCAGGTCTCATTTTTCCCCAGCGCATCTACTCACACTTGCGCGTATTCGTTCACCACTACGTAAATTGAGAACTAGACACACACACACACACACACAGACTATGTCATCTCCGCGGATGTGTGCATCCCTGCGTGTGCCTTTATGTACATATGTATATATATATGTATACATTTGCAAGTGCAGTGCAAGTGTATGCGTAGTAAGGGACGCAAAGTAATCTTTGATAACCAAGAATTGACAGTATTTGTTTTTATTTGGTGTTGCAGATGGATGGACAGAGAAAACCAGAGAGTTCGAAAAAAGCATATGAAGACCGAGCGAGCGCGCATCCAGAGACTCGTCGAGACCGCTTATTCTTTGTGAGTGGTCGCTCGCATCTGCAGAAATATCGAGATAGTCGGCGTTACTCAGGACAGTCACACACTTGTCGACTTGTTGACTTTTCTTTCCTTGGAGGGCGAGGAAGTTAGCAGCTCCTTAGCCGTTCCTGGAACGCATTTGTCTCGCTGGCGTTCACACGTCCGCAGTTTGATGACGGTGTGTGTCTGCGTTGCGGGAACGCGAACGTCGTCGACGGGAGAGTTAGGGCGTCTCCCTGCTGTGGTAGTGTGCTTGTGTGGCCCTCTGTTCATACGGCGCGGTGGAGAGACGGGGCGGGCCGTAGTAGGCGTAGTGGAACTCTCCTTTCTGTTGGCACTCTCATCTTCGGTTAACGCTGGTCAACTGCGCCCTCCCAGTCTCTAAGAAGCTCTTCTCCCATCCTTCTTTGTCTATGCGAAGTGTTGTATGTGTACGTGCGTGTGTGGTGGAGGGGGGCTGTGTGGGTGTCTGTGTGCGTATGTATCTGTATAAGTGTATACATCCGTATTCATGTGTATGCATATACGTATACATCTGTATATACTCCTATGTACGTCTGTATATATATCCATACACGTATGCATATATATACGTGTAAATATCTATGTGTGTACGTGTGTGCCTACCTGCGTATGGCTGTGTTGTGTGTGATGAACGCGTCCGTCCATATACTTTTACGTGGATCCCTGATGTCGCGACCAGTGCTGCTGTATTCGCGAAGGTTTTTGTTTTTCCTCGAACACGTGTCCTTTACGAACCTCCTGTTGACACGAAGGCACCTTCTGCGTTTCCTCCGGGTGCGGCTGCCGTCCACGAAGGTGACGTGATCGATTGACCGTGTTTGCCCGCTGCTGCGTGCTAATAACTCCGTGTCGCGTGTATGAGCGTATGCCTGCGTTTCTCCCTGCCTTCTTCTTGCCGGTCTTGGCGCGTCGTCCGTATCTGCGTCTCTTCACTTCTTTTCGCGCCTGCTTCTGTAATTGTTTCTCGCTTGGCCATAGCTGTACGGTACACGTGCGCGCCTTGTGGTCCCGTGTCGACAGGTGTGCGTGTGGAATTTGTGTACTGTCTTTGTGACAGATTTGACGTATACGCATGCCGGACACGTATCTTTTTCCCTGCGTACACGTATAGTGGGACATACCTGCTGCTTCACAGGAAGCCCTTAACATGTGTGGCTGAAAGTGTATACATACATCACGTCATACATCTGTATTCGCCTCTTCCACTGTCTGTGTGTACATATATATATATATATGTATATGGCTTTTTCTGCTTGAAAAGCATCAGAGTGATTCGAGCGTGAAACCGGAGTGACGCGCGGTCATCGGGCCGCACCTGTGTGCTCGCAGGCGTGGAGAGTTGTGGTGACGTGTGTATATTTGCGTGTGCGTGTGGAGGGCGCCAATGCATTTGTTCATTTGCTGCCGCGTGTGACCAGACGGACCGTCAGCAGGGCGTTTCTTTTTCGGTAACTTGGCGCATACGCTGTTCGTGTACACACGGGTGGACGGCAAATGTTTTTCCTCAGAGATCCGCGGGTGTTGAAGGAGAAGGAGGCCGCGAAGAGGAAGAGGGAGGAGGAGAAAGCAGCGCGGCAGCGGGCACTCGAAGAGCAGCGGAAACAAAAAGAGTTGGAGGAACGCAAGTTGAGGTGGGACTGTTTTCGACTTCATAGACACGCCGTCGGAGATACGTTTTATATGTGTGGTGTCCGTCATTCGCCTGTCGTTAACCGCTAAGACGTTGTTTGTGTTTTCCTTTTCTCCGCAGAAGCTGGTAATGTTGACGACTGGAGGTTCCAATGTTGAAGTGAAATACACTCTGCAAACACCGTATTCCGCTGCCCGTTTTGAGTACCGCACAAGAGTACGTGCGTCGTGACGGATGCGCAGCGAAGGACGTATCAACGTAGAATGTCGATGTGAGATAAATGTACGTGGTTGACAGTCACGTGCCTACTCTGGACGCTTACGGAAGCATACTTACGAGACAGTTTCTCCGGGGCATACATATTCGCAGCTGGACTCTCTTAACGCTCTTACCCGTCCGCGTACTTTCTTTTTATATCTTGTCCAGAGTAATTCGTGGTGAGGGTACTCACGCGAGAGAGAGAGCAACGAAAATGTAGGAAGGCGCGAGTGAAGCATGGGTTGTGGTGCTGTGGCGCGTGAGACAAGAGCACCTTGCTGCTGTAGACCGGCGCGTTTCGCACGTGACGGCTTTTTGTATAGTTCAACAGGTACTTCTGAAGTGCATAGGCTGTCGTTGTTCATTAAGGACAATAGTTAGCTGTGGAAGAACCTTTTTTTTCTGCGGACGATTACGGCGCGTCATGTGGCTAATGCGACAGAGCGAACGTGGTCGTCGAAGAGGCAGTACGGAGACGGTGAAGCTACGACTTCGCCACACACACAGAGGTGGTTGTTACGCGCTTTGTGAAGGTTTCGTGTCTGTTTACTTAGGTGCTGTAACAAGACGAAGGCGCCAATCTGCACGCACGCAATAATGCACCCTCTGTCGTGTATATGCGTGGGTATACGATTCTTACGTGTGTGTACGCTCAGGGAGTCTGCAGCTGCGGAAGAGAGAAGGAAAGAAGAGGAGGAAAAGCAGCGGGTGCTTCGAGAACGGCAGCAGCGCGACAACCACAAGAAGTGGTAAACAACATTGGAGCGAATTTGTTGGCTATTTCGTTTCCTATTTTGGACATTTTCGCTTCAGCTTTCCACTCGCTTCTTCACAAGTTTCTGCTCAACTGCAGGCGCGGCCCCTGTTGAACTCCCTGTGAGGATGTGGGCTGTCCTCGTTCCCACAACTCGGCAGACTGGGAAGAATGTTGATATATGTGCACGTGAGAGTGCGGTGCTGTCCCAGCTGCATGAGTCCATCATCTACACAAGCACACGTATATGGTGCGTGCGTGGCTAATCTATTTGTCCGCCGATCGTCGCACCTACGAACAACCCTACGTCAGTTTCTCTTCCCGTCTGTGCGCACTGCGTGTGACTGCGTGCGCGTGAGGCCGTGTAAACAGGTACGAGGAGATATGCACAAGTGTGGACGCGAGATTGAGAAGACAGATGCAGGGAAAAGATGCTGACTCAGGCATAGACCCGTAAAAGTGGAAGAAGAACAAGCGTACACACGTGGTATTCTAGACTGATTAAAAGAAGTTGCGATTTGTGGTCACAATGACACAGGTTTCTGCCAAGAGAGTTTTGCACCTGCAGCTGTCCACCCAAATACCTGTACATGCACTCTACATGAAATCTGATCAATTAGACTCTGTTTTGTAAATGTAGATCAGTGGGCATGCGTTACGCGTGGTCCGGCACGCCTCCAATCCCGTATTCCGGCATCCACGTATTTGGCGTCTGCCGCCATGCGCCGGCCACGTCCCAAGTTTTTGACGTGCAGAGCATTTTGCGAGCTGTTAAGTTTTATCCACTTTTTCGCTTGCCAGGTCTGTTTCTGCCGTTTCAGCTGCAGCTCTTTTGTTTGTGCTGCTTCAGCTGCAGCTCATTCGTCTTTAGTGGAAAGACTCCTGTGTGCGATACCTTCACGGGTATGCGGCTCCTTGAACTAGTGCTCCGTTGCTCTCGTGTGAGTGGAAAGCATCGGTTGGTGGAGCAACATCAATGTGGGGTTTGTGCAGACCGCTCTGAACGTGTGCGCGCCTGTGTATACACCTGGGTTTTTTTGTTAATGCTCTGCTCTCATGCGCGTCGAGTGTAAGCTGCGGTGGTGACGCGTATCTGCAGGCGACAGCGCGTGAGGCAACTGCATGCGCACTTCAGCAAAGCAACAGCTCCGCCCCCGTGCTCGCCCTGTGGCTCCTCCTCTGCGGCTGCCGTCGCTCCTGTTTTTCTGGATGCGGTGGAAGTGCAAGAGCTTTGCCAGAAGCTCTCGGTCGAGCAGCTGCAGGACGTCTGCAGAGCTATCTTCGCTGCAGCAGATCTACCCGTACGGACACACACGCACACGTGTTTGTATAGGAAACCGCCTCTGTGCAGACAGAAGACGTCTGTAGAGTTCCTTCGAATTTAACACTGTGACCTAGAGTAAAGGTGCGCCGTGTACATGCGTGTAGACGTCCACACGCATATTCACGTATCTCAGCCCGCGTGCAGCTACGCGCGTAGAGCGTGCCGTCCTAGTGCATGCGTCTATTCGGATGCGTATGAGTGTAGGCTTAAGGTACTCTTCATGTGTGTGTCCATGTGGATGGGTGGTTTTGAGCTTGTCTTTATATGTATGTTCGTGGTCGATCATACTTGGGTGGAGATGCGGGTAGTAGTGATTCTCAAAAACAGCCGACCGGCATCTGGTAGGCATACACGAGTTTGTGGCTACGCCTGCAGCAGTCAGTGTGCGCGTGCTTTTTTGCCGCTGTGACCTCCCGTTTTGGGACCACCTCAGCGCCGAGATACGTACCGCGACGGTGAGGCTTCGTTTCTCTGTTTTCGTGTACGACGAGCACCGGATAAAACATTTGAATCTCCGTGTGGACAGTGTCTTGCGCTTCAATATTCGGTGTCTGGCTACACGCGAATATGTCTGTTTAGTTCTTCTCTCGAGTGATTAGATAGTGTTCCAGTGCCACACACACATACACACACAAATGTACACGTGCCTCTGTAGGCATGCGTGCATTGCTGCGTGGCTGTTTGTGGAAAACGGATGTGTGAGCGAAGAGGGTTTTTGTTTGACTCTGTATTATCTCTCCACGGATGCTGCACGTCTTGTGTCTGTACCACCCTGTGTGCGCGTTAGGTAGCCAAGTAGGTGTATACGTGTGTAAAAATATATGTGCGCGTTCGAAGAACTGTACGCGAGCTCATGATTACGTCGTCCGTGCATTTGTGTAGGAGTGAACGAGCTTGTGGTGCGGTGTACACGTAGACGTTGCTATTGAATGTGGTGTGCGTAGGCAGTGTGCCACTAGCGTTATGTTGCTCTGGACTCTTGGAGCCAATTTTTTGTGATTGAGCTTCTGCAGGTTCCTGTAGCGGACGAGCAAGGAGCTCCCGCGGCGCTGCCTGAACTCCCTTCTTCCCAAGAGTTACGGGATAAGGTAGCAGACATTCTAACGAAGTACTTCCAACAGACGAGAGACGCAGAAAAGGCGCAAGAAAAAGAAGCAGCGCAAGAAGCCGCACGACGACAGGTGAGAGGAGAATTTTTTATAAGGTGATGAACGCGTTTCTGTCGGCGCCGTACACCAGTCAGTACACCACTCGGTGTGCAGGAATGTATGCATGTACACAAGTGTATATAACTACTGTATAGAACTTGTGTGCGCCGACGTCCCTTTGGCTGCACGGAGCTTCCGTCTAGTTGTCCAGGAAGCTCTGCATTGATGACACGCGTGTTGGTGAATATGTTTATGGACAAAGCGCCGGCGCTCGTTCTCGGTATATTTGTATGCGGAGAGCTATGCGCACACGTATATCCCTGATTTCGTCTCAGTGCCGTGTCCTCCCTATCCTGTTGTCGCGTGCTTTCTAACGTTTTTACGTTGACCCTGTGGTTCGTGTAGCTTATTTTTAGCCGTGCGTTTCTCTCGACGTCTTTGCTTTGTGTGCGTGTGTGTGTGTGTGTGTGCGGTAGCTGGAAAGGAAGGCGCAGGAGGAGGCAAAGCGATTAGCACGACAAGGCAGCTGGACCCCGGACGAACTGTCCTTGTTGGCGAAGGGGCTGCAGAAATTTCCAGGCGGAACTGCGCGGAGGTGGAAGCTCATTGCTGACCTCGTTGGAACCAAAACGCAGGAGGAGGTAACGTTTGTAACAAGAGCGTCGTCTGTGTATGTGTCACATACATATGTAAATATATATATATATAACATGCATATAAATATGTATCACGTGTATACATATATATACGTGTATATATATATATATCACACACGTGAGTGTATACATACGTATATATATCATGTATATATCACATGGATAACATCTGCATTTCTCTGTGGGGACGCACGCGTGCACTCAGAAGCGTAGTCGTGCGCGTTCGTATGTGTTGGTGTGTACACTTGTTTGCGTGCGTCTCCCCTGCAGACAAATACAGAAGAATTTGTGCCCGTCAGCGTGTACTGACTCATACGTATGTATGCGTATGCGCTGCTCTGCGTGGGGAATGGCATAATCGTCGTGACAGAAGTCAACAGTAGAAAGTGATATTCCACAGGGCGACAGCGCCTGCTCGAAAGGTTTTCATTCGCGTGTCAAAAATTGTAGAAGTCCTTCTATCAGTGCCAGGCTTGGTGTTCTGAAGCAGGGGGAACCAGCAGCAGCAACCAGGATACAGCACGCTCTTCGAAAGGTAAACTGTGTATAGTGATGCACATTCACACGCCTTGTGTTCGAGTCTCAGGTTACTGCTATAGTAAGCATGTACTTGCGGAAAGGCACTCGTGTGAGGCGCTACGGTTGGGCGAGGCCGTCTTTGTCGGATGGGTGCGTAGGCACGAGGAGATATCTTTCAATCTTGCGATATCGCCAAGCACCTTTGTGTGCGGAGCCATCTTGTCCGGAGTGCCCCATCACGCGGAAAGATTTTTTTCACTTATGAGTACCATAGGTGTGCTCCGTCAGTTTCCGCCTAGAGTTTGGTTCATCAAGCAGAATATATGAGATATTCTGTCATTTTTCTGTCCTGGTTGTTTTGAAGGGCGGCGGTCTCTTCGTTTGCAGTTACCATTCGCAGGTGTTTTTGTGATCTCCTGGACATTAGTGCAAGAAAGCGTTTTGTTTTTTGCACGGTCCACTTGCTTCAGTAATTCCTTGCCTTCAGGGATATGTCCGCATCAGACGTGCGCTTCTTCTTCTCGCAGGTTGTGGAGAAGACGAAAGAAATGTCAGAGGGAATGAGCCTGAAGTCAATGGGAGCAAAAATCAATCAGGTACGTAGGTCTTGAGAAGCAAACGTTGATGGAGACAGTCTCCACCATGTCCAAAGGTAGCACACGTCAGCGTTACTCTACTTGTGCTTCTTCGCATACGGTGCTGCCGAAGTGTGAGTTAGTGCGCACTCTAAAAGTGGGCACCGGTCGATAGGAGAAAATATGCATGTACGGAGAATCAGAGATATTCACTTGACAAGCGTCCACGTGAGACTACATCCGTATGTACGTGCCCACATGTGTAAATAGACACGTGTGCACACGAAATAAAAAAGCAACACACGTTCCTGTTGTGGTGCTGTACAGCTGTTTTATATGTAAAAGATTATGTGGTCGCTGGTCTAACGCCTCGGTGTTAGCAAGTTGAACTTGCCCCCAGAAAAAGTGCTACTTTTCCTCTGCTTTATTACGCCACTTCATAGTAAGCTGTTTGCGAAGGTTTTCTTTGAGACAATGGAATGCGAAGGTAGCTAAGCACCAGCAAACGAGTGGTTTTTGACGGCGCTACTGGAAGTACGAGCCGCTCCGTATATATATAGTATACATATATATATATATATATATAGCAAGAGTGTCAGTGCCTTTTTGATACGTGAAGGAATGACAGTGTATCTGCGCTTCCAGCGTGTGCGTCCGTGCATTTCACTACAGAAGTTCTTTACCTGATATGCCCAAGTTATCTGAACTTATTTTACTTTTTCTGTGTCGATATCAATCCACGCAAACAAGTTGACCAAATTAATTCCTAACCGGCGGACTCCTGTGGACGCGAACCGACAAAGTGCACGCCCGTGCATTTGTAGTTTGCAACTTTGTACCGGTCTACGTATAATCTGCGTGAGGGAGGTATTCTGCTGTCTTCTTTCAAGTTCCCATGATGCCGTAGTTTTGCGGCGGATCGTTTTCTCTTTTGTGAATCTGTGGAACAACCATTATTGTTCTTGCGTGTCAGTTGGTACCGCGAGACAGGCCTCTCGTTGTTATGTGTGCGCAAATATATATTTACCACTATGGAACGTGTGTAAGGATGTATAACTCCGTTTCCTCAGGTGGCTTTCAACCAATTCAAAATTCACAATCAAGGAGCTTTCAAGAAGATAGAAACAAATCCCGATAAAAAAGATATTGGGGACGTGCCCGTCCCCGTGACAACCAATGAGAAGAGTCCACAACCTGATGGCAAGGCGTCAGGAGACTGGACTCCAGCGCAGCAGCTGGTAAGCGTTCATCCGCAACTAGATCTCGGTATTCTGTTGAAAGTGCGGGAGATGCCTCATTTGATGCTCAACTACAGGTGCACGCTGCGTCACACCTTCCTCCTACGTACGTTTGTATGCGCTCCCCAGTCACCCGTGGTGCTTTTGTTCGTTGCCGGAAGCATGTCCTAACCACATCCTTTGCAGGATTGCCGAAGGCCTTAGCGGGCTCCGGATGATAAGAGAAAATGAGTTTTAGTCTAAGCAGTACTTGTACCCAGGTACATCATGTATATGTGGAGGTCCCACTGAAGGGGACAGAAAGGAGAGGTTATTTCACGCTGATCGCGGTACATATGTGGGGTGAAAAGAATTGGCTGATTTGCTGTTTATGGGGCTAACGAAGCAATAACCCACTGCAACGAGGTACGAAAATTTGTTAAAATGCTACCGCCCAGTAAGATGGCCACAAGAACAACAGACAGCTGGCAGGCGGTAACTCGAGGCGGACAAGACTGCATGCGTAAAACAGAGTAACCTTTATGTTGATGTTGGCTAAGGAGGCGAGATGAACATTTTTTTATGTTGACGAACGCCGCAGCTGTTTAACGCACAGGCTTCACGAGGCCGCCAGGTGTACGTGTGTACCACTGTGTGCGTGTCTGCTTGAGGTGCGGAAGTGCGCCTTTAACATAGCTATTTGCATTCACTAGATGTATCTTTGACGTGTACGTGGGTGGCAACTGCTTCTCACAGAGACAATAAGAACTGATCAATAACGAGTATATGTGGCATAGACGTAGGCATGCTGCAAGTGCAAATGCATGATTGTATACGTACTGTGTTTTTGCCTTCTCGATCGAAGGAAGACTCAATCCACCGAGATCCGTTGATTTCGACGAACTTTGATATGTCGTTTGGCGCATAAGTAATCGCGTGTATGAATTAGCCTTGTATAGATTCACAACAGTGGGCCGCTTTGCGTACGTCTATTATGCAATAGGACGACGCTGTACACACAACTGCGGCAGTCTTCACTAGCGAGCGTTTTCTACTAAACCCACGTTTACAAAAGTGAATCACGGCTGGACTGTGAGGTACTTGGGACGCGTCAGTAACTGTGATGCCGAAGTGTGCGTCATGTGAAAACTTGAGCGAGAAATGGGGAGATGCCCTTTCAGTACTCTTGTTTATCAGTTATCATTTATAGTGACTAACCTCCAAACAAAAAAAGTGTTGACGGTGGTGACGATTTTACATTCAGAGTGACGTGCGTATCTACCTCGTATCTCGTTGTCATTGCATGTGCACGCAGGCACTGGAGAAAGCTTTGGCGGAGTTTCCAAGCACGATGTCCGCGAGTGAGAGGTGGACCTCAATTGGAAACCGGGTGCCGGGCAAAACGAGAAAAGAGTGCATCGAACGTTTCAAACAAGTGAGCAAACCGCACTTTTCTTCGGTGTAGCCGGCAGCAGAGACCTCTACCGATTGTCAGACAGTGTCCACATGAGAAGCTTCGCATGTGCAACGCACCGTTACATATTCATGTGCGTGGGTGCACCTGTATAAGCTGAGACATCCAGTCGATTGTTTTTGCGTGACTCGCGCTGGTGCGTCAACGTGGACGTGATGTTTACACAAGGAAGTGCACAAAATATCTATAAGTACGTATTTAAGGCTCAACCCTATGGGTGTTACTCATTCATAGACTGCGTGGCTGCAGAGGTCTGAATGTCATCCACCTGTGCACTGCTTCGCTGCGTCTTACGCCGAGGAGAAGCAGACGCTTTCGTGGCTGAGCCAGGGGCTCTGCGTTCTCTGTTTGGGATGACATTATGCAGATTCGCGCGGCAATCCTCCAAGCAAAAAAAGGTGAATCGTCTTGATTTGCCACATTCACTTCACTACTCAGGAGGAAGCGACCACGATACGCTAGTGGCAGGCAACGAAGATACCTTCTGCAAGGCTAAAAGGTGTGAGCTTGTCTAACCGACTGCACTTACAGCGACTGTCCGCACGCAAAGAGTACACAGTGAGATAGCGCTATTTTCGCGTCTCGCAAAGATGGGGCTGCCCTCATGTCAGCGCTCTGCACCGCATGTATATGGATACGCATGCACATAGATATACATATTCTGTAGTTTGTGTTTTTGTCGAGGTGCGGTCGTTTGTCTACCCAACCTGATGCGCATACGCGAGTGTTCCTATGTACGGAAGCGCAAAAACTTTGACGGCTGTCGAACTTATGTCACTGCACAAGAACAGTTGGCGTGCCCGTGTATGTGTTTCCGTTGAGTGTGTGTGTATGAGTGTACGTGTGCGTGTACTTGAATATATGGCGCCCCCGTCTGCTTTTGACGCCTCTCCGGTTACACGTCATGTGAACGCACATACATGTGTCTGCGTGCTCAGTTGCCTCCTGTACTTAGGTTGTGTGCGTAGGTGTGGGAATACGTGCTGGTGACGCGGATCTTTAAGTTCACGTTCTTCCCACCCGCTACCTGACGTCTTTGTTTGTCCGCCAGGGTGTGACGGCACTACTTGTGGAGTTTTCACCCGTATCCCTTTCGATGTTTTTCTTGAAAAGCGACACGGGTACATCAGCATGTCTTCTCGTTTTGACGTATATGTGTGTCTCTGTATAGTTATACCGCGGCTATATTGTTGCGCCTCCTGCGTCCACGTTTCTGGATGTTACCGTACGTGATGTGCTTTCGCAGACACTTGTTTCTTCTTTCTCTACGTCAGAAACGCAATTAATCCAGATGCTCTCTGCGTCCTGGGAAGTATATACATATATGTGTGCATATATATATATATACATGAATATGCTTGTAACCACATACACCGCCAACGTGGACGCACGTACGCGTACGTACGCGAACGTTTCGTAGTATAGATATCTATGCACAAACGTATTTGGTGTAGCAAACTTGCAAGGAGTGGCCCACTCTGTGTCAAACTCTACACTGTCATTGTATAGCTACCGGCGCGCGGATGAAGGATGCTATGCTGGTGCGTACGCAGAAGTTCATACTGAGTGGAGAGGAGTGTCGTCCACGTCGTAGCTTGAAAAGGGTTTTATTCGTTCGCATTAGCACACGTAAGTTTTCCACTTCTTTGCATAGCCAGCTGGCAGGAATATCCTCCGCGACAGCGACATTTCACTGGCACACGTACACATGCGCATGCAGTTCTACGAGAATTCTGCTTGACGGCCATTGAACCCTCCAGTTTTGAAACGTGTTTTTACCATAGGAGGTACTGCTGATAGGCAAAGACATATGGAAAGACATGCACGTAGGGAGGCAGCGTAGCAGCAGAATGGAAAACTATATTAGATCTGGCATGCGGAAAGCCAGGTATGCACAGAGGGGCATCTTGATTGCTCGGATCACGTTTTTCGATACCTACACAGGGTGAGTGCCCGAAAAATTACCCGTATGCATATCTAGGCACGTACACACAGGCGCACACACACACACACACACACACACACGCAGATGCACATGTGTTTCGGCAGCGGTGGAGTGTTGCGGTCACCGTGGTTCTGAGCGTTCAGTGGAACAAGAGTGCACTGGTAGAGCAGAAGACAATCATCTTCACGCGCAAGAGACAGTGATGGTGACGAGAAAAGACACGGTGTTTACAGTGCAGCACATGCGGGCTGTAGAGTTGGCATATGATTTTGAGTAGTGGCAGATAGTCTACGGACTCGATACCTGCCCGTCTCCGGGTAAGCGACTCCGTTCACAAAACTTCTGGTAGGCCAGCAGCGCCTTCTGGTTCCAGCGCTCGTGAGCGCATAGTGGGAATTTCGGCACCTGTGTAACAGAAGAGTGATTTTGATATATCCACCGTAGAGTTAAGAAACTGAAAAGACAGCCGCGTTGTAGAGACACAGGTGTAGCCACTGGGGTACTCATCACTATATCGAACAAGTTCAAATTTACATACTGCGTAGAAGGGAGAGCATCATGCTCACTTTTTCTTTAGATGCACATGCAAGCCAGTCAAACCACAGGGGAATAAACTTTTCGACAGGAAACATTGACTTTCTTCTGACTTTGGGTCTTAGCTGTTCGTTCTGAATGCGTAGGATGCGGAACTCAGGTGCATCGCACGAAGAATTCAGCAGTTTTTTCTTCCGCGAGACCTCCACCATCAGCTCACGTAAGCATACTCAATCGAACGATAATTATATTTCTCACGAGGAGTTCACGTTGGAGCAGACACGAGAAAGCAAAGGCAGTGTTCAGGGGAGGAGTCCCTGCGCTTTCTTTGATTCATTTCAAAATACACTTCCACTCGATACATTTACCGTGACAGCCAGGGAGAGAGTCCACAACTAAAAAGAAAATGCAAACTTCACTGTATCTTGAAGACGTTGTCTCTTGATATCTCCGCCGTCACTGCGCTCAGCAGCAAAGCACGTGTACACGACGAAAGCACATATTCTCTCTTGTACGGACAACACGCGCATAGATTCTTTTTCGAGCACAATCGCTATACATACGCGTACGAATGTGTACACGTGTGAATACACGTATGTCTGAAATTACGTGCGTACGGGTAGCTTACAGGATACCCCTACATTCAGAGCACACTTTACGAAGGGAAAGGCACCAGATGTAAGCCGCCCACCACGATAATTCGATTATATTACAGTTTAGAAGTATTTGTTATCTACGAGACAGTAGATAGCGTTTGTACCTTTTTTTCTCTTAACGGCTCGCGAAGATGCTGAAGACTGACGAGGTACGCAGGGCCACCTTGCTTCGCACTTCAAGCTAAAGCTGAGAAGATAAGATGAAGGGAAAGGTGAAGAGATACGAAGATCACGAAGGGGTGAGGAAATAAAGATTTTAAGCAGCACCAGTAAAGGAGGGAGGAGAAGGAAATTGGAAGTGCTGTGGAATATAACGACATTAATTGGCACCAGTAAAGTAGTACGACGAAGGGAACTGGGATTATACAATTGAGTACATCAGAGTTAGGTACAGTTCAAGCCAGTGCAGGAGAAAGGGATGGTGGCGGGAAGGCAAGACAAGGCAGGAAAATCAGCTAGCTACGGTACCTATGCCAGAGAAGGCACAACGAAACCACGACTACCGTCGAGGTGAAGAATGAGGAGGTCAAGCACAGAAAAACATTTGTTACATAGACAAGGGTTCAAGGGAATGAGAATTACGGAATCTTCTTAGGAGGGCGGAAGAGGAGACTTATGGGGGCGATTGCTGTTGCCGCAAGAAATGCAGAGGAGAAACTCCGGAGCAGTCGCCGCTTATGGTGTTGACAGTGACAAAGCAGAAAATAGAGGAGATCGAGAAGCACAGAATCATTCAAAAAGAGTACTGAGCAGATCGGATTACGTAGAGGCCGACGACGGAGCCACCCAGGGCCAAATACCATCGCACCACAAAGAAACCATCGGTGGAGCTACTGAATCGGTTGCGTTTTATGCCACACAGTAATGAGATGAAGAGTTAAATGTAGCGAGGAACTAATGAAAGGCAAGAGGCCTCAGGGAAAGTGAGTATGTGTGTCTTTATAGGGGGCGCAGAGCGACCCCCACAGAATTAGAACTGGCCTCATTAGAGTCGTCTGCCTCTCTTCCTTTCGGCCTACGCTCTTTTCTGTCGCTCGTCCATTTCTGCAATTCCCTTGCACGTGTTCAGAAAAAGGCTTCAAACTGTATCTGCTTCGAGGTATTACCTGTGGTGTTATATCTTCCAGTGCATTTTCCACGATAGGCGTCTAATTCAGTCAAAAGAACTCTTTCACTTTCGCGTCAGAGTATGAGTTGCTGGGGGTGAAAAGGTACATATTTATGCGTACACGTATGCAATTATTTGTACTTAACGGCTCTTAGCGATCAAGAAGGCGAACGTAGGCGCGGCATCTGTATATCTATATATATATATATATGCAAATAGATGTACTCATACAGTGATCTTTACATATATATGTATGTGTATATGGTTAAGGCGGCCAGGCTTACGTGGAGTCACCTGGGGAGATGAATCATCAGAGCGGTACACAAATGTGGCCGGATACAGACTCAGACATGTAGAATAGACGCAGGAATATTCATCCGGCGACAAATAGAGATAGTCAGGTAAATAGATATTGAAGCATGATGGAAGCGCAAGAGTTACACATGCATATAGCATAAACAAGGTTGTTTGTGTACGTGTTGGAATGAACCAAGATTACTGGGGAGGTGCGCAAAGGAGGAAGCAGAACCACCTTCTCAGGGGCAGACCAGAGGATTAACGCACACCGGACTAAAAGCATTGACTGGAAAAAATTCTCCATTTACCGGGGGGAATGCAGACGTTGCCAGCGTCAGAAAGCATCATCCAGTTCTGAGGACTACAGAAGAAAATGTACATATATTTTTACGCCCGCCGTCAGGTACACTTTCAAAATACCGTAAGCAAACACTTTCGTTTTTGTGCTTAGGCTGTGTAGCACCACACTGTTACTCATGGCAAACATAGTTGTCGGTGGTGTCGCGGACACCACCAGCCTTCGGCGAAACCCTAAGATAGTACAGACGCACTCGTGTTTTCTGCACATGTATACGTGGAGTCATATATCTACCAACGAAATCTAGACAAGCCTACAAACACACTTCCAACATTGCTAAACTGGAAGCTCTCTTCACAAAGCTCCCATGATGCTCTGCATACTGCAGTACTTGTGCGAGTCTCTTGTGACTAGATATCTTTCTCTATACGCGCATTCTACAAAACCCCATCGCCCAGTAATAGCTAAAATTCTATGTGTCTTTTCCTATATAGATAGATAGATATGTATGAGTATATATATATATATATACGTACATGTATGTACATATATGTATACATATATATGTATATATATACAGAGAGAGACAATTGTGTTTCAACCTAAATGTGCATTTTGCTGCGGGAGTACACCGCACATTTACGGTAGACCTACTCTTCCAGTGTTCTTTGAGATAGCGTCCTTCTACATGCGAGACAGTGAAGGATCTGGATGTGGCTGCATGTACGTACACCCGAGCATCAGCCAAGTCGGCTCACATGCGTACACGACTCATGACGAACCTGGTATCAGATACGGAGACACGTAGCTAGGAACATTTACGTACAATACAATGGCGTGTACAGTGCTGCTTGTCAAATGACTGTGCGGCCTGAGACGTACATTGGTTACGCTGACGTGTTACGAATACTTCAGTCCACTTCTGCCCATCAGGATCCTATGGGACGGATTTCTAAGACAGGGCACTGCTCACCACACGGCCGTAAAGTCCTGGTTACATGCTGACACCTTATCTTTACAGGGAAAGCTGAGTTCGCAGCGGCGCTCCAACTCCCTCTGAATGTGCCGCCTTCATCACCAACGTCCGAAAGTGGAAAAATGCATTTATATCACCTTCATGGGTTCAGAAAGAGACTGAATCTCCATCACAGGGAGGCAGGGGCCTAAATACTGCGCAGCAGCCAAAAGAGCTTCATTCACAACCTCTGTAGAAAAGGAGGGAGAGATGAAACGCGACACCGAACTGTGAACGTGAGGTGTATCCGTAGAAGCTCTCTGCTGAATGCAACAGAACAAACTAGTTCTGCCTGTCAACTAACGGACAGATAGGGAAATACTACTACAGTAATGTGAGGCACAGAAACGTGAGAAAACAAAGTAAACCATGAACAGACTAACTATCTTTCTTTGGTCCGTCTATCCAAAGAAAACAAAATTCGACTCCTGCGCAGACTTTTGAAATAATCTAGACAAAGTACGTCAAAGGGAGAGAGGATTAAGAATGTATGTGTGGCAGCAGGAACCCTGAGACCAGCACGGCAGCGCCAGCATGAGCACTTTTGTTGTTACCGGCTGGTAGAGCGGGACAACAGCAGCACGATGCGATTTGCAGCAGGACGATCTAGAAACGATTGCAGGGCGAGCACAGTAGTGTACGGTTAGCAGACGGCGTTGGTATCAGGTAACCTAAAATTAACTTCCACGGCGGAAGTGGGGCAACAGCAGCAAACTACAGCTGCGTGTTACGGTAGATCACGCAAAACAAAGCCGAGTGAAAACACAAGGTACAGAAGGATAGGCTGATGCGGGCGGAGTGAGCAATGGAAGGGATTCTTAGTATTCAAAAGGTGCAGAATAAGAAGCGGAAGAAAGCGAACCAAGAACAACGAGAACTGCTCGACTTGCTTAAAAGCGAGTGTACCTTCTGAAGGGTTATGCAGAGGACTCCGCTAGGTCCCGCTGAGAGACGGTATCATGGCCGAACAGCAAGAAAAATACATGCGGGGCACGTGGCACACACAGAAACTCAACGCCACTGGACGCTGAGCTCGAGGGGCCAAGAGTGTTCCGACCTGTGTGGAGCCGGCGTTGTACCACTATCTGGTTTTTAGTAACAGAAACTGAAATTGTCTCCGAACCTGTTTGGAGCCAGCCCTAAGGTTTCCGCACGCATACGCAGACCCATAACCGGAGGCGGCATAACAAAAGAAACATTATTCCGAAAGAACGCTCGGGCAGTCGAGTCTAGAAAAGGCTCACTTCAGGACAGGGCGCCCTGTAGTCTTTCTCGCAGTGCGACTGACATGGCCAACTCACCCCACATCGGCCTTCCCACGCGCGTTTCTCATACTGTGTTCACAATCCAGCAGAACAACTATGAAAACTTCACACGCTTTTGGGGGGTGATGTGAACTGCGAGGCGGAACGAATGAATGTAGTGTGGGAAGAATTTTGCTCTCTTTTTACCTCTGTAAACTGCAAGAAAGATCTAAACCTCTCGCAGCGGCCTACGTGGTCACTTTGGAAATAGACACAACTCACACATTACCAAATGTAACACTTGGTAGGAACCCACCGGTATATGAAGAAGGAGCTTCACACATTTGGTTACTGTACTCCCTCTAAAAGCGCCAGAAGATGGAAGTTTGACCAAAATATATTTACTTCTGCTAACGAAAATACCCAAGAAGCTGGGCAAGGCTCCTCGTAGCTCTTTTCGCATTCAACAATATCTGGCCAACTGACGTGGCAAATTTCCTCAGTCTTCTTTTTAAGATGCGTTTCGGTAGAAAACTGTACCAACGTCTGTAAAGTGAGTACGTACATTCCAGGAAAAACATAAACGCTGTGCAAACCTTAAGGTAGTCGGCGGCTCTCCTCTCTGTTGCACTTACGGCACATGGCCCGCTATAGCTAGGAGGAGCTTCACAGGTTTTACCGTCGCCCACGACCTGCCATCCTGAAGAGAGTTTCTTGTAGTGTGAGTATATTCCATTGTCTGTAGTGAGTTTACCTTCTGGGCAGGAAGCCGCGTAATCTGTGCCCGCCTCGACATTGGTCAGTGCAGCAGTCCAGGTTGCAGCAGTAGTACTGCCAAAGAGGCAAATAGAAATAAGCATGCGAACTGCAGATGGCAAAGCGGGAAAGCAAAACATCTTGCTTGATGTCGCAAAACTGATGTCGTCTGTTGGCTGCTTATGTTTACTCAGCTGTTATCACCACAAATCTTACCACAAATCTCAAACAGCTGGAACGAAAACCCTGATTGCGGGCAGCTTATACTTTCAGGTTTTCATGCAGTGCAGGGTGTATATACACTACAACGTCAACTGCGATCGTCGGCGCATACAGGCATGCTCATTACACTCAAAGACATACGCTCGTCGCTCGCTGGGGTAGATGCCTGAACACCATTTACACGCACCATCCTGACAGGTATGTGTGTACGTTCACAGGACGAAGAACTTGGTGTATTGAAACTGTACAGGCGTACGGACGAAAGGGGTGTGTCTGGGACTGCATGTGCTGTCACCGTTCTACGCGGGTCTGTATTTCCTGTAAACGTACGCACATCAGCTGCAACTTGAAATAAACGCTCAAGGACTGTGTTTACGAGTCACAGCTCGAAATCATACGTCCGTACACTGCATGTTGGAGCACGTGCTGGGAGAGTACATGTGAAATCATGTGCGCGTGCGCATAAACATATATGCGCATTTGCGACAATGAGGATTGCTTGTGAGTGCATGAAAGGAACTTTTTACACTGAGTATACATTCACCACATGCGACGGCTAATGCAGAATACCATACCTGTATAGTACAAATAGGTGCTCTGCTACATGTCGTTCACGTGTGCGTCTACGTGACGAGTAAGAAGTGTCAATAGATATCTGTACATATCTACATCATCAGAAGGCCGTACGCTGCGCGCTAAACGTATGAAGTGAGCATACCGCGATTGTGTGTGCGTGTCCTGCACTCACTGGTGTGCGTGTGGAATTCGTGTAACAAACTGTTAGATACGTGTGGGCACACACGATATCCAAGCTGTTAAATCGTGCAGCGGGATAGACACGCGTATTCGGATTGGTTTGTGTACACGTCTAAAGTGAGCAGACTATGTCAAAGACGCGTGTAGATACATGCAAATACGCGCGACCTGCATTAATAAGTATCGCGTGTGCGGTTGAACAGACAACGAGACTGGTATACATGGTGCAATTCTAGTTCTATTCACACCCGGCATGTCCGTACAGAAGCGCACCGTCTGTGCTCGCGTAGAGAATGAGAAATGGACACGTAAACGTGACGCAAACTAAACCAACGTCTGTTGTAACGTACTGCTGTAGCCGGCATACCATATACCCATACGCAGAGATGATAGATTTACTTACGCGTGGAAGTATGCGTGGAGACGCGTGTGGACACGGACACACTAGGGCGTTCGCGCGTGCGGAGCCACTTTCCGCTGCGTATGCGTCAATGTCCACGAGGTGAAGTGGTGTGGAGCACACTCACACGTGTAGCAGCCACACGAGTACAAATCAAGGAAGACTCCTCGAATAGAGAGACGTGGTGCAAGAAGGTAGATATGCTCTACTGGCCTGGATAATCTACGACGAGGTAAAAGCACACGTGCTCGTCTACGTACACAGATAAACACTGTATAGGGCTCATTCACCGTAGAAATCTACACGTTAGTGTCCTTGCGGGCAGCTTAGCATCGGGGCATGCTGTGTAACTGATATGCATGGCGCTCACATACACGCGCTGGAGTGGCGAGTAGACCCTATCGCATACACTCGGCGCATTCCTGTTCTGTGTTCTCGAGCTCATCGGATCGTCTGTTGTCTCTGACAAATCGCCTGAATTCTGGTGTCTCACTGTTAAGGCCCCGCCAGCGATTCGCCTGCTATTCTGTGTCCTCGAGCTCACTGGATCGCCTGCCGTCTCTGACAAATCACATGAATGTCGATGTCGCACTGTTAACGCCCCGCCAGCGATTCGCGGTCTGCCCCAGCTTTTGCCTTCCTCCACAGTACGCAGAAGTGGCTAGAAAGCGGCACCTGCGCTCCCTTTCGACAGACATGACGTTACTGATCTCCCACTCTGGTAGAGCACACGTATACGCTCATAGGGTCACATATATATATACACACATGTGTATACATAAATACAAATCTATATGCAGACGTATACACGTACGTAAGGTCACACATATATGACCGCTCTACATCGACATCTGTGGAGCCGCTTCAACGATAGACTGTCAAATAATGTCGGAACCACGCCAGCGTCAGACCAGCACGTACAGGCAGAGAAGCTCAGGAGTCTGCTCGTGGAGTTCTGGGAGACAACCAAGTGTGAAACCTCCGCTCTGCAAGTGTTCACAGAATCAACAGCAGTGAACTCTTTTATACGAAGCTTAGGCCTCGACCGCTGTCAGTTTTTCGGCTATCTAGTGAATATATTGCTTGTACTGTATTACATCGTTTTCTTCAGAGAAGTACCTGAAGTGACATAGCCACTAAATACACATTGACACACATACGTGTATACATGTACAGGCGTGTAGGTGTGTACAAACACGCTTATACGCACGTGCACGAATTCTAGATACCAAGTACTTTTTCGCGGTGAACAGTACGTGCTCCAGTAAAAAGTAGCTGCTGATCATCTGCGAGTGCTTCACTTGGTGAGCATACACAGTAACACTTCTCTTCTGAGGAGAGCACGGTAGCATACGCAGCTTTACTTTGAGTACGGCCTGGCATCGAGTCCGCGCTGCTCACAGATACAGCCCGTCTTTGCACTCAACGAGCGCAGAGTTTAAGTGAACATGCAAGTATTTGACGAACTTGTTTTGCAGCACAGGGGCGACTTCTAGGCGACAAACCGTCTCCTCTTCCTGACGCATGCTACGCAACAAACTCTGCACGTCTGATTATACTTCTAACGGACAGGTACATGGGTGCCCCTGGGTGTGTATGTCATGTATATCTGTACGCAATATATATTTTGTGTTCTCCCTATATAGAAATAAATGTCTTTGTTTCCATTTGCACACTTGTGTACATATTCCCAGAAGTATGCAGCCGCGCACAGTAACAAACGCCGTATATATTCTGCGTATTCTCCATGTCCACAGGCCAAAACAATTACGGCTATACATGTGCGTCTGTGACCTGACAATAGCAGGGAGAAAGTTGTGTGTGAATCTTCATGAGGGTCTTCCACAGTGCGTCTGTGACCTGACAGTAGCAGGGAGAAAGTTGTGTGTGAATCTTCGTGAGGGTCTTCCACACCCTTTGTCTTGCCGTTTCTCTGTCTAAACAACTTCCTGACTGTGTGTACGTGACCTTCACACTGCTCTGTGTTCGGTGTGCGTACGACACCCGTTAAGCACACAGATCGCCCCGTGCCGATGTACGATTCGAAAGAGGATCCACTACGGAGTCTTCCGGGAGAGCACAACAACAACAACTCTTCCCCACGTCTCCTTCTGTGAATCCAAAGACACCTGCTGAAGGAAGTTCCTGGATGCGTCTTTGTTTGTGCGTGTTTCCGTTTAGAATGAGAATTACTCGTACGCACGTGTTACATGCAGACATGCCTACATGAGACGCACTGAGACATGTGAGGGCGGGCAACACACAAACCAAACGGATACACAAAAAAAGACTCCCTGCTTAGCCCACATTCGCATCTCATGACCGCGCATGTTCCCGATGAACCACCAGAGGCTCCCGGGCCTCAACTTCATCTTTACGCCTCTGTTCTTTCAGCTTCTGAATGCGCTGCATCTGCTGCAGCAGTAGCTCAACGCGCCCCTTCACCTTAACGAGTGCAGCTTCTGCTCTGCGTCGTTCCTCCACCTGAAGAAGTAGCAACACGAGCTGCTCTCTACCCGCCTCCGTAGTGCCAAGTATCACCCCGTGCTGCTTGACGAGTTCCTCGATCCAAGGGCCCTTTAAAATAGAGGTAGCAGGGCTATTTTGCTGCTGCTGCACCAGGTGCTGCAGTAGCAGCAGCGCACGTGCTGGTGTCAACGATGCCACTGCAGCTGCGACTTCTTTCTTATCCTTTGCTGTGCTGCTTAATACAGACTCCAGTAGTCGTGCATCTGAGGCAACAAGTGCCTGGCGTAATATCGAAGCCACACTGCTCTTCTCGACTCCTCGACTTCCAACCTTTTCACTGAAGATACGTTCAAGAGCCTTGCGACTCTTCGTTTGTACCTCTTTGCGGCCAGAAGCTTCTGTTGCAGCTTGCCCTTCGCTGCTGCATGCAGTGCCTATCTTTCGCTTTAAACAGACAGTGGGGAGCTCATGCGCAGCCTCCACAGTAGATCCGCCTCCTGAACTCACACAGCCCTCAAGTGCAGCCGTCGTATCTCCTTGATTCATATCTTTCCGCAATGTCTGCCTGATTTCCTTTGCTGAGAGCGGCTTAACTAGATTGAGAGTGTCTCGAGAGAGCTTCCCGCTGCTGCTCGTCCGCAGCGGTAGGTAGAGCTGTTGGTCTGCGTAGTTAATAGAACCGTCGAAGCAAGAAGGTAATACGACGGAGTCAAACACGGGCACTGCGTAACTTCCCCGTGCAACGCAAAGAGTCAGTTCATGCTGCATACGAGCTGTGGACTGCCCACCAGTGCCTTCTTCTGCGGCTTCCGGAGTCCGTACGTCGCAGTGTTCCGATGCCGAATACTCCCGCGACCTGCGGCGGTTACGACCTTCTTCGATATACCACACCCCAGGAGCCTGTGCAGCAGCTGCAAGGGCAGGACGCGCACAGAATTCTTTGATAGAGATCCCCGAGGGAAGGACGCATGCACGGGCAGCGGTATCTACCTGCAGAAGCAGTTCCAACGTAAGTGAAGCGTTTTTGGAGTCAACAGGCACAGTGCTGAAGCAGCCCCACACAGCAATGACACTGCTGCGAGAAAGTCCTATGAGCACCTGCCTAGGCTGCTTCAAAACCGTTCCCGCACGCGCTGCGCCGTCCAGCGTCTCACCAGAGGTCGTAGCCTCTTCTTCTGTGACTGGCAGCAGCAACTGCACGAGGCCTTCGAAAAACTGCGTCATCGCCGCGGGCGGCAACTTCTTGCGCCTTGCTGCTGCGCCTTTCTCCGACGGCCGGCCTGCTCTGCTGGGCAGCTGCCACACCAACAGCTGCGTCTGCTGCTGGCGAGTGTTGCTGTGGAAGCACCCCGCGGCAAATTCAAGCTTATCGTGCAAAGCAAGAGAACAACAGGAGTCACTCGAGGCGCCGGTAAGCTTCAGCCATTGCTTGCGCTGAGGAACATCAAAAAGAAACAGGACCCCGCTCCGTGGAGACTGCTCTAACTCCGTCTCCCTATCCACTCTTCTCGCTTTGCCACAGCCGAGCAGCGCAAGTTGTTGCAAGTGTGCATCGAAAACACCTCCGTCCACGTCTGCACAGTTCGCAGGCGGAAACAACCGAGAGGGAGTAGCCATTAGCGTATAGAATTTCGACAACGCATCCTCCTGTAGAACAGAGCCGTCTTTAACATTGAGGAGATATATGATGCTACCCTCCAAACAACCGACAAGCGCGAGAACAGCACCGTTCCGCCCCGGCAGTGCTCGCAGATCATACACCGCTGACGAGCCCGTGCCCATCGCTGCTGCGATTCCTGTGACAACGGCACTGGATTCATGCCCTTCTGAAACACAGTTGGGGCTGTTGAGACGCGGCACGTTCCCACCGCTTCCTCCTCCTGCGTGTGCATCTCCCAAATACACTGCGTATAAGAGCTTGCTGCCGCATCTGCCACTCACATCTGCTGCAGCCACCATCCCTTTGTCAGTGCCAATCAACAGCACTGTATCATCCTCGTCATCCTCACTGCTGCAGCTGCTCACGTCGCAACTAGTGACGTCTTCATGCAGCTGTGAAACAGAATTCACTCCTCGATTCGTCCGCTGTGGCGCCGGCGCGAAAAGAACCGCGTTTATGCTGTGGCCAAGGAATTGTCTACTCCATTCGACTTCGGCTGCACGTGACTGTTGTTCTGCTGTTCTGAACGAGGCTCCTGCTGTAGCGTCACCAGAAACAGCAGGAGTGCAGCTGTTGCTGAGCGCTTCCTGAGCAACTCCATCACTAGTGGCCTCCCACACTTTCACGCGGCTCCTGCATGCTGAAGCTGCTGCGTGATCTGACGTGCTGCCACCTCCGGCCGTTGCTGCTGACGCGAAGAGACGGGCTTTTGACGAAAAGCGAGATACCGCAGGGAAAGCGTAGACTCGCGGGAGAGTAGTACATTCTTTAGGCGAACACGCTTCATCCGTTTGTCCACGCCGGGACGCCGGACGTCCGGGTAAACAAGGACTGGCTGCAATCATCTCGCTGTTGTAAATTTACGAATTGTACAGACCTCAACGTGTCTGTATCTGTGGACAGCTGCTGAGCAACACAGCGGAAGTACGCGGGGCATGCATACTACATATGGGCGGAGTTGTGGCTGCCGAGTAGAATGGGGAGAAAGGTATTTTTCACGCGGAACTGAGGCAGACGACTAGCTGTCGAAAAGTGTCATACGTGAAAATGCAGAACACTGCGCCAGAAGCGAAATAGCGCATAAATACTCAGAATAGGTCCGGATAAATGCGTACAGGGCGTACACGGAGCACATGCATTGCACGAGAATGGATGCTACAAATGCGCGACTGTGGCGGCCGCGGAGAAGACATACAAAGTATAGAAGAAGTGAAATTTGAAAGACAAAGTGAAAATTGAGAACAAGATGCCTCTGCTGGTGTTTTCCGCAGGACAGTAGGAATAGGAGCAGTAGCACCCGCAGCACCCACAATCACCAGCGCCAGTCCCCACACGATCTATCCGCGCGGCGTTTCAGTTTCACGTCACGATGGGATCAAAGAGAGAAACAGTCAGAGTAAAGGCCATCGGCGAAGATCCTCGGAAGGCTCATCACTATCGATTCCAACCAAACAGAGTCGTAATGAATGCAGCGCCAGTGTCGTCGACCGACTGCAACCCTCCACGACAATCCCATCACGGATACCCGCCACGCCGGCAAGCGCGTCATCGATACGGCGGCGCTCGTGCCGAGCTGCAGAATGGTACTTACGCCCTCATACAACAACAAAGAGAATATCCTGACCTATGTATACACATGGCACGAGACTGATAATCGACGCATGAAAAATACAGTGCGTCCCGTCGGGCTTGTTAGACGTAACCGTGACAGGCGGCACTGTATGCCACACGCTTCCCGGGCGACACTCGAGCGCAACCGATGGAATCGATCCACAGGGGGATGCGGTAGTAAAAGAATTGCTTGTCAGGAATGGGATGTGATCTGTCTCCCCACGAGGATACGGAAATTCTCGTGTCAACTTGTGTCTATATGTGCCTAGGGGCTAGAAGTTCGCCACAGGTGCTCATGTATATTCTGGTGTTGATGTCGTTACTTCCCCGTCCGTAAGCAAGAATGTGGACAGGAACATGTTTTTAATTGTGAAAAACCAGCCCGATCCTAAGGGAGTCGCTTTTCCCTAGGGCGCGGACGTGCAACGCAGACGTCTAGTACAATCATACCAATAGAAGGAACAAAAAAAGCAAAGTCCCATTCACTGCTTTTCACCTACCTTAGAGACGTAAGTTACTGAGGAATGGCCCCTGCTGGAGGGCAGCTGCACTTCAAAACTTGTGACTCTACTTCACCGCATGCACTCTTTGGGACTGCGTCTTTCAGTTCAAATTACTTACTGTTAGATAAGCTACAACCATTCTTTCGCCCATGCTGTCTCTCATGCTTCTCACCGGGATATTACGTGCATTTTTATGTGCACATCGTACTCTTATAATTCAGACCTTCTTTGAAGTAACTCCACATCAGGTAAGTAATGTCTCCTCCGAGTCCTTGGCTCAGTAGAGATTCGATCTTATATGCGTCTTCTAGTTATCGTCGTAGCTGCACCAAAGAGAATCGTACCCCTTTTCGCGTGTCCTAGTCGACTCTTACTGTTGTATGGTGTTCCCTCCTTATTGGTGTATTACATTACGCCAGCTAACCTAAAAGGAAGGATCTGCACAATCTTGCGCCATGTTCCGGAACTTCTTCGTGGAGTAAATAGTAATCGTGGATTCACACTTGGCGAACGGCGGGGTCCCGTAGGTGGTATTCTGGATGTTGCGTTACAGTTACCATTTACATAATAAGCAACACGGTTTCGTGTATTTCAGACCCCACAATGAGTGTTGATGCATTTCGTGCGAAGTAGGACAGATGCACTGGGGAAGCTAAAGCGCGTACATGTATATATTCGTATGTATTGTTTACGGCGAAGGAACGCCAGGTACGCAGACCAATGTAAATGCAGGTATAGCGCGTACGTGTACGTGTGTGTTTATGTATTTCTAGTTTTTCCGTAAGTATTATTCCTCTCTTTTTCGATGATAGTTGCAACAGCATTTTCGTGTCTGGAAGAGAGATTGCCAGAACTCTTCGATTTTAGCCCTTTCCAGAAGCAATATGTGTGTATATTGTATGTCCCACTGCTCACCTTCTTCAAACGGTTTCCAGAGCTTACGATGTCAAAATGTAGAAACAGTTGCAGTAGAGTTTTGTGTGCTTTCACTCGACAGCGTGTTGCGCCTATTCCTTCCTGGTAGGCCACCCGCATGCTTTCGCACTTCAAACAGTATTAGTCTTTGAGGTCACAGGATCCCCTTTTCTACTTTTTCGTCCTGAACTCTTTTTCAGTTCTCCTCCTTCCAGCCGTTCCTTCTGAGTTCCGTGGTCTCCCCCATGTGTACAGACCGGTCACGGTGCGAGTGTTTAAGTCGTTCTGTGAAGTACTCTCGTGTGTTGCCCTTTGATAATTTTCCAGAGCTACAGTCCTGCTCGACTCGAACAACACACAATTCCGTCCCTTGCGTCAAAGGCTCGAGGACCAACAGTTCTATGCGCCAATTTCCGCTCGAATTTTTGAGTCGGAGAGCGCACGCTGCAGCGCAGCACCCGCCTTGCTGTATCCCGCTTCCCGTTCATCTTTTCTGGCTTCGTGCTCCTCTCGCAGGCCTAGATCACAGCTCTCTTCTCTTGATGTTCTGTAGTTTGTAGGGCACAGGCACCCCTCCTTTTGCCCTGTTAGTGATTCCGTGCGTGAGGTAAACACTGGTAGCTACCTCGCCTTCGCGAGTGCGTGCATGAATAGACGCTTTTCTGCAGCAGGTTTGTCGAGTACCGTAGCCTCTAGTTGCAAGGCTCTTTCTTCTACACGTGCGACCCTGCATCTTTCGACTAAAAAATGTTTCATACAATTCTTGTGCGCAGCGGGAAGCACATCTGGCGATATACAGAAGGGACTACTTTCTCTGGGCAAACACAATTTTAAACACGTCCGCATCTGACGTTTTCTCGTCAGTCTATGTGTGGACCTTCGTAGGCACACATATGACAACATTCATTTCTACGTACACATGCTTGCGGGACATCTGCCGAGATATCTGCAGCATGTGAAAAGTGCAAATTTTATTTGAAGCTGGACTCGCTATTCCGTCTGACACAGAAATCCGTTCTTTTATCAAGGAGGTAAAAGACGTGTCACCTCACGAAACTTCCTTCCCTTCTTAATAGTACTGGTGTCAACATTAGTAGTTATACTGTTTTGTTTCATAGCCTATCAGAAATGGTCATCCTCGCACAGCAAAACGGTTCCTTGTCGCTACCGCAGTACAGAGGTGCACTGTTGCTGTAAACCAGGCTCCACGTAGTAGAGTCGTGACTGAATGCATCCGGCGACGTGTGACACGTAGAATGACAAAAACAGCCTGATACCGCTAGACCAAGGTAAATTAGCGGTAGCACTGCTGAAGAAAGAACGATGGAGGGACACAGAAGCTTCTCTGGACAGTTTGAAGGAAGAAACGAACTGCAGCAGCTGCTGCTGAAAACCGAGGCAGTAGTGGACGACGTCTTGAAACCGCAGGTGGAGCAGATTCAGAAACACCAAGAAAAGATTTTTGAAGAACTTCTCGACATGTAAGTAATTACCTGCTCACCAGGAAGCCCAGCTCTGTGGGAGGTGGCTTCTTCGCCAGTTTAAGACGCTCAAGAGACGCTTCACCCGCGCCGCATTGATACATGAGTAAATATGATGCGACGGTTTACTAGCGTTGGACGTACGAATCAAACGATTTTCGTACAAACCAGCAGCTGAACATGTCAGGATATGTATACGTGTATGTAGATTCCCGTACAAATCTGTGTCAACTTACGTAGAAGACATACATGAATGCTTGTGTCTACAGTTGTGTACGAAGGTGTATCTATTAACGTTAACAATAGGTATATCTATATATGTATCCATCCGTTCGTACGTACGTGGGACTTCCTTATACATGTAAATGGGAGCTTGTATTGGTTCCAGGTACAAGCTTTGCTACTCCAGACTTCTACGACGAGCCTTTTTCATTCATTGGTGCTTGTGTTTTTCGTGTCAACAGTCAAACACTATTGGACCACATTGACCTGCTGCAACTGCAACGGCAACAGCGGCTGGGAGAACACAGTCGTCAGATGCGGCAGCTGCGAGACCTGCACGTGTTGCGAGTGGCTCCAGGGGAGGATGTAGGAAAGACGTCTTCTGCTGCTTCATCCGAGTCTGCGGAGAAACGAATTTTCCCCGAAGACGCTGACGCGGTTCCTGTAGAGGCTCTTGTCAATGTCGGCTGTCACCTTTACCTAAAAGCCATAGGGTAGGAATTCTGTGAAACGTCATGCTCTGAGAGATAGGCGCATGCTTATCTCTGGACACGGGCAGAAGATCTCACCTCCTGTACCCATGTTCTCGAGGAAAACTCGATACCCGCATTCATATCTGTCTATGTGTCTGTATACCTACGCACACTGAAGCCAGCTGACGCTTGATACCTGTACGCACGCGCGGAAGCCATGGTGTCCACGCCTTGTGATACGTTTTCTGATGTACACTATGATTCACACACGTCTGCGTAGACATTTGTGTGCGTTATTCACATCTGCACCACACATCCGTACGTGTGTGTGTGTGTGTAAGCTGGAGGGCACATACAAACGGCTGGTACTCGTGAAGTCAGCATATGCCAGACCGCGGCGTTGCCCCAGTGTCTATGAGCAGTTGTGGCGCATTCGTGATTTGGCTGTGTGCTATCTCGTCAGTCCTTGCGCGTTAGCTGGAGTGTACATCCAAACTGCTCGTACTCGCGAAGTCCGCGTATTCCGGACGGCGGCGTTGCCGTAGTATGTAGAAGCACTTGGAGCGCATTCGTGATTTGGCTGTGTGCTATGTCGTCAGTCCTTGTTTCTCTGGAGATTTCTCGTATGGAGAGAAAACAAAGAGAACTCTGACTACTCGGCGCGTGTATCCCTTGTAGAGCCGAGTGCTCCGTGTGAAAACACGAGCGTCCACCGAAGTGATATAAGCACATCCTTCACAGTAGGCGCCTCCCCTGCCGAACCTTCTCTGTCTGTCTAGCTATACGCATATATGCGTCTGTACCGAGAATAGTGAACATGTATGCAGTTCGTGCGCGTACGTCATGTGTTTATGTTGCAAACATATGTGTATATGTCTGTGTCTATGTGGCCAGGCCTTCTGTACAATCTACGTACATTCATGTCAGATTGTGTGTGTGACATTTCTGCGCGTGTACATGAGCGGGGACGTCTACCGAACCACTGGCTGTTTCAGGTGAAATTTCTTCTTAAATTTGCAGGGATGACATTGGGCGGATTTTAGTGAACGTAGGCTTCCAGTTCTTTCTGGAGATGACGCTGGAAGAGGCGGCTGAATTTCTCCGAAAGAAGGAGCTCCTGCTTACAAAGTAAACAGTACTAAGGCGAAGAAAATGGGTGTTTTAGATTGTATAATAGCTCTGTTGCAAGTGGCGTGGATGCCGGGTGGTAAACTGAGTCATGTGGGCTCGCCACTGCTTGCCACGGGATGCGCACGTGCAGAACGATCTGTAGAGGCTGCGTGTTTATTATGTGTACTCACGCATGCTAAACTCTCACGTGGATACGCACGAAGACATGCGTAGACGATCGACGCCTGTGTGTAGGTGTACCCCTCTGTGTGCATGTGTCCACGAACAACTGCACACTGTAATTGTGTGTTCCCTTTAGCGACACATGCAGTGTGTGTGCCGATGTGCGCTGCAGAAAGTACGAGTACTGGAGCCTGAAGTGTTCCGGCGTGAAAGCGCAAATTCAGATGGTGAGTGCGTTGGACTGTTCTGCTTCTTGCACGAAGGTTTGGAACAATCTCCTGGCAGGATAGGAATATTTTAAGAATTTTGGTCGCATTCACGCTGTAGGCGGAGTGGTGTATCTCACGTCGCAAGCGGCGCTGTGATGTGTGAAACAATTTGTGTGCGTGTGTATGTCAAAATGGAAGCAAGCGGTCTACACCGATCATCACGGACCAGCACTTCATGTGTCAACGACGTTTGGAAGATTAGAGTCGGAAGATAGAGTATCATCCGATATCTTGCCCTAGTAAGTTGATGCAGATGTAACCCTCTACGGGACTTCTGTGGGCGCTGTATTCCCGTGTGTGTCCACGTGACACAAACATATGATAATTCGTGAACACAAAGTCGGTGTAAACGTACGCCGGGGTAGCACGTCACCCAGCGTTGGGAGTTCGTATCCTCGGATTGCACCAGCACGTCTGTGTCGGATCATTACTCCGTGTTCCAGTATAATGTTGTATTAGGGACGATAGTGTATGTACGCGAGGCGGGTTAGTACGAAAGCACTAAACGGCTTTGGATGGATAGCATTTTCATCCGGATACCTCGATACCAAAAGAGTGATTTGTAACGGCACGTTAGGACTTAAATGATATTCCTTGGCACAGTAGGCCACGTCAACGGTAATTTGCAGTAAAATATGTGATTTGCTTGTGTTTATCAGTGCTAATCACTTTAGCTGTGTGTGCCGAAATTAGATGCGTGAAAATTCGAGTGCGTCTCCGTCAACAGTCTTCAACACGAAGTGTGGTAACCTTGTGGTTGTATTGAAGCCTAGCCGTAGTATGTTGCGTTGTCACAAACGTAGCTGTGTGTGTATACTCTGTGCGTGTGTGTGTGAATATCCAACACAGTGAAGGCCGATTTAAACGTACCAGATTTTTTGTGGCCCACAGGGTAGCACGGGACAACTGACCCAATACACGGTATAAGATAATATCGTGGATGACTGTATATTATCCGTTGAGTGTCTGTCAAAGATAAAAATTGAGGGTTCTGCATGAAATTCCTTCGGAAGAACAGGCTTGGTGTTACAACCATAGCTACGAGAGATACAGTAGTAGTAACGGTCACATTATAAAAGAGCCGAGTACTGGCCGTGCGCGCAAGGGGTAAAAGCCGTCTGACTGTATTGCCACGTGAGTCGAAACTGTTTTATATGTAGAGACGCCGGAAGAAGGAGTTGTCATTGAGCGCTGGGGAGTTCTCGACACTGAATTTCTGAGCGCAATCACAAACACAAAAGAAGCATACCTGGAACAGCGGTAGTGAAACAAGGAACACAGCCGGTACAAGGCCCAAACAAGATAGTCGATGGTGAACTGGTGGCTGAACGCACCTTACCGTCGACTGCGCTAGATTCAATCCCAATAAACGACGGTTCATACAGCATGTGGGAGGTCACCACTCCCGGCGAATGGTTGTGTCTTCGCACGCATGTCTTTCTGGACGATCTGCTGCACACATACCTTCAATAGGTCTGCTTCTCTCCACGCGATTTCCACGTTTTTACGTTGGTGAATGATGACTGCGTATTCCTGGAGCAATACACTTACTCGAACTGAGAATGTGATTGTGCACAGCCTCAGCTGGAAGGTGTAGAAATAAAAAAAAATTTTCCATAGTTCTGCGTTCTCTTGTGTTTTCTATGCGGCGTTACAAAATTCATCCAGTTGCTACAATCCATCTCGGCCCT
Organism: Sarcocystis neurona; assembly: GCA_000727475.1. Lineage (NCBI taxonomy): Eukaryota > Apicomplexa > Conoidasida > Eucoccidiorida > Sarcocystidae > Sarcocystis > Sarcocystis neurona. The sequence goes on along the minus strand of KL647289.1, from coordinate 3,007,616 downwards.
CGTCGAGGAGCCGTCTCTTCAGAGGCTCCCTTTTGAATGATCGTCGGGCGCGCAGGCGATGGGTGTAACTTGAGCAACCGTTCACTTTTTCCTTCAAACTGTGCACGACGTACGCAGGTAACAAAGCGGTCAAAAGTAGCCGACAGTTCGTCAGCTAGGTGACGAGTATGTGCATGGACATTCAAGGGTATGACTATACTATCTAAATGTGTATAAACGTGGTTCTACTTGTCCACGGAGATTACCTTTGTAAATGTCTACGCAAGCGGGTAGAGTCTTCTTGAAGCAAATGCGCAGGTACACGACGTCGGTATGAATGAGGGAATGAAGTGAACCTACGGTGGTTACATTAAAGAAGGGTGACGGCTTAGCGGTGTCTGTTGGATGGTGTCATTGGCTGCTTATACTGTTTGTGCAGAAGCCACTGAGAAAATCTTCTCCTGACGTGCCTATTAAAAAGGGTTCTGGGCCGTCCCGTACTTGCCTGCATTTATCTTTCAAATTGAGCGAGTGCACACGTTAGCTCTGCTGTTGCTTGGAGACTGGTGCTTAGTGCTTGCCTGCCGAGCCTGTCTCTTTAACAGTGCCCTGGATGCAGCACGCATTGGGCCGCTCTAACCTGTCCACCTCCTGCGTGCTAAGGACTCATGACTCTCTTCAGGTAATGGCCTGTGGGATGTCCCTCTGTGCGCGGTAATTCCTACACGGCACACTCGCAGGTGGGCAGCGACATTGCGGTGGGCCACACTGTGTTCTCTGTGGCGTAGTGAAGGGCTACTTGTAGTTCGCGAGTTTCATTGGTGGCGTGGTACCCGTCTGCTCTTACAGGTGTCAAGCCTTCTGAATCGTTGGACATATCAGAAAAGTTGTTGCTTCGTAATATATGGGGATTTAAGTTGTAAGACATGCGAACTGCACCTGCTTCAGTGTGTAACCATGTTTCACAGACGGGAGGCAACAAACCACTTGTCACCTGTGCCGAAGAAACGTGGGTTAATTACGTGCCTTGCTGCCACGGGCAGCTCTCCGCCTCAAACATACACCCTTTTTTGCGTGTGCTCCCCTTGCGCTGCCGTGGTGCTGGAAAGCGACGCCGTACTGTGCAGCCAGAGTGAAAAACGATTTTTCAAACAGTATGTTAGACTAAATGCAGCATGACACGGCGAAACATCCTGACACCAGGCGTGCGCACCGTGCAGCGTGGATGCTTTTCCCAAGTGGTTCCTTGCTGTACATTTTTGGATAGAGAGTGGTGGTCACAGCTGAGCGTCTGACCCTTTCCGCGAAAGCCGCTTCTCCGCCACTTCCCGTCCTTCAGTGCACCAAGGAAAGAAAGCACTGACGTCGAACGGAGAGTGCGTTGTATCGCGTTAAATGACGTTTGTTGAACACTGTACTAGAGTTTTGCACGGGCCCTCCAGTGAAGGACAGTGACTTCCACCCTCATATACGTCGCGACCCACATATTCGTGTGTACGTGTACGTACACGTATGAACGCCTATACGTGCTCACAACTGATAAGTTTGTGTTCGCCCTCCCATTACATTGCGCGGCTGTAACTGCAGCTCACGTTCAGAGAAGCTGCATCAGCGTCAGAATGTAAATGCAGCTCATGACAGGAGCAGCCACGAAATAATACCAACAAGCTGCGACTTCTGGTAATGTGTGCGTTTCCACCAAGAAGTCTACGCAGTTCGAAACACTATTTACGTTCTGCGTGTACTTCTTCCTTCACGCCCACGTATAAACACACATGTGCGTATAGTGATTTGTGCTTCGCAAGCATGCAGGCAAATGCATCATATACGACGGGTTGGTCAGCTACCGCACGACAGCGACAGGGAGCCTGGAAAAAGTCTTCTGAAAGAAGCCATAATAGATCCACTGCACCTATGCAGCCAAGAATCATTACACGTACGTATGTACATATATATGTGTAGAAGTTTCGTCAGCGCAGGCGTACGTGCACGTCACGTTGTGTTTATATATACACATCTGTGAACAAGTAGTTATTGTACACATTTGAGTGTGGCGTATTCACACGGCATACTGCGACGGCATTCATCGCACCAGCATCAGCGGGGACGCAATGGCTTATATGCAGCGCCACTCAAAAAATTACAGATATACAGCCGTCCACAGAAGGCCTCCGCTTAAGAAAGCGAGAAAGGCCGCCGGAATCCATACTCAACCACAGAGAGATAGTGACTACATATCCCATGCACAAGAGCGTAACACTCCTACTTAATTTAGTCAGGAGTGTAGAGGCAAGTCTCATCGGAAGGTAGATCAATGGAGGAAAACACGATGGAATGGAAGGCACAGCAAGAAAACCTGGTTTCTGCCTTGCAGAACAGGTATCCCAGCGTTGCGGCAGCAACAGACTACGTACCGCCAAGGAGTGTGCCAGAAAACATCTTGCAGGCATCTCTGTTACGTAGACGTCATACTCATACGTAGGTATGCAATTTTTTGCCACGTAGACGAACGCTACGCCGTCTACAAATGACAGCATGTCGTGTACGTATGTGAGTGTGCATACAAAAGGAATTGTGCGCGTGCTTGCCTGCAGTCGTCTGTACACACAGCGTGTGGACCTAGAATGTCAAAGTCAACAGACAACAAAAGATGTACATGCCTTCTGACAAATATATATCGAGACTTGTACACCGATTTACGATTCTACCGCTTTACTAATGTAGATACACGTACCCCACGGTAAACCTGTCTAACGCGGTAAATGTATATATGCAATGTCTCCCTGCTTCTAAGCCACACGTGAGCTGCACGTACAAGCTGCTTCTCTCAAAAAAGTCTTCTTGGGCCACTCGGCCTTTCACCGCCTCCTTCACAGCTACACAGACGCATTAAGAAGGGAAGGCACATGCAGACGCGATGGCAACTACATTGCTGAAAAACATTAAAACAAGTTCGTTTTCCGCATAATGCGGATGAACTCCTCTTCGTTAATTTCGCCGTCTCCATCACGATCCGCCTCGTCGATCATCTGAAGCAGGAAGATGCATCAGCAGCCGTGGCGGACTACAGCAACAGTGTCGGCAGCAGAGCGAGTCACCACCGGCAGCAGCAGGACAGCACGGCAAGACCAGCGGCAGCAATGCAGAAAAGCAGCAGCAGCAGCAGTAGCAATGGTATAGCAAGACAACAGCGACAGCAGCAGGAGCGCAGCGAGTCCCCACCAGCATCAGTAGCATTGCGGCAACGCAAGAGGGGCAACACAATTCAAACAGCAAAGCAACAGCAATCGCGTTGTACCGTATAAGCATTCGACGGCGTACAGCTCAGAGGCAGAATCGGTCGCGCTGTCATTTGAACCTGTTCGTGCGACAGTTGGTGTCCAACAAAGCAGAACAGCAAAATCAACGCAGAACACCCACTCCTCTGGCCAACACCAACTTCATCAAGCACGAGAAACACTGCCGCGTGGCTGCAGCAACCGCAGTAACGCGAACAGGCAGCAGCAACAGTAAAGCGAAGCGCTAACATCAGTCTGTCTAAACAGATGTCCCGACGTGCAGTAGAAACACCAAGAGTGCAGCATCATCACGTCCGTTAAAACAACGCAACGCCACCACCACAGCGACAGTAGCTCTGAGCGGCCACAATGAACGCCAACAGGTCCCGGCGCGAAGCAGCGCCGTAAAAAGACGCAACAGGGTCTACACAGCACAGCAGCCAGCAGTAGCATCCCCTCATCTCACTGTTGCTGATACCGGGCCCTGGTCGCAGCGTCATTCACCAGTAGCAAAGAGCAGTGACAGCATCAACCTGCAACTGCAACGGGGCAGTTACACCAGCACGCAGTATCAATACCAACACACAGCAGTGCCACAAGCAGGCCCACAGCACGACGTACACATATATGTATGTGTGTTTCTAAGTGAAGGTGTGTATGTACGGGTGCATAACGAATGGGGCTATTTATTAGATGTATATGAGCGTATGTTTACAAGACTGCACTTACAGGGAAGGAACTGGGTCTTAGTTGCTACCACCAACTGCGGCACCACCCCAAGCCAGCAGCAGCAACAACCTTACTATGCAGCAGCAACATATGCACGCGACAGCAACACTCAACAGCATTAGCAACGTCCGTACGTGGTACCACCAGGCAACTGCCATACAAGTACACAACACCCGCTGCCACAGGCGGCCGCAGTAAAACTACGCTCCAGCAACGCAGCAAAACAAAACAAAAAATCGAAGCACTCTTAACACCTGGTATTAACACGAGTATATAGTAGCAACACTATCAATCCGCAATCGCACCAACAGCACGCCGCTGCGACACCAGGACGCAGTCAGAGTACAGAGGAACATTGGCAACGTATAGCAACATGTCGTCATGATTTATCTCGCTGTGGATTACCTCTTGGATCTCCTCGTCTGTAAGGTTCTCGCCCAGCTCCTTCGCCACGCGTTTGAGGTTCTGGAGTGCCGAAATTAGCAGACAGGACAGCAGTCCTTTCTAGCACTCAGTTCTTTCACGAGAAATGCGATCTTGAGAGATTCATAGTACGTCAACGTGGGCATCCACAGATATATACGAACACCCGTATACACAGTAGAGTTCTAGCAGCGTGAAAGCCTAACGTTCCGGCTAATAGAATTTGGCGCTTTGAGATAAGCTGCAGTGGTAAAGCTACCTAAGGTCTCAGATAACTTCAGGTGCGAGGGCGACATGCAAGCACTTCAAATAGCTCAACGTAGCCAGGTGAACCATACTTACACTCGCTGTTGGCTGTTTCCCCTCAAAGGTACAATACGTGTAGTCACGCCTCTCTCTAACTTCACAATCACGCCCCCAGGCGCTCACATTACATATTTTTCCTTCTGTGTTATAGAGCCCGGCTCTAAGCATTCTCTTTCCGTGTACCTGCCGAGGCACGTACACGTCAGGGGACCACGGATCGTGCGGACGCAAACGTGTGTGCTGTCGGGTATACACCGGAAAGTGCTGTGGATCAAAAAGCAGTCCCTCGCGAACCCAGGCGGTCATTTCGACGTTCACGAAAGAAGTCTAAAAAGAAGTACGCATATCCGCTTGATTTACAAACATGCGTATAGTTGCTAGGTAACATACGGCAACAACTGATTGACCCATGCCCGTCTGGGTCCTGGACCAGGAACGAGACAACAATGAGCGAGTTCCAGCAGCAGCCGCCGGTGTAGTCACGGATCCGCACCCGTCCACGCAGATGCAAATCTTATGTCCTGGGACGTGCAGGGAAATGTATATCTCTTGATCTCCACGTACGTTGATACGGATACCTGTACAAATCTATATTTGTATACAAATGTGCAAACACATATACAATGCACCCGTGCACTGCCACAGCTGTACAAACCTGCATGGGTGAGAAGGCAGCAAACCGGCAGACGGTAACTGCGTGCGCGCTATCAGCAACGCCGGACTCTCTGGTTTGTCCCGCCAGCAATAGAGCATCACCGCAAGTTAGACAGAAAGAGAACTAAAGTGAGGAGGGAAGAAGCGAAATCTTCCTAATTTATATACCTTGAAGGAAATTTTTCCTGTTTCGTCATCATCGAAAAGACGAAAAGCCTTCAGAATCTCTTCTCGTGGATCGCGCTCCGCCTGCAGGGATGGCCTCGGTCGCACCACAGGAGCTGAAAGAACACTATCTCACAGCGGCCTACGTATTTGTACAGAAATGTGCACAATATGTACATATGTAGCTTACAACTGCCTACAACTGTATATATACATGTATATATATATATATATGTATGAATGTAAGTGTCTCCAAATACTTAGATATAAGCATACATACGTACATACATATATCTGTATAGATGGGGGTTGATAGCCTTGCAGCGCAACGCGTGTATGTCGACACACACTGGTAAACGTTTCCACACATGTTCATATCTCTGCGTGAAATTTTGACACTGTGTCGCTAACGACCGAACTACCGGAGGCAGACGTTTTGGACACTTTTGCAGAAGCGTGTAATACGAGACAACACAGGGAGCTTTGCCTAAGGAGCAGGCTCCGCCTACGTGTCTACCAGCCGACTGTGACGACGGACTCACTGGGTGCACCAACAGTGAAAAAAGCGTCGTGTCCTTCCATTCCGGGTGCAGACCAGCATGCACAGATACTTAAACGACGGGAGGGCTGCTGCCTGTTTCTCGTCACCTGGCCGTCAGTCGGCATCACAGCAACCGTCTCGCCCAAGGGCGCTACTGGAAACCCGTTGTATGCATACACTTCCCTACCTGTCTCTCTCTCTCTCTACATATATATTATTCTGTACAAGTCCAGACGGGTACACGCGTTACTAAGCAAGGATCTACGTATGCTTGCATACCCATTTTCACACCAATATAAATTGGTGCAACCACATACGTACGCAGATGCACGTATGTATAAATAGATGATTGTCTGAGATCGTACGCGTTTTGAATAAGCACAGAGAAACGTCTACACAGCAGCAGCGCACTTTACGAGACAACACTGGCAGGAATTTTCACTGAGAGGGCACAATGAGCCACATCGACTGCAGCAGAGACCGGCGCAAATGCAGCGGTAGCACAACAGCGAAACTATCCGCAATAGCAGTCACACGCACGTGGCTGCAGGACCCAAGAGGTTTTTTCTGAAAACAGAAGGGACATGAGCAGAAAAGGGAGAATGAAGAAAAAACTCACCATCTTGACTGTCATTAGAGAAAGGAATTCCTGGAAATCGATGCTCCCAGTTCCGTCTTTATCGAGCTCTGCAATCATTTTGCGTGTCTGTACTCAAACAGAAAAGTAGTACACCGCAATTACCGCACGACACACGAGTCCTCTATTGCTACGCGCAAACACACGCATGGGCAACCCTACTAACATATCGATGCGTATGCATCTCTCCCCCGTTATGTACATACAAATACGTGCTTTCTTTCCCACCAAATAGTCACACGTGCACGCCTCCTTTCGCGCGCGTCAATGTCCACGTTTCCTTACCCTCACCTATACCTGGATCTAAACACTTATACACATGATGCAGAGGACGGTGGGTATGAAGACAGATATAGACAAACAGAGGGACAGATAAGACGCACACAACAGGGCGTACCTTTCCTTATTCACACGTGTACACAAGTGCACAGGAGCCGCCAGATGCAACGCTCCCTTCTACCTTGTATTAGTACACAAACGGCTGACAGTAGAGCACTCATTTGGACGTGTTTCCCCGAGCTGTTTCGTCTCTTCCTCTCGCATCCCAACAGGTGGACATCTGCTGGAGGACGGCGGTACCACAGCGTCAGCTGCCGGTACTCCCTGACGCAAAAGTATATATAGATATACATATATACTCGGATATTCAGACATACAAAGGGACATACACGCGTGCGTACGGTCGTATTCGGTCAAAGTGAGAAAGCTCGTCTGTACTAACAGCCGAGTAACTAGATGCTGCTGTAGAAAAGGCACGTTTGTCCCCCCAAGCGTACACCTGCGTGGGGAGCAGTGAGAGGCGCATTTATACCTGCAGCAAGCACAAAGCAGTATATACGTCTACGTTTACGGCGACAGACGACGCATACGCCCGTACAACAGGAGGACTCAGAGCCAAATGTTGCCTACACGTCAGATGGACAACACATACAGTCCCGGTGCCGAACGCAGCAGTACACGGGTACACATATATATACGTACATGAAAACGTCTCTTACTAAACATACGCGTGCGATTGCCTCACTACAATTATATTCATTCGCAGACCGTCTCAGCACACGCGTCTTTTCTGACCCTAAGCAGCAAGCAGGACCTCGCCATTACGTTAAGGTGTGTCCACACACGTATTACAGGCATGCGCCCACAGACGCACATAGTAAACTCACCAATGCACTCCCACAATCGGAGACTCCTCCACATGGAAGGAGAACCAAAACTGCGGACAGAGATGCAACTACGTACCGGCCACAAGATTTTACCAGCGCACTCAAAGTGTCCCTCACGTCACTCCTGCGATACCTGCCCACGTGTGTGAGGACCGGACGCATGTACATGTCATTCTTCCTCGTCTCCATACGTAAATGTGTCGGCGCCCACAGTCGTAACATATGTGCACACGTTAATACACCGCACAAGTAGACAGGCTTCGGCGACAGTTGTAGCCTGCGGCTCGACGTCCATACATATGCAACCTGACGCATATACACGGATATATATATATATATATGAAAAAAATCTAAGTGCGTGTAGACGTATAGATACCTGTGTACTCTTCACATGTAGGGTGCACGCGTGTGTCGTCCCGAGGGGGAGAACGGTAGACTCTTGGGGAGGTAGGCATCCATGTTTCTGTCATAGCGGAACGGCTGGGTTTACACCAGTGATACACGCACTGACACACATAGCTATACCCACATACACACACGTGGATATAATTGAGCATCTACTGATACACGCATCTGCGTTCACGTAGTACGTGAGATACGTAAATGAGAAACGACGTTTCTCTGCTGGTTGCAAGCACCGAAATAGGCCGAGCCGCTCTCAATTGTTTCGCGTCGACACCTCCACAACCCTTCTGCTTGCACACGCAGATACGTGTACACATACGAATACACAAAGCTATCGAACTCCTCAGTTCATATATATTGAAGCATACACACATATATACGTAAAGTTGTTGTGTGTTTACGAGGCGACACAAAAGGGAGCACCGGTGTCCTTTCACACGAGCAGTGGCTGCTCTCTGCGTACTCCCCAGCTCCCCCTTCATATCCTCGACGTGAAACCTACATCTTGCACACGAAATTCCGATTTTCTGCGGTAGCGCGCGGGCCCCAGGGTGTATTCGGATAGGAATGGATGTACAGGTGTACGCACGCAGGTGTGTATAATTGCACATACACAGACGCGTGCAGATATTCATGCGCAGACGCAGTCGTCCATCCGAATTTCCTTTCGGTTATACAAACCACCTCTTGTTTTGCAGAATTTACCTCTTCTTTCTTCGGTTCAAAGCCTAGTGCGCGCATTGCTACTTTGAGCTCCTTTGCGTCGATGCAGCCGGAGCCGTCAGTGTCGAACAAATCAAAAGCTTCCTTTATTTCCTGTCGCTGCTCTTCGGTCAGTTCCTGCCTCTTCGGCCCCACTGCTCTTCCTCGTGCGTGCGTGGCACTCGGTTTTCGGACGTGCTACGCAGCGGAAACAACACCAGCACCCAAGTTGCAAAGCCACAAAAACAGCATCGCCCTTAGCAGCAGCAACGTGAGTGAAACGCTGCAGCTGAATTGGCCCGAAAGAAAAGCCAACAGCAGATCAAGACCGTACTACAACATACCGAAAGATTCTCCCTTCCTGCTCCTCCTGCTCCTGACAGGAGTGCAGCAGTCCTCCTGCATACTCATCGGTGTCCCGTCTGTCCCCCCGTACTCGTGCTCTAAGTGGCTACAGCCGTACCGGCGACCGGCCCCTTGTCTGTTTGTACGGGGTTGTTGAGGCTCTGGAGAATGCGGACGCACACGGGGTTTGTGTATCCATAGGTCTCCGAGAAGATATATCTGCTTGTGAAATGCTCCCACATGCAGCGGACGTGAGCTTGAGTAGATCTGTACATGTTTAGGAATGCTTAGACACGCAGACGGGACTGGCGTGCTGTACGTGTGCGTGTAACGTGAGTAACGCGTACTCACGCACACCCGCAGGGAGCGTGGGCGTATCTAGTGATGAAACGATGATGAAAGAATGCGCGCACACACAAGAGTGGTCACCCGGAGAGTCGTACGGACTAGGGAAATCTACATGAGATGCAGGAAAGAGTTGCGAAGGGAAAGGTCTTTTACCATTTTCGGAGTTGAGGGAGCGTCGGGTGGATGCTTGTTGTCTGACAGCCGAGGAGGAAGAGGGGACACCTCAAACGTTTGTTTGGATTCGCTTTTGCTCGGTCTTCCTGTTCTTTCCTCAAGGGAAAAAAGCACTAATATATATATATATATATGATCAGTCTTCGAAAGAAGACGACTAGAAGTCACTTACCCATGTAAGTATACGTAACACTGTTATTGATGTGGAGGGAAGTATGCAGAAGAAGAGGTCTGAAACGTCGTTCTTCGTGCGTGTTCGTTAACGATGAACTGGAAAGGCCACCGTGAATAAAAACGGACAAAATATCTAATAGATCGAGACGTGCGGATGAAGTAAATCCACATAGGAGCGCATAAAACGGTTGCCGTACATGCCTGAATGCATATGCAGCTGGTGTTTTCCTACCGTGCCGGTCCAAAGCCGTGAGAGGCAAGAATGCACTGAAAAGGAAACCAGTCTGTGTAAAAGGTTACCAAACGGGGAACGAGTCCGTCTTAGATAACGGTATTTTGTTTATTGGACGGGCCTCAACACCAGACACAATGTCGTCCAAATGGTGCAACGAGGTTGAGTCATGAGGTGCCAACTGAATACGCATCAAAGACATAGGGACGGAGTCATGAAAAAAAAATGTCGCACGAAGTGACGCCTCAGCGCATAGGTTGAAGGCTCGGAAACTAATTGCATTCGGAGGACTGGTAAAAACACTGGAAGACGACACAGATCACACACGTCAGCTACAGGGGAGGAACGAAAGCACTGCAGAATATACGTTGAGAATTTGCAGCAGGGAGAATACAGAACCAGTTGGAAGGAAAGGTCATGACATCGAAAACGCTGGAGGAAAGTGAGAAAAGGAGGCCCGCCGACGCTTCCAGCCGGGCAAAAGTTGCTGCGCCGTCGTGCTGCTGGGCGAGATGACAACTTTGCCATAAAGGTCCACCGGGTGACATCTGCCCAACGATATGTGCCTTTGTTTTGCAAGCACAGGCCAGTCAGACATTAGCAGCTAAGAACTCATTCATCCCGTACACATCGTTACGCAATACGCCGAAGACACCTGTGTGACATGCGAGCGACCCCACGGCGGGCAGGGCAGCGCTTCCGTACCGAAGGCGTGGAAAGATCTGCACACGGACAAGTGGAAGACGGAAATAAACAAGTGTTGTTTTATTGTGGAGGAGTTGAGGACTCGAAAGTGAATATTTAGTACTTTCCCGTTTCCCGCTGCTTCCCAAGATTACAATTTTAAAGACGTGAGGGAAGCGAAGGAAGTGACTGCTCTACCCTGTAAGTGGAGACACCGCCGGGGAAGGGTGGAATTGTACTTCGTCTTGGTGATTAAAGAAGCTCTTCAATCTCTCTCTAACGTCTAAGCAACATATGCAGATACCGACGGGAAGTGCAAAAAGCATACAAGATTTCGTGTCCGCTGTGTGACCGGACAGCTCAAAGAAGTATCACGGCCACTTCCCGTAGTGGAAAGGAATTTTGGCGAGTCGGCATTCTTTTCCCACAAAACACGCTCTTCCAGCTGCAGTAGGATGTAGGATACGTGGTGCATACGTGTCCTGACTTGTGTTGCTTCGTGGGTGTGAAGCGCTTCCCGTCTCCCCTGGCTTTGCCTTGAGCATCGCACCACGCGAGCGCCTGGCACGCAAGCGACGTGTTACCACGTTTATTTCTAAACGGCAGGACCCTTTTCTTGTCGTTCGTTTCCCCGTGCTCGAAGAGTTTTCCTTCATTGCCGGATATTTGGGTGGCTCGAGCTTATAGCGCGTTAGAACAGATGCGTTAAAGTCGAACGACGGTGGGAGCTGAGCCCCAGGGTCAAATGAGGTGTATATTCTGTGTGTGTGAGCCCACATGCATATGACCATTTCCTGTGTGTCGACATAAATCGTGTCGCAGGGTCTCCTCGCGTGCAAAGATACACGTGAAGGTGTGTGGGAAGAAATGCGAGCTGTGCTTATTTGGATGAGTACTTCACTGATGGATTGAGTCCCTTTCTGCGGGTACAAACGTCCACGACGGCTGCTCCACGGAAACAGGTTGTTGGATGGATATCTCTATTTTTCTGGGTCTTCCCTAAATTGGAAAGACTCTTCCGGGTGAACTAGAAGAGGAAGACCTGGGTTCGTCTGCAGAAAGGGTGGACAGTAAACACAATCGATACAAAGACAGACAGGCAACCAGATGCGTGTCTGGACGAAGACATGGGAAGATAAGGAGATACAGGGAGGAATCACAGGGACTGCAAGAGAGGACGCAAAACACACGGGCGCTTCCTTAACGTATGCTCGGCAAATGTGTAAGGGTGTCTGCGCAAACGTGTGTATACATATATATATATATATATAGGTGCATACGCGGTGTCTGCAAGCCGATACACGCATCCACATACTTGTGCATACCTATATACGCGTTTGTGCAGCAGCAATCACTGTAGGTCTGTGTGCATTTGTAACGATGCAGCCGTATCCCGTGAAATCGGTGACGTCCGGAACGTCGAGTAGTTCTCCAGCAGGTACCAAGCGACACCACTGGCCGAGATCCCCCGGCGCAGCTGCTGTGCCATTCATTTGCTGCCTGATAAGCTGCCCACTAGGGATTCTCGTGTTGAGCCCCTTCCGAGGCGGTCTCCGGGGCTGGTGTGGCAGAAGCAGCGGTATGGCTGAGCAGCAGGGAAGGCAACAGCGGCATACTGCTGCGTTACCAAACACGTTCCCTCTGCGTGCAGTGCTGCCACCGGGTTCGTTCCGTGCCACTGCCGCCTCCTACGCGGCACTCCTGCGCGCTCGCATGTTTAAGCGACAGCAGCAGCAGGGAAGTGAAGAAAGTGGAGCGAGACAGAAAGACCATGCGGGAGCAGCTGCAGCTGCAGCAACAACAGGCGCAGCAAGAGCAGGTGCAGCAGAGGCGCCACCAGGGACAGAATCACCTCGCGCAGCCTCAGCAGCAGCAGGAGGTGGACCAGCAGCAGGATCCCTAGCACCAACAGCAGCAGCACAGCAGTCGCTCTTTGGTGAAGAGGATTTTCGACGGCTCCACAAAACTCAAACATGGAAGCACTTGCTGGACTACCCACAGGAGCTTTTTCGCGGAGAGTACGAAGCGAAAGAGGGTATACCACTTGCGAAACGTTTCCTTTTACATTTGGCCGTCGCTTTTTCGCACTGATGGCATTCACGTGTTCATCGATTTCTGTGTGCGTCTGTCCTCCCTTCTGCTCACCACCGGTCTGAATGCATTACTTGTGTTTCTTTGTCTTTCTAAATATTATCAGTGAATGCACGAATTTTTAATATGGTAGGTCGTCTTCTTTTCACAATTGGCATCAGCGTAGTGCCGGTGTTTTCCTCTGCTCGATAGCCGTTGGACTCTGTCTCACGTGGTGCTGCTGTTATTTTTTCTGCAAATACCACAGGCTACCCGCCAAAAAATGCCGCGATATTACTACGGCGTGTGTACATCAGACAGACGTGTACATCGCTCACTCGCTGGTGCCTTTTCTGTCGTATTTTTCTGCACATTTTCTCCTGCACAAGGGCGCTTGAGCGAGTGCGTACAGGCCTGTGTAAATGTAAGTGTGCACGCGCCCCTTCGCGCGCTAGTACCAAAAATCCACGTGTTCTTACCCGTGTTTTTCCACTGCTTCTTGAGTTGTCTAGTCTGTTTTGTACGTGTAAACGCCACCTAGCTACGACACTGGTGATGTGTTCACGTTTTCGTACTTCTGTCCTTCGGGTGGTGCTTCCGTTGCTGTGTAGACGTGTTAAGAGACGTGTCGGTCGCTTCCTGCCGTGCGTGAGTCTCCAGAACGAGATGGGAACTCTTTTTCGTTTAGTATAGTGGGGCGTACGCTTGTTTTTGTGTGTGCCGGACGAACCTCGAATTTTATAGTCGAGACGTCGCGTAAATGGTGGCACTCCTTTTCTGTTCGAAAGCGATGTGTGACATCCGTGACTGCAGACAGCAGCATTCGGGACTTGCAGGCATCATCAGGTTAACTTGGCTCGTATGTGCTTCCTGCCTTTCCAGGAGATCTCTATACGCTTCATATTTCGTCAATGTACGAACGTGTAATGCGCGTGTGTAACTGGCGTGGGAATAACAACACGGTCGTTGGTGCTGCCTGGGTTGCCTGTATACAGATGTGTTTGTTGATGCATCCTACCGCATATAGGTCAGAACAGAAGAGATCTGTCGTTTCAGTGTGTCCTTTGTAAAAGTGAGGCGTCGTCGGTGGTTCGGGGAGAAGCAGATATATATATTTGCTCGTGGGTCTGATACGGTGACAAGGCCGCCCCACCCGTACGCGCTGCTGTCCATCAGTTTAAGGCCTCATGGACTGCCCACACGTAGACGGGAGGATGGGCAGTGTTACCCCATCTGTGTACGCTGAGGAGGCCTAGTGGACCCTCACTCAGTAATTAGGAAAAACTGCCGTGAAGGATGACTATAAAGGGTTATATAAGCATGTGTGTGTCAAGATTGTGTACAATGCCTTGCTGTGTGCACGCTGTCGACCTGTGTGTAACACGGGATCCCTACAGCGTGCGACGCGCCTGCGCGCGCATTTTGTTGTCGTCGCGCACTATTTAACGTACACCTGTATATGTATGTGCTGCTTCTCTGCTCGTCTTCTTGTTTGGGTGTATACCTGTACTGCTGCAGACGTGCACCACACGCGTGTCCAGCTACGTGTGAGGGTCCCGGCATCTGCACAGATGTCATCTGGTATAGTTGCATGGGAGCGATGAGTGACTAGCGTACAATGCATCCACATACGTGTAGACGCCATTGATCGATCGGGACTCAGCCGGCTTGCTTTCTTGCGTGCGTGAGTGTGACAGTTGCTTGACTCTCACACATTTGTCGCCGTTTGGGTCTTTTATACTTCCCTGCCGCGCACCCAAATTTGTGAATTTTTGAACAGCAGATGGAGAGCAGCCGATGAAAATCTCTGTTCCGTTCCTTGTACTGTCCTTGCTACAGTGCCGAAAGCATTCGAGTTGGACTGGGCGTCGTTATCAACGAAAAAAGTGCCTGGTTTCGAACCTCGCAAGCCTGCTCCGTGGATGCATCCTAACGACGTAACTGCCGCTGATGTTGCTCCAAGCTACGTAAATGTTGACGACAGGCTGGCATTGGAAGCGGCTGCATGGTGCTCCAATCCACACGCTTTCGAAACAGGAAGAGGCGTTGCAGGAGGTACAACTGCGCATATTGCTGATCAAGACAGTAGTGCAGCTTCGGCAGGAGGAGAAAGGGAAGCAGCAACGGCTGTCACACAGTCCGAGATGTGGGATGAGAGGCTGGAGAAACAGCGAGATGCTGGCAGCCTCCACTTGCACTCGATCAAACTGTTCACGCGTAAGACATCTGCATTTGTGCATCACCTCAAGTAGGCATGCCTACCAACCTTGCAGTTGGCCTCTTCGTCGGGTCTTTCTCCTTCTCGGGCGCTCTCTCTATGGAAAGGTCAATTTTTACAATCTCGACTCCATACTGACTTCACGTCTTGACATTGTTGTATTCTGTAATGTAGTCCAGGCCTCTACAAAGGTTCGTGTGCGTGTTTTGGACCGGTAACAGGTGCGGAAGACTAGGAGATGCACGTTCTTGCATGCGAGTGTTGTGGATCCGCAAGTAATCCTCTATTTTCCTTTGTGATGTAGGTGTACGTATACATTCAGCCGCCGTTGAGCCTGCACGCCTGCATTAGATGGGAACACCGGAGGTGGGCACGTAACCGCTCGTGTATATACAACGAAACGCGCCTTTCTCTCGTCCAGGATGTAGTTGTGTTTGCCAGTAGTCCGAAGGTATCCCGGGGCAAGAACGATCGAGTTTCTGCATACAGAGTATGTCTAGGTAAACGTGTGTGCGTACGCAAGTGCATACACTCCATATTGTTGACAAATCACGGAACGCATACACACCTGTATTTACACTTGTGAACAAATATTTGGACTCTCATTTCTCGACGGTTATATCAAGTGGTCGCGGTTACACT
This sequence comes from Sarcocystis neurona, assembly GCA_000727475.1. Taxonomy (NCBI): domain Eukaryota; phylum Apicomplexa; class Conoidasida; order Eucoccidiorida; family Sarcocystidae; genus Sarcocystis; species Sarcocystis neurona. The sequence continues at coordinate 2,991,744 of KL647289.1, read as the reverse complement.
TGACGTGTATACCAGCCTTCTAAGTTGTGAGTGCCGTTCTGCCCCAACTTGGATTCTTGCTGTCTATGTGATGCCTCTTTCTCCCCAGACATGTACGTGCACACACACGCATCCGCACGTTCCAACAAGAGTTCTACCTCTGTCTGTTGCCGGTCAGCTGAACAGGAGCCCCGGTAATGCATTAGATTTCGAGGCGCTCTGCAAAACCATTCTCTTTACTTCGAGTAATTAGTAATAGCCACCTACTGGAACAATGCTGCCGCCTTGCTTATGCTGTTAGTCAACTTACAGCGTGGCGCTGGGGGTACGTTGTACGAGCCCCGCTGCGGTCGCGGCGGCCTGCTGCTGCTACTGCTTGTGGTGGGGTTATGGGTACAGCTGCGGGTGGTACAGACAAAGGAGTGACCCGGGACGTACACACGGGGCTCTGTGGAAAATACACGCCCGTTAGGGCATACGCGTAGGCGCCAGCTCATGCCATAGTTCCTTGAGAGTGCCCGCGAATTGTCCACGCGTGTGCAGTGGATGCAAGAAAATGCCGTGGTAGCGTGAAGCGGTGCTGGTTTCTGCACTGCAGACCGCCTAGTGCTCTAATGAACGACGTGTCAACACTCACTGTGTGGTGAAGAAATACGCACATATATACATATATATGTATGTACACATATTGCCTCATATATATGTGTATATATATATATATATGTACGCATATATATGTACGTAGACGCATATATGCGTATGACTGCTTACGTGCGTATGCACACACGTGTAGACGTGTATGTATTCATGTTTGCGACGACGTCCTCTATGCAGCTGTGCGAGAAAAAGCTAGCCGGCTGCCGTTAAATCCAATTCTTTTCACGGGCAGCCCTGCCTCAACACGCGGAGGAAACATACAAGGAGGAGGGCTTCTTCCCGCTCTCCACTCGCAACATGTAAAAGAGCAACAGTTACGTTCGCCGCAGCGCCACGAGCAGCCACAAGACTCCGAAGACTGTAAAGTGATTCCACTCCCTCACGTGCGCGTGCAGGGTAGAGGGATTCTGGGCAAGTGGGGCTCGAATCATGCAGCGGATGTTGTCCTGACAGCAAGCAATCCCAGTAACAACAAACTTCAGGTGAGTAGGATAGCCTCGATCTTTGTTGTACAGCAGGACAGTAGAATCCTCAGGACGGCACTACCCTGGCAGCGGCAGCAATATCAAGGTTCACAACTGTGTACTTACACCTGTCAGAACCTGAACCGCCCCTTATGCCGTTTTATTGTTAAGTGTTAGGAGAGAAATTCCGTGTTTTTTGAGTTCACCTGCGTTCGGCGTAGGAAAACGTGCATCAGTGACGTATACCAGGTTCAAAGCGATGAGGAGGCGTACGTTCACACTGAAGCGTTATTAAGGTACCGCATAGTTTCTTCATCCGCTCCGCCAAAGATGGGCCTGCGCTCTATTTGTCGCTGGGGGGGAGAGATCTGTAATGTTCTTCTGTGAAGGGGAAAAACGTACGTTTTTGTGTCACGTCTCCGTGCGTGTAGAGCATCCCTTGTGGGGACGCGGCTTCAGTACGTCAATCGCGCATGTGCGAATGAATGCGGGTTGAGTTTACATTCCTTGCGTGAGTAAATCACGTCTTTTTTGACTGTGCGTTTCTTGTCTGGACGGTAATGCTGTCTTTGCGCACGAGTTCCACCGAACAGTGTTCTGGACAATTTTTGCACTTATAATTTTTACGTATGTAGGGAAGTACGAAGGCCCGTCCTGTGCAGATGTGGAATGACATAATGCTGCCTTTCATGGATTTCTCGATGAAATCCAGAACGCGTCTATGTGCGGTGGGCGGCCTAGCGTCGTCTGATTGCGCGACAGCTGCACGTGCGCCACGGAGAGTCTGTATATGTATACCATCGGAAATGACTTCTACGCGCGCGCCTTTGCTGGCCGCGCATGTGCACGTGCTCGCTGTGTAGGTCGTACTGATTCGCCGTACAGACGGAAGCCGGCAGTATGCCTTTCCGGGGGGCTTCGTGGATGATGGTGATTTTCCACCGGTGTTGTCGACGGCTGTGCGGGAGTTCCTTGAGGAGGCAGTACATTTTGCGGACTTACCAGCAACGGAAGCAGCAGCAGCGCCAGCGGAAGGAGCAGCTGGTGCTTCGACAGCACGGGCAGGAGCAGAGACACAGGAAAGAGCAGCAACACGAGCGGGAACGCTGCAGGCAGCTTTGGGAGTTGAAGACGCGGCACCACGGGTGACGGGGAAGGGAATTCACAACACGCAATTGAAAGAAACTCTGGAAGCCCTGAAAGCGCTCTTTGGTCCATTCGTGTGGGACGCCTCCTCTGGAAAGGTTTCCTGGGAGAGTGAAGAGCAGATACGCCCGGGGAATATCATTTATGCGGGCTATGTAGACGACGTGCGAAACACAGACAACGCGTGGATCGAGACGGTCGCCCTACACTGGCATATCCCTTCTTCCTTGTACAGCCGTATTCATCTGGAGGCAGGGGACGACGCAGCGCATGGTTCAGGTGCGGCCGGCCTCCGTTTGTGGTTTCCGGATGGATTTGTGTGTCCCTGCAAGTGTGTCACTGTCGCACCAAGTACTCAGTTTTGCCGCACCATGTCCCACGCGTATGCTGTGCTGTGTGAAGTCCACGTAGACGCGCTGTTGATGGCTATACAAAACATACGAGCCCTTATGCGTTTGACACTGCTGGAAAAAAACTAGGCTTTGTCTATTTATGCCGTCAGGTCATCCGCATGAAGCACGACTTTATAGACGTGTTGTACAGCGTGTGAGTAGCCGTTGTACAATGCTCCATCCGATTTCTTTACAGAAGCCGTGTCACAAGTTGTGTTTAACTCGTATATGCGCTTGTGAGGTACTCCGGATCCCACAGCGGTTCACGTCCGCCTCGTAGTCCTCAACAACTGCAAAACCAGGGGCACGGACACATGGCCGACGCCATCAGCGTCAAAGCAAGGTGTATGATCCATGCTTTCAGTCCTACGTTCAGATCTGTAGCATCAACGAATAACTCCGTCTCATGTGGGGAACGACCTTAGGCTCCTGGAAGTTCTGCGAACACTGAAAAGAGGTGCCTTTGCATGTGTGATGGCATCCAATTTCTCTGCAGCTGCATTTTACGATATACGAGACGATCCCCGACTCGTCGCTGAGAATGTGGATCCCCTGGAAGATCTGTACGGCTCCCACTCGGGCATCCTGCAAAAGACTTTGGAAAAACATTTTCCAGAGTTGCTTTGACTACGGCTTGGTAGTCCACGACGCTGTTGACACGTACGTGGTTTATATAAGCGTGAGCACCTCCGCCCGCATGCAAACATGAACAGAAGGCGGACACTCTTCTGATGTGCTACGTGTTTCGCTGATATGTGTGTGGTTGGGAAAAGTGATGCTAGGAGGCTACAGTGGGCAGGGGTTCTAACTCTTCATGCGTGATCCTTAGCAGTGCACTGTTCAGTTGGTGTCAGCGAAGCGACAGCTACGCTGTGGCAATCTTGACCTTGTCCAAGACACTTGCACAGGGTTGTGAAGTCTAAGAAAAGGGTACACTTTGCGACGCGTATAAGCTACAATTATTAGCAGGTACGTCTGTGCGGAGTTACGTTTCAGTCGCAAGATTTACTGGTGCGTTACAACAGGTACGGAGGTGACTCTGCTTGCGGAAGAGAGAGGGGATGTCCACGTATCAACATGGCCAAACCACGAGAGTGGCGTAGGCGTTACAGTTATCGAGGTCTGTGTACAGTCCACCGTAACGGTGTCCACACTATGTGGGTACCTGGGTGAGGCGATGCTGTTTCTCACTTTTTAGAGCATGAAACGGCCGGACAGAAACCGTTGCGGCTTATGCCTGATTGCACGTCAGAAGAAGTCAAAGAGAGCGATTCGGAGAGGTGAACAATAAAAATAGTGATGCTGTCATTATTGGTTGCCTTAGTTCCTGCAGTCAGACGAAAGCAAAACAAAACAGCGTGCGAAGCACCATCGCCGTAGCTCACGGGGAAAGTGGGGAGCTCATAACGCCAGCCCGGTGGACTGAAACCATGTGTCGTTAAAGGGGACACAACGTTCTCGGCCACTGTCGTTTCACTACCGTGTAGCGACGGTTTGTACTCACGTTTCCGAGGAAATGAACGAGGAATGAACTCCAGCTGACAAACCTGTTCGCGGGTGGATCTTGAGTTCACCCGGGCCCGCAGTGGTCGATTTGATTTAGCAGTAGCGCACATTTTCTGGGAAGCACAAGGGTACAAGATACCGCTGAGCGTATTGAGAGTGAGCTGACATTCAAAGGGCTGACCTTCCCGACCACGCGACTAGCCGTTGGGCACTTGGTGCTGCCACACATGGTCACGAAGGTGAACGTTTTCGTTTTCAATGTTATCAGCAGTCTTCTACAGCTCTTAAAAAGATTCCACGCAAAAGGTGGTACAAAGTAGGCCCCGTACTTGAAGGTGTCTGCCGCAGCACACACCAGCTGTTGAACATGCTTACGAACCAGTGTCACTTGACTGCAATGACCCGATACAGAACGGTTGATGCGTGCAGATGTTTGCTGCGCATCTTGTGGCTCCACGTCTTCCCCTTACTCGTGATCAGGTGCCTCCGCGAGTGTGGATACAAGTAGTTATGTGTTCACGTACACGCACAACGTGTGTGTAAGCGCCTGGGCAGGAAAAGCAGTTAGCCAAGAAGGCATCACAATTCAGCACCGAGCATTCCTGCAAAGCTTCCCGCGTCGTTCTACACAAACGCACGAGGCTTACTACGAATTGTGGGAAACCTGAGCGCGCTGTATTCAAGATATCACGGTTGTGCGTACGTGTGTAGGTGAACAACAAATCTACCTTTGTACATCCTTCCTCTGTACACGCAGGTGCATACCTAACTACATAGTGCTGCGTCTGTCTGATGCCGTAATGCATCAAGCTAAGGATTCTCACAGAAGTAGCAGTGATGTAAATCAACAGAGACGTCACTTCTTACGGTAAGCGGACGTAGGGGTTGTTAACTTAGAGTGTGAACCAGCCACAGGCTGCCAACGGGTAGAGCGATCCATGTATTTCTTCTTGAAAAGATCTCGCAATGTCAGGACCCCGCTGCCACTTGCCCGTCCACCACATTCCACGCCGGTGAGGCGTGTAGTGTGGTAGCTGTCTATAGACTTACTGCATTCCTAATTCACTACAACGCATTGTCTATAGTTCCGTAGAGACGACAGGGTATGAGGACCTCGATTTCTGCAACTGCCAAATCGAGCCATCCTAAAAGCAACAGGGGAGATTAAAATTTCACTTCATTGCTTTTCTCCTCAGTAAAGTTACACCCTAGCTGCTATGTAGAACTACGCAGAAAAACTCCAACCGTGTAGCTTAGTTTCAGCAGGTTACCAGGAAAGATGTGTCTCGGTACATAATTTCTAGATAGAGCTGTTGATAATTAGACATGTTTTGACGCAATATGAGCGTCGTCGGCGTAGCGTCTTCTGATAGTGCGGACACTAAGCGTGCCGCCGCCACAGGACTCACACTTTTAACGAGAAAAGGCTGACGGAGAGTATTTGATCTTCAAACGGCTCAACACGGGAACTTAACTCTTGCTCTGGAAAACGCACACTGACTTTCCACCCCGTCGTACACCGTTCCTCGGCACGTACCTACGCTTCGGTGGGTCGGGGGGCCGGAGTCTTGCAGATTAAGGAGGCCAGGGCGACGAGATACGGGGAAAAAGATGATACCTTGATGGGAGAACACGAACGAATTGCATACTGGCAAAGAAAACGACGGAATTCGTAATAGATTATTAACCACACGCTTGAGTTATATCTTGTCGTTTCAGCGACGCGGGCTGCTGAGTCATCCTTTCTCTACAATGATAATCAACTCCTGGCAATCGAAGGGAGGGCGAAGCGAAGAAGTTTTTTCATAGTGTTTTACGATAGCATCGGCCATAGCGCGGTTTTTTCTTCCCTTTGTTCTGATAGTCCCCTTGCAGCATGCTTGAAATGTACGAACGTTGTCAGCTCCTGAAAAAGACAGTAAGACACCGACAGGAGCTGTTGAGGCAGCCTGACAACCCCATGTCAAACAAACTGTACGAAGGCACGGGCCACATCGTTGTTCACGTGTGCCGCGTGGTGATGCCCTTCCTATATGTGGTGCATTCTCGCACTGATGAACGAGCCCTGAGAAGATAGAGCTCGTACGGCGGATCCCGGATCATTTCGACCAGCGTAGAGCAGTTCTCACGCTGGATCAGTTTTTTAGTCGCGGTTGCATCATATTGCGGCACGCAAAAAGTGTAGGAATTATGTGGGCTGTTGAAGCACAAGTAAGGCACGAAAGAGTCTTTCGAGGCAGCTCGATGGTGTTGGCTGAACAAATGCCAAAAAGCCACGGACGACAAAGTTGATAACCTGCGCCGCCTGCACGTGTCGGTCTCACTCTTGTTGGCCTCCCGCATTGGTCAACATGCTTTGGAGTGAGAGTCCCAATGGCGGGATTCAGGAGCGCTTTTGTCACCGTGAAGTCTTCTTCGTGCTGCACCAGTCTTCTTTGCGTATTGGTTTCTCTCCTCGGCACGGTATCCGGTAAGACGTGGCTAATGTGCAAAACACTCACCGCACACATTCAAATGTGATTTCTTCCAGCGATACCACACGTGTGATACTCTGGCGTGTTTTGGGCTCCTTGCATGGCGTGCATTCGCTGGTGCTGGTGTGTCTTGACGTTCTGGACCAAAATTTTGCCACTGGGGGCAGTAAAACATAGTAGCATGCTACGTTTTTACGTACGGGAGACCCGAAAAGGTGTATGAAGTTAGTTAGCACATTAGATCCAACCGCGGCGGATTCAGCATCTCCCATCTAAGTAACAGTTCTAACGCCAGTCTGTACGGGGGACCAACTGCGAAAAAGAGCACTGCCTCGCGGCTGTGAAATTATACCTCGACGTATCCTATCGAACACGTACACTGTTGTACCTGAAGAAGTCTGTAGTTAGAGAAGACTTCGTTAATCTTCCTAGTCGAGGACGCGCGCAGTCGGTGATGCGATAGAACTACTGCACATACTAGAGGCGGAGTATGGGAAGGTTTTCTGTACGACTACGTTGTGAAGGCTGTGTTATTACACAGGTGCAGAGCTTAAGCTTGACTGGGGTCACGTGAATGCGCGTACTGATCAATGGGTTCGGGTTGAATTCAAAGGTCACATCCGTCGGCCATGCGTCTTCACATCTCCACCCATAATCAAGGGGAAGGATAACTACGCAACAGTTCTTATTGGAGACGTGTCTTCATCTGGATTTTCGCTAAGGATATTGAAGCCGCACTGCATTCCACAAGAACAATGGGAGGCGGAGGAGCCGGTACGGGTCGCTTGGCTAGGTGTTGCTTCAACGACGGAAGGCCACTCCAAAAATACTTCTACGAATAACCCGCACTGGATGGCGTCTGTGTTCACGTTCAGTATGAGCTACGATAGAGCGGCTTCAAAGCCGTGGACCATTTCAGATAAAGAATGGAAGCTCCCACTAGTAAGTTCCAGTCGTGAAGTCAGTACTTCAGTGTGAAGAGCTTAGAGTCCCCCAGCTGAGTACGTGTACTGCAGAGACCACCGCTATACCGCGAGTCTCATTTGCTGCTCAACTTTGACTTTGAACGTGTACTTCAGGATATTCGTAAGAGCTACAGTCGTAAGATGCCTCCAGTGTATGCGGAACTTGTTTGATTGAAGCGCGGTTTTCAGGCTCTCTTGAGGCATAATATTTCTCATTCGATGTTAGTGATAGTCACAATATATATCGAGTTAATAACGTCTTTCGCCCGCACCTTATCCGACAGCGTGGAACGTGCTTGACATTTTGAATGTGAGCAGGACTACTCATGATTGTGCCTGTGGATACCATTTCGACAGGAACCCAAAATTTTGTTGGCAGTTCAGAATCAAAAGGAGATGCTCGAATCCGGTGGTTTTAAAGAAGAAGATCTGACGAAACCACTTTCGAGGATCCCAAGTGTGAACACGGAAGACACAAAGGACGTGGTCCGTTTCAAGCTACCTGCTCGAGTGGCAGAAGACTACAGCTTTGAGCTCAAAGTGGCGTACCTGAGATATGCTGATGAGAACGGTTCTGCTGTTGTCGATGGCACTCTTTTGAAGGTCAGTTGCCTCCTCCTGAGCTGCTCAGCAACAGCTTCACCACGACGTTCTGCATACGTACGCTGCCTCTCACATCCTCCAGTAGTAGTGTTCCCGTGGAAACAACTGGAGGCAAACAGTTAGTCGATGGATCCCGAAAACACGGAAGCGAAACTCACGTGGTGTTGTGTTGCTGTTGGTCCTCCGTTTCCCAACGTCTTGACACAGTCATTCGCGCTGCTAGCCCGATTCCAGCTTACGTGTGTAGCGCGAGCTGTGCGTATCCGCAGGAGTAAGTTATAGATTATATGATTGTGTCTCTTATACTGTGTCGACTGGCATTTTGGAGGCACACCACGTAAAAATATTTTCGGGAAGACTTTAACTGTATCACTATCTCTGAGAACGCGCATTTTTACCTTTCGTTGCAGTCGAAGCTATATTTCTTACGTAGTGGAGAAACATCGGTGGTCGCGGTGTCCGGGAGAGCTTTTCCCAAGTACGGCATGTTTGGTGTTCACGTGACCGTTCCAAGAAGCTTCCCCGCTGCAGTTGTTTTACGGGAAGTAACGAAGGAGACGGGCGAGGTGACTACCATGGTGCAGGGGTTCGAAAATTGCGTCAAAATTCCCCCAGGACGTACTTCAATATTTGAAGCTGTACTGCTTCTTCAACGTAAGTGCGACACGTCTTGCTCACACAGGCTGCCTCTGTGTTCATTCACAAGTAGCAACTTGATTAGCGCTGTTTGGAACGAGAGCGTTACTGCCCTTATCCGGCAATCCCCCTTCTAACGTACATGCTGCCTCTGCAAAGGTCGCGATGGAACTATATTCTTCTAGATTCACACTTGTGTTCCTTCCTCGACTGAGGGGTAACACGCGTGCCTTTGGCTGAATTATTTTGTGTGTTCGAAGCTGCAGAAACAGCTGTAACGGCGACGCCTTGGAGTCCAAGTAAAACTGCGTCCAACTTGCGAACTGTCTTTCCTTCCTTGACTACTGAAATTCACGAGAAGAAGAATGTAGCAGCCAGATAGAAGGACAGGTGTTCACACGAATCCAGGTTCTCTGAGCTTTACAGAGCCGGCACTTTCGGGTCGGACGGAAGACGTTTGATGGGTCGTTGCTGTAAACCTCACCACAGAAACATTTTGTAGAAACACTCCAGACGAACGAGCCAAACTGTACATGCTTTCTGGAATGACCCTGGAGGTTTTGAAGCTCGTCCAAGCTCACGAACTGTTGTATACAGCACAGCTTCATGCAGGGTATTGAGAAGACCACTTAGACACTTAGCCGCGGAGATGCATTCAGCCGAACATATTGTTGTTTTTCCTGTATTACTTCTTTGGTAGCATTCTGTGCCGGCCGTGTCCGTTCTGCAGCGCCAATTATTAGACAAAATGGTGGCCCGAAGTGTCGAGAGGTAGAAGCAGCTGACAGGATGCCTGGTCACGCCGCCGTCAGTTGCACGGACCTGTGCTTAAGCTTGTGGAACGCTAAGAGCGAAGACTACTGGGAATGCGAGGATGTGCAACAATGTTTTTTAAAGGACTTCAATGATGTGGCTGTGGCACATTATTTCGGCATCTCGGACGCCGCTACGCGTAAATATATTCAGACAACATGCAAATTCGGTAAGATTCAGCGAGAACGCGTCCCTATGTAAAATGTCACTGTATCAACAAGCGGGCAAACGGCACTCACAAAATGTTTTCTTAGGCAAAAGCATTCGCCTGCATCCCTTAGGGTGTTGTGCCACTGCTCCACAATGTTGCACAAATTTAGTGACTGCTTCAAGGACAGGCGTCTTCGAGATGCAAAGGAGTTGCAAGACACTCTGCAGTTGAAATAACTCTGTTCACTAGCAGGGTGTACTGGTCACGCCTTCTGCTTAATGCGTTATCCACCTAGCATTTTACGTATCGTATAATTTGTCTGAGTATTCAAGCGGTGCTAATCTGCAAGGAATGTGACGCAGAAGACTTTCCCGGCCCTCTTCATGTCGTCGCGTCAGAACGCAAATGATGGACAATGTCGCGAGAGGCACCGCGGTAAACAGTACAAGTAGACCGGCTTATGACATCATGCTTTCCCATTTCCTTTTTTAAGCACTGCTGAAGAACGTGGGCGAAACTGCTGTGGAAAAAAGTCACCATTTGGGTCAAGGAGGCTATTCCATTACAAGTGACGCAATGGCCTTCCTCACGGAGCTTGATGAGTTATGCTCCATCTTCAACCTTTTCTCACCGCGACAAGCATGTTTGAAATTATCCTCTTTCCAGTCTACATGCTCTACCCACTTGTCGACCGCGCGTTCACCAAGACCTTATAGATAGTGATTTGCTCCCACTGTGCCACGAGTCAAGGATCGGTGCGTCTACGTAAAGGCTGTTGTTCACATGCATTGCTGCTGGACCCCGTTCAGTTTGTTTTCCTGCAATTCCCGTGCTTGTGACTGATCAGGCTTGCGACCTCCTTTGGCCCGGAGCCAGTACAGTAAGTCTAATTCTGTTTTTGAGCACGCTGTCGTCTAAGACGACTCCATCTGGATATAGCCTGAGAGTGGTTTACATTGTTGGCACTTTGTTTCTAGTTCGAGTGTTTCAGGTTACACCATTACCTTGAGGAAGAATTCGCGCGAAAGGCTAGCGTGGTCTTCTCGCACTGATTGCAACGGCGCTCATAACTACCTCATCGTGCGCGAGGCCACCTATGGGAAACCGGTATCAGTTGACAAGCCCCAGGAAGAGTGTGACCGGGTTGACGTGACGGAGGAAGTGCGCAACATTTGCAAAAAGGCTCATCCTCCTTGCACCTTCTCAGACGCTGAATTCGATATGCTGACCAAAATTGCAGTGAACAAATGTCTTGTCCCTCACGATGACGTCGAACTAAGGATGTACTATGACTGCAGATGGCGTAAGGTCTCTACCTAAAGTGCTGCACTGTTTGTCCGAAATTATCATCTTTTGTCCTACAACAAGGAAGAACAGGACTACTGAGGAGACTTTAGTAGTCGAAGTGTGTGTAGTCCTGGGTTGGGCGCACGGACACGTGCAGACTTGTGCAGTGGTGTCTTCATACTGGATAAATGAACTTCATCCCACCGATGTTCAGGCGTTAGAACGGTCTTACCAGTAATTCATTCGTCTAGCGTGTCCTCCGTTGTATACACCGAGCCGCAGATTCCCGCGTGCTCGATGTACTCGACGGCCTCTGGGAAGTTCTTGAACAGGCACGACATACTGACAGGTACATTTGCTGTGTAAATGCTTGCCGACTTCGCCATCACCCTACGATCAGCTCGTAAAACGAAAAGTAGAACACCTCTATTCAAAGCGAATTTGTCGGACTGTCCATATAAATCTACGCCCTCATACCTGCCCTCTCTGCGTCTTTTCCGGTCACCCCGATAGAACGTCTTACATGCTGTAAAAAACGAGACAATTGAATAGACGCAGCAGCTCTTCCACTATGTTCTTAAAAAGTGAAACTATAGAGGAAAACACTAGACGGCGAACAGATTTAGTGTATGGGACAGTGTGTCCTCGGCGTTTTGTGGCTTCGCCCAGACTAAGTACATAACGGGTGAGGCGAGGTATATGGACAACTTAGGGCACATGCAGCGTTGTGTACTACTGGTCTTGAGTGAAATGGGTGTGCAGACAGTACCTCTGTCAGTGCTGAAGCAATATATGGAATAAACTGCATGCTGTTAAATGACAACTGCTGCATAGAGATTCGGGCAATGTGACCAGCCGTACAATGGTGTCGGTACGACGGGCTTGCGACAGCATGTACCTTTCGGCCCATCCAGGTCGACTCCAGATGACGTTTAATATGCGGAAAAACATCAACTGCAGGAACAACGTAAAACATGAGTTTCGACTATCGTGCCTTTGTCCGAGCCGCTGACTTCTTTGTACTTATGTCACTCAAAGCATGCTGTCGACTTTGGATTACTCGACGCTTGTGTTGATTTGCAGGGTCACAGGGGCCAGATTGTTTCCGTGTTACGAAGGGAGACGCGAACTTCTGCACGCAGGCTTGTTTTTTGATATGGAGCAGCTTTGCAGCTGAGGCTGACAAAGAAAATGTGCCGGATCCTGACGCGGCTTTCGAGGAGTTCTGGGTCAAAAATATTGGTTCCTTCTTCGACAACATCCTCACTCCTGAAAATCGCCAACGTCTTGTGGCATGCCGGTTCTGTAAGAGTTAAATGAAGGCCCTCACCCGTGTGGGGCTCAGAAACGCATGGCTTAAATTTCCTGTCTCTGTCACGCCCTGCAAAATGTATCAGACTAGCGCTGCATAATTGGCATTCGCTCACCCCCCCGTGAAAAGCTGGTGAGCGTTCTGAAGCTGTCATCAGCAAGAGACAGCATTATTTACCGTAGTGGATTGCGCCTGGACTTTTGTCTCACATATACGCGCACCGCTCTGGTAGCTGGCCATGCTTTGGTAAACAGCCTTCTCCATTGCCTTGTGCCTATCAGTAACTTGAGGAAGTGCGATGTGATGTCTTTTCGTTTGCGACACGGGCCCGTCGGGAGCATCCTCAACTCCTGTGCGGACGGTTAGCTCACCGCCGTTAAATGCAAAGAAAGCAGCACTTCCTGGTAGATGGATTTGGTGCCTTCACGGAGTCTGCTTCTGGCGTAGAAACGCTTCACGAAAATATGTGCAGCAGATAGCGTTCACTATCGTAGTGCATGTTACCGCAGCATCGTACTGTGGAAGACTCATTATGAAGAGGAGAACTATGTTTTGGACGGCATACATTTTACAGCTGAAGTACGTGTAAGACATATTCTGTAGCCACGGCCCTTTCTCCAATACAGCTTGGCCGTTGAAGCAGTCCCATCCAGTTCTGTTCGCCAGGTAGCATTTATATTTGCGAGGCGTTGTCACTTGGCACGCGGAGTAATACGAAAATTCGGAGCGTTGTAAAGAACGACTACGAAACTACTACCTTTCAGTATTATTCATTGTCTGGAATAAATAGAGTACCCTGAAACCGTAGTACCAACGAACGCTGCTCTTCGGTCATTGTTCCACGGGGATAAATGCTTGCACCCCGAACTGTTGCAGGGCCGTTTGGTTCACATAGGTGCATATTCCTGCGGAGGTAAACATTTGCTTTAGTTTCATGGAAACGCATGCGTAGTTTTGTTTTTCGTACCCCCCCGGGTACTAGTTGCAGAATGGTAGCTGACCCTAGAAGCAAGCGTTTGATTCTGGATTGTTTTTCAAACACAGAAAGGTTAGCTGGAAAAGACGTTTGATAGAAGCGCTACAGATAGTCAACGTAGACAAGAATCGCCTCCTGAAGCGTCATACATACGCTATTTTACAATGGCAACCTTATAGCGTTCTCCTTTGTAATGTGAACCTGAATTCTGGTCGATTAGTCCAAAGTGGCTTACACTTTGCACCTTTTTACGCGGTCGAGGAGAAATGTACGACGTGCGTGTCAATTATCTCGTGCGTTTATTTCCTGCAGCGAAACGGCCTTACAACGTTAGCATCGAACAGTCGGGTACGTGTGTATTCACGGTACTCCGTGAAGAATGCACTGTCTTGTATTACTCCTACGATGCCCGATGCCCTCACACAAAGCGCGACCCCTCTGAGATACCTCAGGTTTTCAGTGCTTGTTTGCCGGAGCCTTGTGTACGTTCTTTCTTGTGCTTCTACATGATGGCCAGTGACGTGCGGTACTTCCCGACCTTCACGCTTGCGGTGTCCTTAAAATTGTGCGAACATGGTAAAGATACACCTCTGAAGAAGCCTGTTGTTACGGATGCGTTTGCTCGTATGTCGGATGCACTCTTTTAGAAAAACGGAGAAAATTTGTCGACGACCACCTTTTCAGCATTGGACAAGGATCGAGGTGTCTCTTCGGTTTATTGTCAGCGACGCCTGCACGTGTGCATTTTCAGACGCTTCAGTCCATCACCTTGAGCGTGTTACTTAAGAGCGCTTGTATCTTCTCGAGAATATTCAGAGAGCTGTATCTTTTATATAGGGAGTGATGGCGGCGGCTTTGAGCTCGAAGCCTCTGTCTGTGTTTGTGCTTTCGTTGATGGTTTTTTTTCTTATATAGACTGTGTGTGCATGCGATGCATATTTCAGAATGCGCGCATCTGTCTTGTGCGTTCAGAAGCAGGAATGTTTATACCGCTTCACGAAGATGGCAGCCCCTCAGTTTTCGAAAATTTTTGCGACAACAGCGGCGCTCTCGAGATAGTCGATGTCGTCGTAGGCCCAAAGGTGTGGGTTATGAATGGTGAAGCCGTCGAAGGTTGTTCCACACTGAATATGACAGAATTTGTAAAGAGATTCTGCCACCAGCCCATTAAAGATGGAGAGCGGAAATGTGTTATCCCCCGCAGTCTCCTTCCCACCAAGGAGCAACTATGCGCAACTGAGATGTGCGGCATATTCCTTCGATACAACTGCGTTGGCGGTAAGTTCTGCGTAGACATTTTTCTGTGTGTCTAGGAGCCCTGTGAAACTTATCGACATTTATCGCTTCCTGATGATGGCAACTTGCCACTGCAGCGTACAAGGGAGATCGCGGTCAAAGTGCTCGTTTGACCGAATATATGGCGGTTTTCTTTGGTTCCACCTAACGCGATCATCCCCTGGAAATGTTTCTCTGAATCGTGGCACTCATTCCAATCCGCGCTGTTTTCACTCATTTCCCTTTAATTTGTTGAAGCTCCGCGTAGGCAGGCCGCACCTCGTTAGGCGATATCGCACAGAGGGCATCCCGTTCAACAGACAAACTTGTTCGTGTACTGTGCTATCACTTTTCCTGCAAGAGCGCCTCCTGAGGACGCACGAACGTCGCAAACGACGAGGCTTCCTCAGGCTGCTGAGTGTGGCTTCCCACGTGACGCCTTGCTAATGCTGAGGCGTGAAGTTACTCAGTAATGCGGGTGCATACCTGTCTATTCATGTACTAGTATTTTTCGCTTGCGTTGTGTAGTTGTGGGCACTCACCTGCGTAAAGGTCGGCGACGTTTAAGCTAGCGTATTGTTATCGTACTGTTATCTCTCATGCATGCTAACGTTCCCGTATATCTGCCATTTTAGTTGTGGCGTTAACGGAGGAAAGCCACACTGAGGGATATTTTGCTTTGTCGACTCAGCAAAGCCAGTGTCCGCTAGTCTGCTGCGCAAACCTCGGTGACATGTTAGGATCTCAACCCGATAACTACAGCTGTGAAGCGCTACCTACAACAGGAGAATTCACGTCAGAGTCATGCACATGTCCCAACAGCGCCGACCCCTGCACCTACTTCGAGGCGCGAAACTCTGAGAAGTACTGGACGCAGGATGTGCCTGAGTATGCGACTGTGGCCTTTGGGTCGCACGGAGTGAGGCTACCCCGCCCTGGCTCTCAGGTCGTGTACACCTTGTCAGACCGCCACGAGCTCTACTGTCAGGCGTCGTCGAATAATTTTGTCCTCTGCAAAGGTGGGGACCTTCGTTGTTGAGTATGTGCCTCAATCGCTCATAGACACGTCGACAGAGTATGTTGCATAGGACTGAATTACAGCCGCAGCAATTGCTGGTAGTAGGCAACACAAAGCTTCACAATGCTCTGTGACGTGACCTCGTGATACGAAGAGGATCCGACATTCAGTATTGTTGAAACAGAGGAGTGCTAGAGTGATCTCCTAGTGTTTGCTGCACTTCGTCCAGTGACGCGACTGCACTGGGCTTCTTACGGGGGAAATTCAGTCCCTGCTGTTACCTCTTTACGCGGGAACCATGATTATCTGAAGACTAACGCTACCCTTTTGGGAATTATGGAGGCTTCGGTGTCACAGACGTTTTTTGCCGTGGTGCGAATGCACGACGGCGTTCCTTCATAAGCCTTTAAAAAAATCGAAACTATTTCGTTGGCTTTGCAGCTAGTATGCTGCCGACTCTGTGCGGTGAGCACATTTGTTGATGATATTTCTGGGGTTTTTTTCTGCTTCTTCAGCTGCCACCGTCGTAGTGAACACGCCGGTTGTTCGAAGAGGTAAGCAAACCTGAACTCGACTTCACAGGACGGTTCCATTCGTCGCGCGCAACAACTGTCCCTCCTTGTGTTTTACATGTGCGTGACTCATGGTTCTCCATCAACTTCATGATGTTTCACACGACCGCACAGCTGGACCGGCCCCTAAACACACGCACGCATATTCTGGCCGCACACGCTAGTTCCTCGGAGGGACACTGATTTAAACGTGAATTAAGCGTTACATCTTGAGAAGCGTAGCGTGTCACTGTCGTTGCAGAGCCTGAGTGTTCCCGAGCGCATCTCGTCCAGAAAGAGCAAGCGACGGGCAGCGACGTACAGTGCCAGTTCGCGTGCATATCTGCCGCTAAAGACCAGTGCGCTTCAGCAGAAAATCCGTGGACATGCGTTGCCGAAGCCCTTCCTGCTTGCATGATCCCGAACGTAGACCAAGTAACCTGCCACATTACCAGCCCTGTCGCAGGTCTGTACGACGCTGACGCACAGACATGCGGCTGCCCAGACTCGAAGCCTTGCGACGTTGCTTCAGTGCGTGCCACCACACACGCTTGGATGCCCGACTTCGAAACCTACAGTGGCAGACCGGGTGTCATTGTAGCCGCCAGCAGGCAGGCATTATGGACGAACAACCCTGGGCGATTTTACTACGAGAATGGCATGCACAAGAGCGGCGGATGTGGGGAAAATCCTTGGATACGAGGCGTTTTTTGTGAAAGTAAGTTTCACAGGTAGAGGGTCGTTGTCTGCTACCATTACTCGTGGCTAATTCTATCGGCGGATCTTGCACGCGTTAAGCACGTCCTTGAGCTGAAGCTCTTGATCTACAGAGGGAGACCGTTTTATCCGCATTTGCATTCACCGAATGTCCGACGCTTTCTCGACTAAACGGCCCCGTTGACGTAGTCAGAATATTATGGTGAGAAATTGGGTTGTTGTCCACCCGTTTACTAATAACGGCGCTGGTGCAGCTCATATGCGGAAACCGTTGACGACAGTGGCGTGCACCACCTCTGCCCTAGGAATCTGAGGCTCAGGTCGCCTTTGGTCGGGTTCACCTTTTGCGTGTATTGTTGATGTGGTTGACATTTGTCATTCGTTCTGCTAACAACTTACTGGAATCGTACAAGATGGTTAGGCTTCAGTATATATGCATTTGTGCGTATGGCTGTGCCCACATTCGTATACTCGCGTGCATTTTTGCGGCAATTTCCTACTGACTGTACAGGCAAAGCTGATGCTGGGGCGTCCAACGAAGGCGGTGAGTCAGGTGCCGCAAGTCAAGTCTTTTTTCCAAGGACAATGCACTGAGGTGCATTCAACGACTTGTTCGCTATTCCTAGTGCATCTCGCTTTCAGAAGAGCGTAGCGCAGGAAGGTGGATGTGAGAAGAAAACAAACAGTGTGTTTTTATCGAGGCACCCGCAAGTGAAAGTGGTGTCTGTTATACAGGCATCTTGACTTTACTGTGACAAATTTAGTGTCTTAGATATGATTGTGCAAACCTGATTCAACGGACCAGCTGCTGGCTGCACACTGGTGGCGGGTTTCTATGCCTTGTTCTGGAACTTATCTAGAGCAAGCCGTCGAGGACACAGTGTGAGTCGTTTGGATTAAAGAGGGACTCCCACTCATACCCCGTTGGCACACAGAACTAAACGAAATGGACAAAATTCAGCCTGCGAGCAGTTGGCATTCAGCTGTATCAGACAGGTTGCAGTTGAACTGTGCCACCTCGCCCTCCGTACAGGCCAGATTTCGACAAACGCCTCGATTTCACTGGTTTGCTGTCAACACATTTGGGTGATTTGCGTGCTGTAGGTGATATGTATTGGTTATTACAAATAGTAGTCTCGGCTTTGTCAGCGCCTGGTGACTGTAGCTTTGGGGAAGAACGCAGACTAGCGGAACAGCAGCGCGTAACGCTGGACCACACAAAGCCACTCTAGTTGTCTTAATGAATTTGACAGTGTTGTTGAAGGCGCGTTTATCGAGGAAATGGTGGTTTTCTTCTGTGTAAAGGCTCCCCCTTGGATTCCAGTTTTCACTACATATAGGCTGGTTTGTTTTACCTGGTCTCTGTTGTTGGCCAGTGTCTGACCACGTCGAACCCCTTTTAGCTACTTTCATGGCTATTCATTGTGTCTACGCTTCTTTTTGTTTTCGTTTTGTGCGTTGTCGTACCGGGTGTATGTGAGCAGGGGGTTGGTTTACAAAAAAATTTTCTCCGCTACAACGGGCTGTGTTGTTGTGGCTGCGTGTTGGACTTTTGATTGCAGACGGCATTCCGCTGTGTAACACGGCTGTGTCGCAGAATCCTCTGTTCACCAATGCAGAGTGCCGTATTCGTTGCCACACTACTTTGGAAGAGTGCAGAAACGAGTACGAGGAGCTGGGGAAGAGCACCTCCGTTGAAGAAGCTGAATACGTGGGAGCCTGTTTCAAACGGAGGAGGTCGGCCGATTTTCGTCTCTCTCAATGCCTTTTTGGAACAAGTAAGCCTCAACTATCAGTGCTTCGAGAGGCCGACTCAAACGAAATGTGACGTGGCCGCTGTATTGCAGTGGCGTACAAAGCACTCAGCGGTCCGTGAGGATAGTAAAGGCTCGCTTTCTACTTGAAGTATTTCGAAGAATACAGTCGAACTGGAGGGCAGCCGCCTACAAGTCTTGCGGTGTCGGACTGCACGAACGCACGGAGGAGCAATGGTGACGTGTTCAACTCTATGTGTCATCCAGTAGTGTACCAGTCCGTCGATGCTAGTTGAATAGTTTGTGTCGGAAAGTGCCTTTTTGTGATGCATTCACCGCTCTTTTTAATGCGTTTTTCTTGTTGTCCGTGATTGAATCGATGCTCTGTTTCAGGAGTAACATCCCAAGGAGAACGAAGTAAGATTGGGAGAAATAGAGTGAGAAGCTTGCTCTCGGAGAAGGTAGTCCCGTCCTGCAGTGGGGATCAACCAGAGACTGACGGCTTTTTCGTCACTTATAAAGTATTTGAGATACTCGTGCCCAAGCTTCGACGGGACGCGCTTTGCCTGCAATGGCATTTGTGACAGCGTCACACACGCAACGAAGAGTAGACCGTCGAGGATACATTTTGTCGACGACGAACTGCATAGGCATATGCTGCCCAATCTACGGTTTTGAGAAAAGTATATTGTTCCAAAGCACTACTCACATCGTGAAACTTTCGGACTGATTGAATCCGTACTTGAATTATGTGTTTCGCTTCATTTGTTACTTACCCTGTAGATCGTATGAGCTGGCTCTGGGCGTCAGCAAGAATAACTGATACATTCGGCTTTGCTCCCTGTATTAAAGAGGGATTCCACTTCTGCCTGCATATGGTTTTCTTTGCCTGTATGGAGGTGCTCGCGCTGCAAGTCTTTCTTCCACTCTAGTTGGATTAACTGTTGCTGCGAGAGTGCATCAACCCTAACAGTTTTATGAAAAGCATCTTTTTTTAGCGTGGTTTCTGCGAGCAACCAAAGCCACCAACAGCAGCAAGCTGAGGACAAACAGCTCTCTGCCCTCGTACGCGTCTGACCTGTGACAAAGGAGCTAAGTACTTGATATCAATTTCCGTCTGTTGAACCAGGCCTTGCATGGATGGAAGTGCCTTATCTAGAATTCTGCACATTCTTCTGCTGGTTGATTGCGTGCAAAGAAGGAGACATGCAGGCCGGTTGGACAATCGCGACATCGGCGTGGCAGAGTGTGACGTTCTCCACCAAGTTCGACAGTGTACCGATAGTCATAGCGGGACTACCCGAAGATGAATCTCCCTTCTTGACCCCCCTTATCCGTGATGTCACTAAAGCAGGTTTCCGGGTGAAATTGTTCCGGAAAGGATGTACTCATACAGGTAATACGAACTTTGGGTGCGCATATCCACAGTGTCTGCACGCAGAGATTTGCAGTTTCCCGCCAAGTCAAAACCGGTGACATAATAGTCTCTTCGAACATTACCCTGCTTTCGGAACCGCTTACTTTGCGGGAATCCACCATTACGGTAGACAACAGCTTGCTGGGATGTGTTTTCAATGTGTTTTGGCGCGTCCCTCGGCATCCATTTTTTCAATTCGCAATACTTCTGTATACACGGCATACCTGATTTCTCACAAAACCATGGTAATTCTCTCTCCTTGTTTTTCAGTCCTCTAGGGGAACGTGCAAGCGTTGAAGCCTAATTGATGTTAGTGCGAGAAAAGTGTCGGCCGTGGCCGCTGTGGGGAAACTGTTTCTTGGGCCAAATCTGCTGCATTCGTGTGATTTGGCAATCATACACTAGTCTCTTCGTTACCGTCACGGGGAGGCTGTTACACAGTAAGGCAGGTCTGCCTGTAACAGCTCGCTTTTGTTAGACATCTATTTGAGACAATCTGGAGAGGCGGGAGGACGGCAGACCCGTCGCGCCGTTCACAGTAACAAATGTAGCCACGTCAAAGCAACTGAAGGGCTCAAATGCCGCTCTGACTCTTTCTCATACTTCTCTTTCCTGCAGTTACTGTGCACGACGCGGCATTGGTACCTTGGCTGGCTTTAACTGAGGGAAGACATATGCCTCGGAACGCGGAAAACGGCATTCGGGCGCTCAAAGTGGAACTCAATCCTCCCAAGAATTTACCTGTGCGCGTTGACTTTGAAAATTTGCGATTTTCCTATGAGGTAATGCGGTTTGTGGCGACACGGACTGGCCCTTGTGCTCTCTCTCTCGACTCGGGTGCTCCTGCATCTGTGCACAATCGAAACTCTGTACTGTTGAACTGGTGGAACCCCCGCCATGAGCACATTGTTATCTAGGTATTCCAGTGAATCTTGATAACCGTCTACTGTTGTTTTTACTGCTGTGTGACTATCCCAAAAGTAAACAAACTTCCCACGTGTCCGACAGAAGATTCCCTCTTCAACCCTGTTGAAGAAAAGTGAGTTGCGTAGGGTGTGCAGTTTAATGTGCTTCCTTGGAAATGACGGACCGGGGTGCCGGCTGGCTGCACGAAGGCGTGCTTTCCTACCACGCGTACATATAAATCCGATTCTTACGTAGCATGATGCATGCTGCTGTGCTAGTCTATTTACATCTAACTGGTGATTTGCTGTGGTCCGTTTTTCTTCGCCTGTGCAAGCGAATATAAGGTATCACGTCACACATTCCGTTACCAATGGCGTGTGTGATTCTGCTGATCTGAATACAGGCCGTTGTGCTCCTTCAAGTTCAGCAAATCAATCCGCCCAACACTTCTGTAGAGGCCGTGTCAGTTGGTGTCACTAGCTTGCACTCTTGGGGGGCAGAAATTGCCTTGCTTGAAGAGACGCCTTCGCGGTTTTCTTCTGTCGTCGTGGGCCTGGTGTTCATTGGAAAGCAGAGTCCAGAATTGTCTTTCGGAATTCCTCCCACTCTCAGCCGCCGCAGGATTGAGGTAAACGTTGCTCAGTAATAATAAAATTATTACATAATTCTCTGAGAATATTCCCCCCTAGCACGTACACCTAGACGTCACGGAGTAAGCTATCAAATAATCACTGTATTTCGAGAACTTTGTCGACTTACGGGACGTCGTGAGCCCCGGAAAACGTTCAAGGCGACTCTCTAAAGTGTTTGCTTTTCTTCAGCTTCGTGACGGAGAATTCCACCTTTTTCAGCGAACTGGCTCCCAACAAGCCCGTCTCTCCGATTTTGTTGCGTTGATGTGCTGTTGCTTTCGCATTTTGCTTCCGAGTCAATGTGGTTCGTCCTATGCACCAACTGAGCGAACACAAACGGAGCGTCCGTTATGCGTGCACACCGTCTGAGAAGACTTTGCTTCCTCCATTTTTGAACGCGTGCTCGGGATTGTCCTGCAGTTGCTGGTGGTTGCTACCGTAATTCCCTTTTGGGTGGGCAATCACCCTTTTAAACACGCGTTTCTGTGGCGTGGATGGACCCGTGTGTTTCGTTGCTTGACCAGGCTGACGCTCTAGGCGCTCCGATACAGATTCAACTATAACTACTCTCGCATATCCTACGTCGCCCATGCGTAGCCGCTGATATCCACTACTGGTTGACAACTACGTATTGAGCGGGCAAATAAAAAAGTAGAGGGGGTCAGGCTTTTCTGTGATAATCTCACATTCGTCAAGTTTGTTAATGATGCCGCGCTGCAAACGCATACACACGTAGGCTGATTTATCCGTATGAAGGAACTTCATCACTCGTGGAACGAGCACTTTTTATTGGTCGCCTTTGTGTTTATGCCTTGTCTCTTCAGACATTCTTCGTTGACAGCCTCCACTGGACCTTAAATTCGAGTCAGCGGGACCCCATCGGAGAAAGGGTTAACAAGCATTCACACGTATTCGCCACACCGGTGCTCCGCTTTGACCCAAAAGGCATGCGGCCCACGGACGCCATAGTCCTGCAGCAGCGGCCAGACATGAATGGCATCAACTGGAAACTACTGCCCTGGAAACGTATCTGTTCATCTAGAGGCAGTTACGGTGTTGCCGACGCCAGAGACTTCACTAAATACGTAGGGCTTTTGGTCGAAGCATGTAAGTTGATAAGCCCTCCACGCAAAACCACAAGGCACCCGGGACCAAACAGCCTTCCTCCAACTTCCACGGCGCGGGCATACGTGCCTGGATTGTATCTTAGAGTCAGGACCGTCGTCAGTCCCGGGGCATGCTACGTACAGCTGTCTCTGCAACATATTATTGAGATACTGTCAGTGTAGACGTATGGGTTTGCAACTGGATTCTCTTACGTGTGTACAAGTGGGTCTATCCACTAGTGAACACTTGCACTCGGGAAGGCTGCTATTGAAAAATCAGAGATGTACACGGAGGTGTATCATGTCCTTTCCCGTCTGTGCCAATCAAGTAGCCGTCTGCGAAAGTTGGAGACTTTGTACCTTTTTGCGAATTAGCTGTTATCTTCGTTTGAAGCGAGCTACGTGTTTTTCAACGTGTACGTCTTTTGATGCTAGAACTGTGTACGAATACAGTCTCGGTTGTTGCAGAAGTTACGACAGACATCGCACGAGTAGAAGTCGGATGGCAATGCATGCGACGTGTTTGATTTCTACGGGTCTGAATAACATTTCTCCTTTACTTGCGGTGCATGCGAGTGCGATTCTGGATGGCAGGTAGGTTGTTACCGTTGAAGACAAGAGTTCTGGTATTGGGGGGGGGTCAGCAGGGGCGACGGCTGACAATCTTCTGTCCGTCTATACTCAGCAGTACCCTATTGCGTCTCGGTGACCGATCGTTACAAACAAATTCTGATAAGACAGCTCAGTTGCCAACGACACCTCCTGTGTAGACTTGTCACCGGCTTTCCTTGAGCTGCTTCTGTTGGCGTGTCTTTGTTGCTGCAGTGGAATCCGCTCCTCTGGTCCTCACCGGGAAGGGTAAGACTCGTGCTCCATCGTGGGGGTCTATGTAGTTGAGAGATTGTACTGCTTAATCCTGCAGCACAGTTGTCTGTACCTCAGAATAATATCTTTCGAGAACGGGAGTTCTTGTTTTTGCTGGGGGGAGAACACGCGTTACGAGCTACGTGTGCCACGTTCCTGAAAACGATTTACGATAGCTTCAAAGGGCACCGTTGTCGCGTCTTCTGGAATTCTTTACGGGCGCCGAGTTGTAAAGGCGTACCAGCAAATCATATGACGTTGGGCCTGTTGAGGCAGCTAGCTGTGACCTGCGTTTCATGCTCCACATTGAGTTGCTCTTTTCGATGGGCAGAGACTTCTCTATCTTACGAGCGATTTGTCGTCAGCAGGGAGCAATTCGAGGAGGGAAAAATGTGGACGATGGTTGTATCCACAACCAGATTTGAACTACGTGGAGAGCTCGCCGTAGTCGTTGCGTGCGACTTCTTCTGGTCCTGTGTCCTCCCCCGCAGCAGCAATGATAGCTTTTGTCTTCACTGTTTCGAATTTTGTCTAACGCTGGTGCCTGGAGACTTTTTGCTAGTTGTGACCTCGCATACTGTTCTGTGCAACATGCTCTTAATGTTTTACGCTACCCAGGCCGCTTGCGTGAAACGGCACTGTGTCTATGCTGCCGGTGCTCGCAGACGATTTGGAAACGCCCTGCGAGGACGTCGTCGCTCATCAGGTGCGGCCTTTCGAATCTAAGAATCCCCTAGCCAGAGTCCCTGCAATCAACGAGTATTGCGCACCTGTAGTGTACCCCCGTCTGCTCACTAGCAGACACAATCACGACCACACTGCTCACGTGCACGTTCCTCCAGCAGCAACCGAGGAGAAAATTTTCGCGTTTCGATGGGCTCTGTTGAGCTCTTTCGTCTCTCGTCAGTAGTGCATTTTCTCAGCAGGTGCTGCGTCAGTTTTCAGTATGGATGGCCAGAAAACGGGGGCTGATGGTGTGTAACGCCTGTCTTTCGTGCAAACCGATCCTCACCTTGACCTCTTTCCTGATACTCCCGTACTTCAAGGCTGATTATCCTCTGCTGTGTGGCTCGAGGAGATCTGAGCTACGTAGGCTCATGCAAATCTCAGAGGTCTGAGCTACGTAGGCTCATGCAAATCTCACACACGCAAGCACTTCTGCAGCCGCCAGGCGTATTAGTGTCGTCCCGTGTACGCGCGACACACCTGCGTTCGCCGGCTTCACGGCTCAAGGGGACCGGATAAATTTGCAGTCCGCTGTAGCACCAGACGAGACGAAGCGCCACAACTTCATTATCGAGGAACGTCGTAGGCAGCTCCGTGTTAGTTACTCTGTCAGCAAGGCTGGGAGGCGATCTTCCCCGCACACTCGACCTGTCGCAAAAAACTTGAAGGCCTGCTGGCGTCTTCGTAGGCAGTTGCATTTGTGACACAGCCAAGAAGTTCCCTGGCGCTTGTTGACGGTGCGCGAATCTGTTTAGGACGACAGTCCAACTTGGACTGCGAGCGCTAGGGTGGAGGCTGCTTGCATCATCTGTCTTACTCTACCTTCCGTCTGACTTGTTGGCACACTGTATGTATGCATAAATGCACATAAATATATAAGGAGAAAAAGAGACGGAAAGGGGGATCACTTGTCTTCGATGTTTGCATATATATATATATATATATATATATATCCAGTTCGTGAATCGCTGCGTGTATCTTTCTCTACACACATACGTACGTATATACATATGTATGTATGTATGAATGCATGTGTTACACGCATATATATATATACTCGCCTATACGTAAACGCTAGCAGGTGCTGTTTTTGCGGCTGTGGCTCGCATCTGCATGCAGTTCGTCCGAGCTAGGTCTGCTAGCTGTGAGGAGCAGTGTTCCGAGGAGGACGGCGACATGGAGAGCACAATGAATCAATGCGTGGACACATGTGTAGAGGGGGACTCGTACAACGAGGGAGCTTGTCGTGGAGTCTGCGAAGCCAAGCTGCCAAGAACCAGCAGAGAATGTCTGAGGCAGTGCCGAGCTGCGGAAGACAAACGTTGCAAGGAAATCTGTGAAGACCTCGTTGCATCACTCTGCGAGCGACATCCTGACAAGCGGTTATGCTTGCGTGCGCTGGGTCCTATCGAGTTCTTTGCGCAGTGCCGCCTTATGCAGCGTAGGCTCCTTTGACTGCGTTCAGCGGAAGGCAATAAATTCGTCCCGTGTCGCACACACGTACATAGAACTACTGCGTACCTAGACATACGTTGTTGTTTACGCGAGTATGTACGTATCCGTCCAGGGGCAACACGCCTTCCTATTGTCTGCCTAAAATGGCACACGAAGAGCAGCGAGCCAGAAGCAGTCGGCTCAGATGTGGAGACGTTTGCTTTTGCCCGCGGGATCTGCGAAAGTCGTGTCGCCTAATGGCCTTTTACGTATACGCAAGGCAGTTTGTTTTGTCGGTCGCACCTTTACTTCGTACATTCTTTCCCCAGTACATGTGAAACAAGTCTTCTTCTACATTGTACAAGGTGTGGGTGACCTCCGTAGCGACTACCGTTGCTGAAATATCGAGGTTGTTGAGGCTGCCCAGAAAGCTTAGAGATCAACTCCTTTTTAAAAAAAATATAGTGCGTCGGGTGCGACTCTCGGGTGTTACTTTGTGCACTGCAGCCACGTGAGCTGCCAACTTATTCTAGGCGGACTCAACCGCTTCAATTGTATCAAGCAAATTTGTTGTTGTGTTCAGAGCGGCGGGATCAGGACAGCTTCGACACGGCCCAGGAGAATGAAGATGACAGTAGCGGTAAGCGATTCCTGCTGTCCGTAGATTGGAGAACGCGTCTGGTCCTACTCTCCGTATTTTCTGATCGTTGTCTTCCATATCGCAACATTCAAACTGAGCTCCAACCATTCGTCAACGCACGTCATAGTGTGCTGGTCGTCCTCGTTTGCTGGGTTTACCCGTCGTAGTCAGAGGCTCAGTATCTGTCATCTTCAACAGCCGTTTCTATTCCGCCTCCTTTTCAAATAGATTGCAGACAGCCAGTTTTGGTAGAGTTTGTGATGTTACTGCTAGCACTGCGTCTCACAGTTGTCGTCTTGCTATAAGATCAGGACACGTTTCACAGTCTGCGTACTTCAATTCACCCTTGTCGTCATCTGCGCGTACTCTCTTTGCCGTCTTGTGTGCGACCTTCCCTCTCAGCCTCGCAGTGTACGATCGTAGACATGTCTAGTCCTGAGTTGAAGTCTTTCGCTGGCTGGGACGTAGACACCAGGACATGCAAGTGTCCTCAGGGCACGCACGCTTGCTCCAGCAGCGCCGTAGAACAGCAAATACTAAACCGGGCAGCCCTGCGAGAAGCTGTCCAAACGTTTTGTGAGGAACGGCAGTCGCCTACGTTCGCGACTCCAGTGACAAGAGGCTTTGCCACCCCCGAAAACTTATGTGAGGCAGTGCAACTGGGCAACAGAAAGCAATCCGGCCCGTTAACCTGGAAGCAAATTCCTCCTCCGGTGTACTCCGATCTCGACCTGAAGCTGGACGATGTTGCGGTGCCTAGCGGCGACTCCCTGTGTCGCTCTCGTTGGACACACGTCTTCTGTACCAGTAAGGAGCCTTTTTATTACGTTTCTTCTATTTCTGTGTTACAACGAATCCATTCCGCTGTTCCGGTAGTAACCTGGATTCTCTTCAGTGAGCAACTTTTACATTCGTCACGCACGCCGCGTCGGTAGCAACAATGCGAAAAGGCCAGTCAGTGCACAGTCCGGGGTCAACATGTCCGTCTGTAATATATCTCCTTACTCTGCCACCTCGCTCACCCGCTGTATATCTGGGAAAGTAATTGTTTACGGGGGTTTATATGGAACGGTGTGTTTGGGTTTGGGGGAGGACTTGACTCGCGCGACGGGTTTCTCTCTTGGAGCTTGGATTGTGCCGTGTGTGACTGGTCGCTGCCAGGAGCTGCGGAAGAAGTAGGAAGGTTCCCCATGAAATTAGCTGACTACAGTGTACGAGAGTCATTCTCATCTTTCTCCTGGTTTTAGGGACCCCGTTTCCTCGTCAGGACGAGGTAGCTGTCAGCGTTATTCTGTCTCATAGACAGGCCTACCACATGTTGTTTCGTCCCGACCACGCACAAATACGTACCACGTGTGCTTTTCACTCGGCACGCTTGCGGAAATGATCATCAAGAGTCGGGTAGCTCCGTTTTACGCTTCACTTGGCTCGTCGTCGTTTGTGTATACACTTCAATCTTAGTAGTGTTATACGCGGTTTTTCGCGCTGACTCGCGCGCAACTTTGTATGCTTGTGCGCTGCAATACCGGTCACTTGCGCTCTAAGCCGTGCTGCTGGCCCCAGTACTGGCCAGATTGCACCGCTCCGTTTTCCTGGTGATGTTTTGTTCCGTGACAACATACTTCTCTTGTGTGGCGGTCCCTTCGAGTTCGTTTGGAGCCTCCACGCGAAAGGTGCAGCTGGCCCTCTACCGCTTTCTCTGGCACTAAGAGGCGACGGGGCGGATCTTTGCATGTGCCTGCCCTCCTTGCGTGTGTGACCGTATGCCCCCACAGTACAGACTTCCAAGGAGACGGCGGCCGCTCCTCCTTCTCCAAGCAGTCCAGTGCTAGACGTCCCCATATTGAGCGAGTGGCTAGAATGGGGAGGCTGTTCGGCGACCTGCCGCACAGATCAGGCGGTCCCTGTTCGCACGCGAAGGCGATTCCAATATGTTGGTGGGTCGAACGATTTTCCTCCTTTGTTGGAGACGAAGGCTTGCGATGACTTGCCAGTGTGCGGTGAAGTCTGCTGGATGAGCGAGTGGAGTGACTGGGGAGAATGCGCCGAAACATTTGTTGGAAATGCGATGGCGTTTGTCCAAGCGAGGGTTAAATACGTGTATGATTATAATGAGGCCTGCGCCGACGACAACTTCCTTGAATTAAGGGACTGCGTGGACGAGTACGAGATCTATGAAACGATCGGTGCTTATGACGAAGGTGAGGAGGATACGCTTCATTTTGTAGATGATCGTTGAAGACCCGTACAGGGTGGCAGTCGTATCCCAAGGAACTTCACTATCAAAAACGCTGTAGTTGTTCACCATTACTGTATGGTTACTAATGTGATTTGGGGGTTTTGCGTCAAGAATCTCCATGCATACCTTGTATTACTATTTTCTGAATAGCTGTTCACGGAAATCCTTCCCAGCACCGTCGCGCCTGCCAATGGGTGGACTGCGGTGTGCACCTTGCTCTGAAGCGCGGCAGATAATGTCACACTTGCGTCTCCTTGTACAGACGTGTCAACTCTTCTGAGGTGAAGGCGCTTTGGGTGCTTCACCTTCGTCCCTGGGAAGTAACGAGAGATTTCTGCTGGTACAGAAAGTGTGCCCTGCTCCCCGATTCGACTTTTTTTCCCGTTGCAGTTCTCATTGCTCCAAGAAGGACTGAGAGATTGTGAGCTTTATACCGCTTACCTGCTCTGAGGTGGCACAGGTGTATACGTGGGAATTTGCACATACCGCCTGTGAATTCGTTGTATGCAGTAGAGAATCACGAAGAGATACAACAGAACAAGTTGAATGCTATTCGGAAAAGAGCTTCATAACGAATTCCAAAACATAAGGGAAATTCTTGCAGAGTGATTTCACTCCCACGTTCTGTAAGGCAAGCATAGATTATGAATGACTCTTGTAGCAGGGAGCAAACGTATTGTTCCCTTCTATCTACGAAGACAGGCTGTTTTCGCACCTGCTGTGTTCACTTCGGGTAGGCAAGTACAGCTCAGGGAGCCATGCTGACACATCGGGAGTTGTACCCCACTATAGCAGAAGCTTTTTGTTTCCCACGTTCTTACTACCTTGGCTCTTTCTTTCTGGCCGTGCATCACGTGGTCCTTCACATCCACCATTTGGGTCAGAATCAGGTCGAGTTTAAGATAAAAAGTAACTTTCTGGTGCGGCGACAAATATGCCGGTATACTGTTTGCTTGTCCCTCAGGATTCGTTTCTTTCGTTCAGCGCTTTCGTGCACGGTTTTCCGTTCGTTACTTTACAGTGTTGAAGAGGCCTGCCCCGTGAATGCTTGACAGCTAAGAAACCAGTGTTGTACCACTTACATCTTTAAAATTTGCAAGAACTTTGGGCGCCTTCGAGTTAACTCTTCTGGAGTTGATTGTCTTGGATTTCACTCATTGAGAGTCCGACGCAACTTCAGTAAAAACTCTGAATGCACGTCTTGGTTGTAGGCGATTGAGCTCGATCATGACTTGCTCTCAGGTGACTTATTATCTGACGACGTGGATCCGTTGGTTGCCGAAGACGCAGGCCAATCCGAAAAAGTGCGGCCAAGCCGCGGGGCCCACTCCGAAGCCGCTGCAAGTCTCTACGCTGACTTCACGCAACAGAGCCAACATACTTCTCTCGGAACCGCCTCCCTTCTCTTTACCGGCAGTAACCTTTCCGTGCTCGATTTGACAGCTAAAGGGGACGGGGACTCAGCTGGTAACATTTCAAATCCAGATACAGGCAGTGACGTGCAAAAACAAGACATCGGCTCGCCCGTTCCTACGTCTAATGGTGGGGAATCACCCGTCGCAGGATCAGCGGAAGAGCATCAGGAGACCACTTTAGCGACAGAACGCGCAGACGGCTCCAGCAATGTCAGACACGACGGTGGAGTCCACGAGAGTGATGGGAAATTGCCTGACGCAAAGCCAGAGCGTCAGGACGACACTTCAGCGGCAGAACGCCCAGTCGACTCCAGCAACGTCGAACAAGAAGGAGTTCATGGGAGTGATGGGAAACTGACTGAGGCAAGGGCGGCGGAAGAGCGTCAGGGGGACACTTCGGCGGCAGAACACACAGACGGCCGCAGCAACGTCAAGGGAGGCAATGAGAGAAAGCCACAAGCACGACCGTCGAAACCTCCCTACTTGGCTCGAGTCGTCCGCCAGCGACGCCCTGACGGACTGGCACGCAATAACGGGGATTTACCGCCTGCAGGAAGAGTCACTGTTCCGGAGTATTTCGATCAGCTGGACGGGATGGCATCTCGATACGAGACAGCGTGTCCCCCGTGGCTGTCGTGGTCAGGATGTGATGCGCCGTAAGAAGGGCTCGTGTTCAGAAGACTCGCCTCCGGAACGTTCGCCGTAGGATAGAACTCTGGGCTCGTTCACTATTGAACAGTCTGCAGAACTACTATGCGCATGTCCATAACTCAGTACTGCGCAGCACTATCACGGGCGCATCTCCACTGTTAAATACTGTGCAAAGTTACTGCGGGAAGGAACTGGCCAACACGAAGCCACCGTGACCTTTTGTGTCAGTCGCCTCAGAACGTCGTAAGGCGCAAGTGTGAACCAGGGTTGTTACGACCTGAAGAGCCCGACTGTCACCTTCTCTGGCGGAGCGCCGAGGATATTTTGCAGATATTCAACAACAAAGTACATGATACTCTCCAGTGCACTACGCGCGTCTACTATGAAACGAGATAGGGTGACAAGTGACTCTTCTTCTTGAACGGCGGGTCATTTACGCATTCTTCGCTCAGCTGGTTGACTGAGTGTGGTTTTAATTTGTTTCAACTGTGTGCTAAGAATTAGAACCTTGTGCGCAAAGAGAGCAGGACGTTGAATTGAGTGAAATGCTCCGGGGTGTGTGCGTTCAATTTTTCTGCAGCGCGCATGTCATGCGCTGTCAGTTATTAGTTCCCTGAAGTCTGCTGATATCCCGCCAAACACTTTTGTAGGCGTAGAGAGCGAGTTCGTTCTAACTTTGATAACGGTGGCTCAGACCCTTTTTTTTGACGCTTGTGTTCTGCACTTCTGTAACGTCTGTGAGACATTAGTATGCAATATCTTTGACGGAGTCACTGCAGCAGGTTCTTCTCAAAAGTGCGTACGACGTGTGTCTCTGCGGTCTTGAACACGATGTCCGCGCCGTGTCTCCACGTACGTAGTCTGCAAAGTAGATCTCATCAGACTAAAATTGGCCTCGAGCAGCTGGGACAAGCTTTCGAATTTTTCAGTGAGGGAACACGTGTCTTTCTAATTTGTCACTTGTGTGCTTTCTCTTCTGTGCAGGTGCATCTTTCATCCTGGACGGCCACCACGCCGCTACAAGGCGACTTTTAGTGGCTTTCTTCCATCAGAGGCTTGCGGTAAGCGTGCTTGAAAAGACACTCTCGCAGCCTTTGTAGTCGGTTTCCCGTACTCTGCGGTCACTGGATAACAATGCGCGTTGTGTGCTCTGGGCGAAGTGAACAGATCAATTACTATGAAACACCGACTAACCGCCTTCGTATGTGATGAACAAGGAGTCAGATTTGTTTTTGAGTGCTGGAGTTACACCTGGCTCGCAACTCGTTCGCTCGCCTACTCGAATGCTTTCCTTGCCCGTCTGTCTGCCCATGACTGACAGGAGGTGCGCGGGAGCTTTGGCTCTGAGTTACGTACAACTAGTGGACCTTATCACCCTGCACACTTGCGTCTCCGCATGAATAGTCACTTACGCTCGCTGATGCACATGCGAATCGGCAGCACCACCTGCACGTTGGGTTTCTTCTGGACACGTGTACAGGCATCTTGGTGCACCGGTTTAGTTCAAAATTATCCAGGAATTACAGGAGGAGTTGGAGGCGTGGACACCGATTGAAACACAAGAAAACAGCAACCAGGAATATATGTGCTTGGCGTCGACACACTTTATGACTTCTGTAGCAGGAGTGTTTGGGATGGCATCTGTTGCGTTTTTTGTGCTGGAAACTCCTAGGTTTTTCTTTCGCCTTTCTTGTGTATGAAGTGTGTCCGCTTGTGTACCTGAATGTGTACGTCTTTTCCTCTTTGCGTTGTGCTGCAGCCCGAATAAGTAAACATGTCGACGACTGCCTCGACTTGCCGCTTTGCCGGCAAATTGACGTCAGTAAGTTGCTGATAAAGTTCCATATGTTATGCCTCCTGGCCAGAAATTGTGACGCACCATGCAGTGCTTTTGCCCTCGTGGTTATGCTTGCGTAGATTATCTTCCTCTGGCGACGAAAAGTGCCTGGTGCACCTCGGTTGGCGCACCTGCGACATTGTTCTATCCACAAGCGTGCGGCTGCGTCTTAGCACGCGTGCAATTCTAAACCACTGACAACGTCCCTTCTTTGAATCCAGCTCTCTGCCATGCGGCACGAAAAGCCGAACAATATGCAAACGTAGGAAAGAATGTAACACGAGGAAAATTTCCCAACCTGGTTGCCACGCACGTTTCGCCTCGACCTCTCCATATCAGGGTGACATCGCTGCAGAAGCCTGCAGTTCCAAAATCAACAGAAATTATGACTCAACACCGAGTATATTATGTAACTGAACGCTCGACGCTACGGTAGCTCCGGTCTATGCTTCCGTTCCACGCCCTCCTACTCTTTTCTAGAACTGCAAATTGATTTTTTGGACATATTAGGCCGTCGGGAACGCGCTGACTTCCACGTTCACGCTGGGGTCGTCTCAGTCGAAAACAATGTTACTTAGTCGTGTACGAAGAAGTGCACCTTTGTTCGTTACTTATGTTGATTCAGGCTGTGACCAGTTCGAGGCCGTCACGTACACAGTGGCAGAGAAAGACTTTTGCAGAGAGAGCTGCGAGGAAGTCTTCAGACAATGCTCTGATTTGCTTCGAGAAGGAAAGTACATGGCAACATCAATTCAGAAGTGCTTCCTGAGGATATTTCCGGAGACTCTTCCGCATCCTTCTAAGTGCCCACTGTCTCCTGCTCATCGCAGAGGTAAACTATGCCAAACGGAAAAAGAGTGCGATTGCATCTTCGCTGCTGGCTGAGACCCTTCGCACGTTGAAAGGTATCGGGAAGCGCACCCCTCTCGGTGGTCCTTCCCATACCCTGTGTCTGCATGGTTTTCCCAGAGAACCTTAGATGGGGCGTTTTAGGTTGCGACGCAGCTAGCCGCGCGAGTGATCTACTTTCCGTACGTTTGAACACATCGTAGGGTTATTTTCGTCTCAGTAAGGTACTGTTTCCCTTGTGGTCCTCGTAAACGGCAAGGTGGAAGGTGAAACAACCAGTTTGTACTTCCTGCACTGTTCTCGTCCTGCCCAGCGTCAGGTAGCTCAGTGATTTTCCCAGTTCGACTGTGTCCCCGCTATCGTACTCCTACAAACATTCAGCGATAGAAGTAGAATACACTCTGGCTCCTTTCGAAGCCTCGAAATGCGTGTACGGCGCCGACTTGGGGACATATTTGTTCTGCGATGCTAGGTCTGAGCAGACGTTTTGATGCTGCGATATGAGGGATGTGTCTGACGGCACAAGTGACACTCGTTCGTGAAGGCCCTTGAGGCTACTGAAGACCTAGGGTGGAAGTCGTGATATTATCTCTCTCTCGTTTCTCGCTTTTTAACTGTACTTCTCTACGTTCTTCATCTTCCTGCGTTGCAGAGCAGGAGCTGCCAAAGTGTTTTCTTTCACGTACGCGCCAAACTCCCAGCGAATCATTTTCCACCAGGACTCTAGACGCCTCTACCTCTCCACCGTTAAATTCACCGCTTAGTGGAGGCGTCAATGAAGGGGAGCAGTCGTTTCTTAGTGCCACTGAAAGAGGAACGTCAGAGTCTCATCAGGGCGGTATCTCCCCATCGGCAGGGAGTGATCAGGGGGGAGTGGAAGAAAGAAATCCCTTCGTAGAGTCGTGTGAATGCTACGACCCAGAAGATGAACCTTGCACAGCCGAAGAAGCATTTGATTCACTTCAGACAACATTAAAACCGTTTCTGGATGAACCGTTGTGTCCACCGTTTATTGGTATGGGCGGACAATCAGTGATAAATGGGGTTGAGACATCAGACAGCGGGGTGTATTTCGCGTTGAAGGGCAACCAGAGAATGCACTGCCCTGCAGCGCAACGGAAGAAATCCGACAGAGGTGCGAAACCCAGAAAGGCAAAAGGGCTACCGGTGACGTTCACAACATTTGATAGTTTAAAGGAGTTGACCAGTTTCTGTAACAAGGGACTTCCTTGGTGGGACAACTCAGGTACGCGAGACTCGCACCTCAAGGTGAAGTTTGTTAATGTAGCTTTAAAGGCGCAGTCACGTATTCTCTGCCTCCGGCACAGAACAGCATTGAAACGGAGCTTACTGCCTGTACGTCTCAGACAAGTCCGATACTTTATGGTGTCTGCTAGACACAGGATGGAATCCACTTTTTGATATACGTCCATCCGTATTTATGCTGCACAACCTTTGCCGCTTCAGTTCTTGATTTTGTCTCGCCAAAACGTCTACCATATTGCACGGGTGTTCGGGAGAAGGAAGGCGTCCACGCTGGACCAGCGAAGTGCCAGGATCTTTGCGAGCAGGCACGCATTATTTGTTTTGAAAGTTCCAGCTCCCCCGATGCAGTGGAACTCTGTTTGTGGCGAAGACTGGCAAAGTTGGAGTTCTCGCAGAAATGTTACATGCCAGAAGGTAAGGGGAAATGCCTGTACTTAAACCGCTTATTTTGAGCGAGATTGTGCTCAGACGGGGACACGGAGGTCTGGGGATTGAGATGTGCTCAGCTTCTTCGTGTTGCCCCCTATGAGACGCCTGTACCAGCTGCAAAACCCATCAATGCACAAAAGAGCTGTGTGACGCTTGGAGAGGCACAGGACTCTCACCACACATTTGTTATTTTGGAGCATGAAAGGAGTGCCGTCGGGTTCTGCGGACTATGCGTCTATGTTGTCTGCAGTTCTAAGACCCGGGAAAGGAATCATTGTCTGCAAAAGTAAGTTTTTCTGCATACAGTTAAGTAACTCACTAGTTTAGAAATCCGTCGACCCCCGCCTTCAAGTGATGCAATGTTGGCTTTTTTGCTCTACTTTGCGATGATTTCCAAATACCTAAATACCGTGGATGTGTTTCTTCATTTTCGTACTGGCCTGAGGTTTTTCCCTCACTCTGAAGGGCATTCTACACAACTGTCTTTTGCGTGCTTTTGGAGTTCCACAGATTTGAGCCGCATCTGCCTGATGGATGACTGCGAATCTCTCACACACTGCGCTATTGCCTTTCAATTCAAGCACGCCATTGTTGCACGCCGTTGCGCACTGCATCTGTGGAAAAGTGCATCTGGATGCTTATTTCTAGCCCGCCTTACGGTTTTCGGTTAACGTGCTGTATACATTTACCTCCGGATAGATCTTGTCAAAGTGAAAAATTTTTTATCCAGAGAAGGGTGGTCCTTGTTCCCTCTCGGAAAGAATGAGGACTGTGGCGACTGTTCTTCTGTCCCTGCAGAGAAGCAAAGTGACTGTACACTTGGCGAGTGGGACGAATGGTCTGCTTGTACTGACAGGTAAAGCAGCAAGAAGGAGTACGTTTGACGAAGTCAGCTTTCAGATTGTGCGTCTGCAGTGATATACTTCTGACAGCAGTGGCATGCGTTTTTCTGTGTTTTCAAGTACGGAAGAGGAGATTACTCGAATGAACAGAAGTACGGGAGAGCAAGGGCAAAACACTGTGCGTCATCAAAGGCGGGAACCAGTTGCACTGCGAAACACGCACTGCTCTCGCAGTTTTTCTTCTGCCCCAGTAGGCCGCTTTTGTAAGCGTTTCGTTGCTACGACTTCAGCTGCTACTCCGACAAGGCAGCAAGGCTTCCTCTAAGATCACGCGCACGGAAATACATCCATCCCTCTTCAATCAATGACGCGATATGCTCGCAGGTCCAAGATGAGAGTAAGCACCGTAGTCTCGAAGTCTCAAGAAAACTATTCAACATAGTTGCAGTGGAGTGACTTAGTGGCCGCGTATTTGCCATCAATTTTCGACGACTTACCAGTGCATAGGTTGCGGAACTGCAGAGGTCGTTCTGACCAAAAGCGTACATACTGCGCCCCACTATTGAGAGCTGATCCCTAGCCAATAGACGATGGATTGAGTTTTTCATTAATACTCGTCTAAATACATCATATATGGTGTCCCCTTGTCTTTCAGGTACTGTGGAGGTCGAGGAGTGTACAGGACTGCCGATTTGTCGTGGTGAGAATCTTGTGTCAAAGCATGCCGAATGTCCGCCGTGCAACACGAAGAAAGCCGTGTCTCCGTTTGAAGGACATTCGCTCACTTCACAGTCCATCACTTCTCTGTTTTTTCGGTATGCATGTTTCGAACACTTAGGACATTCGCTCACTTCACCGTCCATCACTTCTCTGTTTTTTCGGTATGAATGTTTCGAACACTTAATTAGCGAACATTCTGTTTGCTTGCAATTTCACAACCGGCTCCTGTCACTGGCTAGTCAGCGATTTCTTGCTTGTGTCGTCCTTAGTTATGCTCAACTACTCAGTAGGCATACGTGAGCGACGCTCAAACTTTAGAAAGGAGGTACGTGGTTGTTCAGTGTTTGTTATCCTTTGGGAACTGTCACCATCACCTATTGAAGTCAGCTTGCCGCATTGCTCGCAGCCACTGTTGGTCCTCATTCACGAAATCACTCCAGCAGAAGCTTGAACTTTACGCCCACATAAGCAGTGGTGTTATCGGACGTTGCCGGGGGGAGAAACAAACAGTTTTTGTTGGTCGCTCCTGTGAAATTTAAAACCTTAGATCCGAGTGCAGGGTGCGGCCGTCTTCCTTCTTTATCTCTGCATGCGTGTTCCTTCAGGCGAAGAAGAGATCCAAGTGGCGGTTGACAAAGCTTACGATATCCAAGTAAAGCAGGAGCCACAATTGAGCATCTGGACTCCCACGCACCCTCCTGTTGAAGAATCTCGGGATGAAGCCCAGTCTGTGTTGGCGTCCAGCTGCTATATAGCGGATATGTCCGAACTTCCAGCGTCCTTGGATCGGGGATTTGACATCAAGGTAGTAGTTCACATGCAGTGGAGCTCCGCCGTAGCTTCCGCAGTGCGAAGGGCTCACGTGATGCACGCCGAATCATTGCGTCTCATTAGCACGGATTCAGCTAGTACCGGCGTCATGGGGAGAGCTACGTAGTGAAGCTCGTTGCTGTTGTTCACAGCGTAGAAACCACCGCTACTCTCCAGCTTTATCAGCGGCCTGTGTGCTATTACAGTTTGTTCGAAGATGCTGCCGACACCGTGAATCCTTGTGGATATTTCGGGATTGTGCACTCAACGCAAAACCGCAGTTTACTTGTACCCACCAAGAAGTTTATAAAATAATCTAGTCAAGTAGCAATATTGTAGTACAGAGGGTGTCTACAAGAGGCTGAGTGACGTCACATCATGCCCAGAGGTCGTGTTGCTCCCACATAGATCACTGGAAGATTGTTTGTGTTTTTGCGGTGTACGCGCAGTCACGTCATAGAGCTGTTGACATCACGTAGGGTTGTGCGTTGGAGTTCCACCCTACAGGCACGAACTCAACTCAAAATAACTCACTGCACAAGATTTCATGTGTATTCTTTGTGCTGCAGTATAACACCTGCCGCTGTCCTGGGAGAGAAAGCCGGCCTTGCTCTTCTGCAGAGGTTCTGGCATCTCTAAGCCGTTGGGCGAGTACGGGTAATCTCCTTTGTAACAGAGATCCCACGCTAACAATCTTAGCGCAAGACATGGAGCAATTCCACTGCGCGCTGAAGTCCTTCAGAAAAATTGGAAGCCAACCCGATTGCACTGTTGAGGAGTATGCACTTGTTTTCTGCACGGGTAAGCAAGCGGAGCCTTAGCTTCGGAAAGAATGGCAGGTTCAGCTGAAGGGAAATTTGCGTTGAGCAGCGGATGCAAAGTCTCGGCAAGATTTAAACTGTAAGCTGATGAAAGCGTCAACGTAAAAGATTTTCGCAGCAAACGTGGCGATGCTTCTAGAGGGGCGCTTGTTGAATCATTGTCGTCCACTAGGTTACCAGGCACTGGTGGACCTCTGACAGAAAAAGCAAACCCTACTTTGTATTTTGTACAATGAAGCTCGTTTGTCCCGCCTGCGAAGGGAATGAGGGATTCGTGGATTTGGCAGGTGTACTGTCTCCGCGTGCGCTCACCTGACCCTCAGAGTCTCCACCGCGTTGAACATGTATACAAACAAGCATGTTGTTGTATACGACGAAATCTACTCACACGGAGCTGTCAATACCTTTCATAGAAAGCTTACTTCAGAATATGTGCTTGGCACCTTTTCCACGATGTGCCGGGGTGTTCTGCATTTCCAAATTCCGTTACGTTTGCTTGTTTCCCGCCTACATGGAAACAGTTGTTGTCTCCGAGAATGCCCGTTAACGTTCCAATGGTGTTTCTGAGTTTCTGACTGCAGGGGAGGAAATAACAAGTGCAGAACTTTCGGCTGTGTGGCTTACGTGCTTGCTTTTCGGCCTGTTCGCTGGCCTTGCATGCGTACTTTTTTGCCTCCAACATAGTGGCGATGTACAAAAGATGCTAGGACTATCGGGTAGTTATCCTCGTCTCGTCCGCGAACTGGACCAGCTTCACGCAAAAGAAGCATTCGAAAGAGAAGAAAATGCATTTACTGATACCCAAGCGGAAGCAGACACGCGGAGTGCGGCTTACGAAAGTGGGGAAGAGCAAGGTGATATCGGTTACGTCGACGCTGTGTTGCAGGAGACAGGTGACTGTGCTGCACCCGCTGCAGGGGACGATGGCAACAATGTGAAGGTTGGACAGGTGAGTGTAGTACAGCAGCAGCACGACGGGGTCGAGGAAGGTGAAGCATCAATCTGTGTGAACAAGGGAGCTAACGATCGCGATGCTGAGGAGGAGGCGGATTTTGCCACGCACAAAGAGCGCGCTTCGAAGGTCAAATACGTGACATTTGCAGACGAATGCCTCGTCCTTGACAGAAAGGCGTCTTCATCTTTCACTGAAAGTGTCTCCCCGGAAAAGGGTGGCGTGCAAAGATTTTCTTCGCTATTTTCTAGGAGAAGGACCCCTGTCAGGATCTCGTCCGAGACTGGTGAATCGGGTGGTGCCTCAGCACACCATGCCGCTGCAGAGGCTGATGGGACATCGGGGGTTGCACTGCAGAGAGAGAGGGATGGACTCTCAAAGGGTTTTAAAGATGAATGAGTCGGAATGAGCTGAGCGAAGCGAGCTTGTTGAACAGGGGAGGGGAAGTTTATTAGACCCTAGTGTGACACGTGGCTGTAGGCACTGCGTGCTTATTTGGCATGCATCCTCGTCGACGTGCTTGTTTATGTATGCGTAAGCTTGTACGTGCTTTCTGTGTGAAAATATGTTTACACTTACATGTGTATCTTTTACGTCTGACTGCAGTCTTCCTATAGTGTGTGAGGCCTTTCTGCTTTCGGTGATCTGGAGGGGTAGATATTAGGGACTGACAGGTGAGGCGCAATGAACAAAACAGCGCTACAGCCAAATATGTTTCACGCCCCAAGTTCTAGGGTCAGCGCAGACGTCGGTGGCGCCTGAAACATAAAAGGAAGAAGACTGCGTGGACGCAAATACAGAACCCTGTCGGACGTTGTGTTGTCTGGTGCACACACGGCATGACTGAGGAATGGTTGCTCTCCAAGGTACCACGTTGTCTATATGTACGTGTATGCATGCACACCGTGGTCATCATTTGTTTGCAGACGCTTAGCTGCACGTGTTAGCGTTTTACGCCCATCTATTTCTCTGCACGAGTGCAGCTGACACTGGTGAGTGCGAAGTTTATTTGCATGTTTTCCTATTCGTGTATGTGCCGCGTATAGGTGTGTATATATAGAGAGAGAAGAAAGAAAGAAAGACGGCTATCGCGTAGCGTACAAAGTTGGCCGCGAACATACAAGGGGATTACTCAATGACCAAACGGCAGTACTGACTGTATAGCTTGGATTTTGTAATGCTTGGTTGAACTGAAATCAGAGGTCCTCAACCCACGCGGGCCTCGGTTTTTGCTTAATATCTCGAGACGGAGATTTTTGGGTGCGATGGAACGTTGGCATTGAATGCGACTTCAAATAAACCGATCTGAGGGCACAGATCAATGGCGTGCAGCTTGCGCTGCCACCGTTAGTGCACTGTAGAACAATACGTCGACACAAAGGGAGAAACCGGGAAGGAGGCTGCCCGATACCTACCTACTTCTACGAGCAACTGCAGCTCAAAAAGCTTTGAAACATCCGTGCGGGCAGAAGCCACCTTTTCTGTCATCGTGAGATGCAATTGGTCACTTGAATTTGATTTTTCTGGAAAGCTACTGCACGTTCCCTCGGGACATAAACACAAGAAGTTGCATCGTGGAAAATCTTCAAAGTTCAAAATGATACCACTAGTTCACCTGAGACTATCGCGACGGAGATAGACTCCAGAATAGAGGACCTGTACTACAAGACCATTACCGCAAGCAGGTGGCACACGTGCGTGTCGAGGTCTTGTGATGATACACGAAGGGGCTCTTCCCTGGGTCTCAACTGCTGGAGCTTATAAGTAATTGGTTGCCCTCTCTTCCAGCTTCCTGCACTTGTCGGTGTGTGGTCAATAATTTCGAGTAGACATGTTTTACCACTCGCGTTTCGTCTTTCCCTTCGCGGTTCCCTCTACGCAACCTCATCGCCTTACACGAGAATCAGCGTTTCGGAGGCGAGACTGCGGTTCTGAGGTTAGAAATAGGCATCTAGAAACGGTAGCACGGGTAAGTGCCCTACTTTTTAAAGAATATTCAATTCTTCAATTCCTATCGCTCTCACGGTGAAGGGTAACTCTAACATCTCAATTTGTTCCTGCCAGGTGCTGGTGGGACCCGCCGTGCTCCGTTGATTTTCTGACCGTGTCTCGCACGTTGGGTACCCGTGTGCGGAGAGTGGTGCGTAAAGGACGGCAACTCAGCGCATTTAAACAGTCCCACAGAGAAAACTAAATGGTTTTCTTATGGTTAGACCGCTGGTAAGATTGCGTCATGCTGAAGGCAAGGAGACAGCCAGGCGTGTCCATGTAAACCGGCGTTCAGCTATTACTACACACATGCTAATATCGCTGAAGATGTAAAACGCCTTTTTGCCGGGGACTCGTGCCTCTGCTTCGATTTCTCGACAAGGTTTGAGAGTAGTACACCTCGCGCTGGTGATGCTGAATACGCCGAGTTCTCAAGTGGCTACAAGACACTCACGCATAGCCGACGGCGCGCTACTCGTTCAAGTACACTTGTGTTTAATCGAATTAAGCAGCACAAACAGAAGAACACGTACGATATACAATGCCGACGACGCCTTTTCCTCAAAAAGACCAAATTGCTTCACAGAGACGGCGTAGAGGACACTGAAAACTTCTTCGCCTGTGGAGTATGCGTAACTTTTCAGCGTTCCCGCCTACATTTTACGGCTAGTTACGCGTTGCAGGAGCCTTCTCAACGTCTGACTGCGCTAGTCACCTCAACGCCAGCAATTGCCTTATTAGTAGCGTGTTGTGCGCCATCAACCGCTGGTTGTTAGGCAGAAGGATTGCAGTCGTGTGAGGAGATATCGGAAGCAAGAAACGTGTGTACCCTTCAAGGACTTCGTTCTGCGTACTCTATCAGACCTGCCTGGCTGTCGGAATGATATAGCGAGCATGTCGCCTTCTCGAAAAACCGCCGCGTCCACGTATCGTATCATGCTTTGTAGCGATGAACGTTTTTAGTTTCTTTTCCATAGCGTCTTCGGCGAGGTGGCTTTAAAACTCTCTGTCCCTATCCTCCCTGCATTGTAAAACGTGAGTTGAAGCTGTTTTTTCACAATGTACCTGTCGTCGGGAAGCAGTCGCCTTCCTCTCTTGGAAGTAGAGTGCTGCAAGGCACCACGGAGGCATCACTGTCGTGGCACAGGTTCGGATACGGTCGTCACCGCTCTGATGCTTCTTTTGATCGTTTATCCGGTAATGACACGTGGTGAGTGGGGGCAGAAAGCTTTCGAAGCACCACGGGATTTCCCTGCAACACTGAAACGGCAGGTGATGTGGCGTACCGGTAGTGTGAGCCAATGAGATCAGTGCCAAACAGGTCAGGTGGGTTTCGTTCCCACAAGGAGGCGAATATGGTTAGCGTGACTGAAACGCCGTTTTCTTGAAAAGCAGCGGCTATGCTGAAGAGCATCTGCCACCATGGAGACGTGTGCGTGCGCGTTTCCTACGTGAACAGGACAAATTGTCGAGCTCGGCGTGGTCGACCTGAGCAGCATCAAGTGGATCGACGTTCGATTTACAAAACGTATAACCAGCCCTATCATATTTGTTTCGCCCCCGCTAGTCCAAACGGATAGAGCCGGCATGGTGTTGATTGGAAAAGTGACCAGCACTGGTTTTCAAGCGAGCATCTACTTCCCTTCCTGCGCGACTGGCGCAGGCACAGGAAGCCGCACTGTGTTCACTACCCGGTGGATGGCAGTGCAAGCTACCCGCCAGGGATACTTTGATAACTCTGAAAAAGCTCACCCTGATTGGACTGCACAAGTCACAACCATAGCAGGGGCCGACGCCTCCACACCTGGACGCATCCTGAAAAATATCGATGACTACTGGACGGCAACAGAGGTAACGATCCGAAAGTGGCCCTGAGCCACTCTGTAGCCTGCAAAAGCTATCGTTGAACAGCTTGTGTCCCTTTTAGGTCACGAGCTGGTGTCCGCTACGGAATGAAGGTGAAACAGTTTACTCTAAGTTTGCAGCAGTAGCCTCTTCGGACGTCTCATTACCACAGACTGAGTAGGATGATATGTTCCACGATCTGCACGAACAGCTTTCTCCGTCACCTTTGAAAGCATTCGGTTCGCGTCCGTTGTTATGCACCGTTGCGGGTGGCCCTACTTTTGTGTAACTCACACCCTGCTCAACCTACCATGCTGCTGCCGAGTTTCGCCATTCTCCGCCTGTGAACACGCGCAGACCCCCGCAGTACTGTTACAAATTCAGAATCAGAGGGAGATGACGCAGCTATTCCACAGCTCCACGGAATACATGAACGCCGTAATCGTTACAAGTACGGAAGGAAATCTCGTGCAGTACCGCCTGCAAAATCCTGTTAAGGGGAGGTCAGCAAGGCTCGGTGGAGTCAAAATTGGAATTTTCCGTTACAATGCCTCAGTGGACTCCTTGGCAATCCTGGAAGGCATCGCTTTTCAAGTAGGCTTGACACGAGCTTTTGCAAGGTTTAAAACGGGACTGAAATAGACAGCTACTCCACACATGCGTATGCTGCAAGGTTTTGAGGCACCGTGACTAACCGCAGGGTAGACAGGGACGGCAAGCGGTTTCACAGAAGGTACTGGCTCGGGCTGTTTGTGCTGCAGCGCCAAATCTTGTCTTTCCGCGCTAAAACGACACATCCGTTGTCAGCTTCTACTTACACTGAAGATGTTGAAGATAGCCCCGCAGTGTTTGCGCTTCAGAAGGCTGCGGCCTTGGATGCTCCACTGCTTCTTGTCCTCAGACGGGAGGACTTAGCAGAGAATACTACTCAGGAATTTTTGGTTGCTCTGGACGACTGCAGGGAAATGTATTCAAATGAACAACATACTTTCGAGGTGACTTACGCGTTCAAAAGTAAGTTTAAAAGGGCTTGCTTTCCAGCCGACTTCCGTCAACCAACGAGTTTGTGATTTCTTGCGCTAAGTGACGCGTCCGGCAGGTCGTTCCTGCGTCTTGGTAGTATCAAAGCTGCTTTCGTCTTCCCTTCGCCTGTGTGCGCGGGACAGCGCGCACTCAGTGACACGGTACCTTCGCCTTTCTGTCGACCTGCTGTCAGGTCGGGTGACTTACCAATGACACCGTCCTGCCGACGTCAGAGCCTGGCAGCCTAAAGTATCGGTTCAGCGTGAAATCCCCCGCTGACGCTGCCGCGACAACGTATAGCCCAATGGG
The DNA here is from genome assembly GCA_000727475.1 of Sarcocystis neurona. Lineage (NCBI taxonomy): Eukaryota > Apicomplexa > Conoidasida > Eucoccidiorida > Sarcocystidae > Sarcocystis > Sarcocystis neurona. Next base: position 2,947,346 of record KL647289.1, on the reverse strand, counting down.
CACATTAGACTCTCCGCCAGCTGGAGTTAGAGAAGTCTGAACATGTCTCACAGCGTATCTCACTGAACAATGTGGCAGCCGCCGCAGTCTTTGTCCCCTGATTACTGGCTCGTTCTTATTGACGTAGTGGCGAAGCTTTCGTCAAAGCTGCAACGACACACGTGTAAAGGGCCCACCCATTGCAGACGTGGGCACCCATCGGTGTTACGGCGTGACGTGCTTGTTGCCTGTTCTTCTAGGAAAATCAGCGCCATCTTCGGAAGGTGAGGTTCCACGATTTTAGATATTATAATTATCAGTGAAGACCCAAAGGAGCGGACCGGATGTAAGAGTTCCTAGGGTAATTTCAACGTCGTCAAAGTTCTTAAAAGTATTTTTACCCCCGTGGTGCACATTTAAAAGGACGCCGAAAGCTTGTGTTGTGCGTTGACGTGCGATTCACGGTGCCCGACCAGGATGCATAGAGCATGCAAAACTTATTGAGGTCTGACCTGAAGTTTTAGCAGTTCGCGGGTTGCTTGGTTATACCTTATTTCAACTCAACAGTTACACGTGCATACACATTATTTGAGCAGATTTATACACGGATATACCCAGGGACAAAAGTACGTAGGCTGCGGGTCTCAAAAGACACATGTGTACCGTAAATTCATCTGTGGTTATTTTGTCTGCCTCGTAGTGATTTCTGCGCCGCACTGCGTGGATTTCAGAGATGCGACTGAACGGCGGACCCAACTGCAAGAAGAAGCTGGAGTCTGTACCAGAAATGTACTTTCCAGCTTGTAATCTTGCTTGCGAGAGTCTGTGGACAGCCAGAGGCATGCAACACTGGAAATGCACTGATGTCCTTGCCTGCTTTACTAAAGATTTTGCAACCCGTGGAGTGTTGGAATCGCTTGGAGTTGTGCACCAAGCCATATCGGATTCACTTGTAAACACCTGCAAATTCGGTATGAACTTCACAAGAATCTGCTGCACGGATAAAAACTACGGACGCGACAAGTGGTAGCTTCTGCTGTGAGGCAGATATTTAAACTGAAATCAACCTTTACGACCACATCAAGAAACCCCCACAAAGTGATTGAAACGCCCGACGTACACACGTGTAACACGGATAAATTCTTAGTTGTGTGGGAAGGTCTGGGACGGCAAATGTGCGCCACTTCTTTGTGCGACTGTACGTGTCTTTCCAGAGGCAAGGCCCGCGGACGTTTATGTGCAATACGGTGAGGTCACTCTAAACAACCGTGAACAGGTACAAAGGTGCGTGCGAAGAGGACTGCTTAACATCGTGCAAATCTAGTGTGTATGTGTATGGCTCTAACACTTCCGTTTACCTCGCTCTGGCAAGCAATCACGTAGTGTCCTACGCACGGGCAACGTCCACCCATCTTTTAGAGCCACCTGAAAGCTTCTTTGTGTTTGTGAAGATGCGCACTTCCTCCCCTCGCTCTGAAGTGTGCAGTTCGCCCGCAGAAGTATGCTTCCGAGTCAAGATTGAACTGATCAAATGAATACTATTGAGCAGCTTTCGTTTCGGCTGCGGGAACATCTGTGTGCGGGTGTGGTTGCGTACTTGCGTGCCCACCAGAGCACCGCCAAAGTGTGACGGAGAGCGAACTGGAATTAGATACAACCTGGACGTCTGGAGACAAATGTGACGGTGACTACACGGAGGTTCACATAGTGGCAGCGTTGTATACGAAAGCAGGCATGACGGTTCCGCCGACTGGTGACTGTAACGTCGTCGACGTTACCGAACGCATTAATCAGATTTGCCGTGCTGCTGCCTCCGGTTGCACCCTAACAAAGTCTGAGATAAGTGATCTTCGAGGCCTGGTTCGTCAAATGTGCACGGGGCCCATGCCAGAGGTGGCAACGCTGAACCTGATGTTCAACTGTCGAGTTAGTGAGACAGACCACTTTCAGTTCGTCGATCTAGATACAGCGGATAGAGTAATATTGCACGGCTGGCTGGACGACGAGAAAGTAGAACACCTACTCTACGCAGACAAAACAGAGCGAGGCCTGCGGAGCCCGTTTTTGTAGGGCTACCCTATTTTCCAAGTCATCATCCTCCTCATGCTTCCTTCCTCCTGCTCTCACCGAACAGGCTCGCCAGCGCCTTTCCGTTGTGCTACGGAAATCCCGATAGGCCTGAATAGCGAAGCAGGAGTCTGCAGGTGTCCAAGAACCTTAGAGGCTTGCACTGTCAAGGATGCATTGTCCACACCGGTGTGGAACACCAACGTGGATACGGAGCACGAGTATTTGCTGCAAGGTTCAATTCGCTTTGACGCAGCGAACATGACATTCCAGGCCTACAACCTACAAGAGCCGAGCTCTGAACCTAATGGACTACAGCTGTGTTCACGCCCGACCACGCTAGTGATATGCAAAGGTTCGAAAGAGATAGTTTTCCTTATTTAAGTGTGGCCACACATACGCAGAAAAAGCGTCCGCCCGCTTCTGTGTATCTCACAGTTTCTAAGGGGTGCAGTCTTGGTACGAAGGTGACAAAATGAATTGCTGCGTAGAACATTCTAATGCTGCAAAAGACACTCGCAGTGGAGCAGCTTTTTGTCCCAGAAGTACACTAGAGGAGTTCAAATATACGGCCGTGGTCAGAGAAATAACTTTTCGTGGGATCACTCAGCGGATACATATGCCCACAAGTGTAACCACGCGTACAGATATGCACATATATATATATATATACATATATACGTCTACATACCCGAATAATGTGAACATATGCATAAGATCACCTACACTTGAAGGCTTTGGAGAACCGCGTGTTGGACGTACACTTACACCAGCACGGCTGCACGGTCTCGAACACCGTAGACTTTGTAACCGAAAGCGCACAGTCACTGAAGCATTCTTCGTTTCCTCGATTCGTCGACGACGTCTTTAACGGCTGGTGTGCAGAATAGGAGAATGTCAGTGGGTTCATCTAAACTGAATAGGCAACACCTCTACTTGCTCGAACACGCCAGTGTACTACGCGACAATATACCCAAACAATGTGTCGCTTACTTGCACATGTGAATGCAGATCGACACACCGCGACTGACTTCGGTGAGTTCTCAAAAAGTTATCCCCTCTGGTAATGGTACTGAAAGCGGCGTTCGGTAATTGATCACGACAGTCAATCTGGTTTCTTAAACGCCAGCGTAGCGCGTGCGTTATGTCTTATAGTGCTATCTTGCGCGGTGGACACTTCTGGAAAAACTGGCCCTTCCGAGCCTTGCATTTCACTTGTGCGTGCGGCCGCCTTCAGGCAACCGTGGTCCGCACTGTTATCAAGTTTTGCAGGGCGACGAACGGATTTGCACACCAGTCTGTCTCACTGTATGGGGAAAACTGCTGGACGAACCAAAAACGCAACCTCACGACTATTATGCAGACTTCGAGGAGCTCTGGAACAGTTATTCTTACCCAGCGATAGCAGCCACAAGCTCCGCCGAAATGATTGAAGAGGTCAAACTTTGCACATTCGGTGGGCGCCTCCACGGTGTTCCATCTTCCTCCTCAGAAGTGCCAAGTGGAATGCTTCTTTTTACAAGATCTCAGAGAGTGCTTCTGGTCGCAAGAGTAGAGTTCACCTGAGAGGCACAACAGTATTCACTTTTCTCCAATATTCGTGAATTGAGTGGCTGCAGCCGCGCTTCACTTTACTGCGCGCTTAAAGACCTGCTGCGTCCTCTGCGTGCGATTTTTTATACCATTCAAGGTCACAGACGGGGACCCGGATCACTAGATCAATATGGTAGGTCGCGATGATCATAGCGTGTGCTTGCTAGCCTGCTGAAGTTTATTGCTCTGTTGAATGGAAGCCAGATCAAATTATTTCAATTACAACAGGGGGGAGAGACGTGAAAGCAGGGAGGCACGAGGGTGAACTCTGCCGTTTTGGCCAGAAAGCTGGCCAGTCACGAAATGCGCACGGAACGTTTTGCCCGACTCATAATGCAAGTGGAATACCTGTGCAACTTTCCACGCTCAGAGACCGAAGAGTTTATACCACTGGAGGCCGTGCCTGGCAGTGTTATAAAAAGGACATGCCAGCCGTACCAAGCCATTGAGATTGTTGAAGCCATGCAGGGTCCCCAAGGTGCATTCACGCTTGGTGTCCTCCGAACAGGATGTAAGACAGCAGATGTAACAAACAAACTACGCAGTCTTTGCCACGCTCAACTGAATGGGGCTCAGGAGTCCTGCGTGTTGGACGAGACGATACTAGTACGGCAACTGCCGGTGTGCGGGAACGACGTCATGGGCCTCTTATGGAGAGCGAAGTGCACCCCAGGTATTCAGTTGCACTTCTTCTCACATTAGGTATACAACAAAGGAGTTAATGGTAGTCGCAGCCTAGTGACGAAGTGTCTGAGCACCTTTTCGCCAATTTTTATTTGTTGTTTCCAATCCTCTGGACGATTTGAGTACGGAACGTTACGAAACTTCGATCTCCTTCTACTCCGCTCGTGACGATGGTGTTGCATCGCAGGGGTGTTCTGTCAACGTGATTTGACACAGCGATAAAATTGCATTAGGTTCTGCATTCGCGCTGACTGGATTTGTTCTGAGCCTGATCAGGACATTCTGTCAGTTCCTCTGCGTGTCTGCGACGTGTCTGTACAGTCGTAGTTCTTTACTGTACCCGAAAACTTTGTAAAGAAACATTTTGAGACGACGGCAGCTTGTCTATCTTCAGTCCGCGTCTTCCTACCGGAAGTTCAATGTCCTTTTTCCTTGGTGTTTGTGCGAACGCTGTTAGATTACGCGGGTCAACGACCACTGCCGACTTTCTCTTGTGAACCTCTACCCACGCTCGGAAATTCACCTGAAGGCGAGTGCCTGTGTCCGAACAGCGCAGATATCTGCAGCCGTCCTGAAGCAGAGGCCACAGCATCCCTGTGGCTCGAAGAAGTGCCTGAGAGGGCAAGCGTGTTACTAAAAGACCGAGCAGTGTTTCTCAAAAGTTATGCTCCAGGGCACGGCTTCTACTCCGTCACTGACGGCCAAAAACCGTTGTGCGTTCCTGACGCATCGCACTTCGTCCTGTGCAAATGTAAGTATCTTCCACGAGGAAACACTACTACCGGTGTAAACTTTCAAGCTATAGTTTTGTCCTTGACGGACATGAAACGCGTAGCCACATGAGGTAGCTTGGGTGAACGTATAAACGCATACAAGCGGTGGTGTGGTGCGACTTGAGAGCGAGTACTTCGCCGCGCAACGTCACACGTTCAACAAGTTGCTAAGCAATGCCTGCAAAGAAAGCATCTGAAACACTCTCAAAGAGGTGCAAGTGTACCTTTTGGAGATCTACGTACATCTAAGCACATTCTTTTATAACCGAAAGATGTCGTACGTTGAGACTTAAGCGCCAGGTGCACGTGCGTGCTCACCTATGTTCATCATATACATATATATATACGCTCCCCTACGTGGTCGTTTTGCTTGTCTCCGTCCTCCGTAAAGGACGAGTACTGAGATGAAAATGAGCACGCGCAGCGACTCCATACACAGACTGCGTGTAGATACAATGAGTCACCGCTGTCGTGCTGTGCAAATGCGCGTATGTACGTATGTGCAGAGATATATACACATATGTATAGGGAGCGAGTGAGAGAGAGTGAACATCCTCCTCTCTCTCTATATATATATATATAAATATATCTATATATAGGGAGAGAGGGTGAGAGAGAGTAAGCGTCCTTCTACGTGTCAGTATGCGGATCGAACGAAGACATTCAAATGGCCCACGGGTTACGAAACAGCCCTAGCGCCTCTGCAAGCCTGGTTTTTGCTCTGTTTCCAGCTCCACACCTTGTTACTTTGGATAAAACTACTCCCAGAGGTACGCTCTTGGGCAAGAAATTGACCTTTTGTTTGACGACATCAGATCGAATAGTGTGCAGCCCGGTGCGGGTTCTGCTTCGCCGAAGTTGTTACTTCTACACGCATTGAGGATATGTTTTATCCCAGGGCTACCGTAGCACCGCGGATGGCCATGCTCACGGTTATGCAGTGTGAGTGGAAACTCTACGTGTACAGCTTGTAGACTCTGGAACAGGTATATTTCGGTTGCTGCTGTTTACTTGGACTAGAACTTTGAAACCGGAATGATTCTAACTGGAACATCCAACACTCCTACAGTTCACGTAAAGCAGGAAGGCGCTCTGTTACATCCGAGGGCCCGTCGAGGTGACCCCCACTGAGACTTATTCCCTTGATGTAGGCGGCTCTTTTAACGCGGCCGGTTCTCTCCGCTTGCACAGTCAAACGCAAGAAGTACGGTAAAATGCCTGTGACCTGAACTTTTTCTTCTGCCTCTGTGTTTCAGAACCAGACTGCGATGAAGCCTATTCTTCTGCAGCGATTGTCTCCGCGGAGGCAAACTATTCCTGTGTGTGGGCATGCGCCAGTACCCTGGAGTCTGCATGCGCATCCTCTGGGAATCGTTGGCTTTGTGTGGCTCGTGCCTTGCCCACTTGTGCCATTCCAAATACGATGAAGACAGCGTGCGTCATCGCCACACCACTGCAAGCGTATGACCCGCACAGAGACACTTGCGTCTGCCCAGGGCAAGCTTCGCCGTGCACTCCCGAAGAGGTGGAAGCCACAACCGCCGAATGGATCAAAAGTTTCAAGAACTTTCGACCTAATGAGGGAGTGCTGTTGTCCACGCACCACCGGGCTCTTTGGGCAGGAGGCCATCCGGCTAAATGGCGATACGAGGGGGGCGCGAACAAAAATGGAGGATGTGGCATCAACCCCTGGATTTTCGGAGTTTTCTGTGAAGGCAAGCTCATTATGCGGTGAAATGTAACACTCAGTTAAGTTCCTCAAAGTGTGTATAGTCGTGGCCCCCAGCACGGACACGGTTCCCCAGTACAGCCAGTGGTGGTCCTCCAATTAGTGCAACACTTCCGCGGCGTCTTCCTGACGACACGAGTTGTCGCACCAGATTTTCCCTAGGTATCCAAGAGTTAGACTATAGTTTGATTCGTAGCAGCGCTTTTGGCAACTACATATTGGCTGACATGGTGGGACACGATCTTCGCAGGGCAAATCCATTATTGTTAGGGAATTCAGGTAGAAATCGGTTTTCCTCTAAAGCCCGTAATTGATGGCAACCGGACAGGGGGCAGCGGCACGGGCACTTCTCAGGCCGCCCGTGAAAGCGAGTGGACAGTTCTACACCGTTTTGCGGATGCTGCTGTCGTGCAACGACTGCCCAGTGAGAGTTCGGCGACGCGAAAAACAAACATTTTCCGTCCCAGTGTACTGAGTGGAAAGCCAGTCTGATGAAATGCTGCGCACACTTTGGTAGAGATATATGGCCCCTGGTGGAGACGTTGAACTGACCAAAGGTCACGAACACGTGTCACGCTGCTTCTGTGCAACAGGGCCTGCCACGGAAAAACCTCATACAACAGCGGGTACGTTTCAAAGAATGAGTTTCGGGCAACTCTAGTATGGTGACGTGTATGCTTCTGTGGTGGACCCCTGCCAAATATTTTTTTAGACAATGCAGGTCCAACTCCACATTGCCCCGTCACACCGCATTCTGTGTGAATAAGACTGTCCTCGCAGAGAAAGGTGCACGGTCTTATTGATATACAGGTGGCCAAATGCCACAGGTCATATTTCACCTCTTCCGTACAATGCAGCTGTCGATATTTATGCAAGTGTGCACGTAGACACCCCACTGTTTTCATCGGACTCCTCTTCTAGCGGCTGATAAGGCGCTTACGTACCGACGAGTACGCGTTGCGCGAAGGGCTGAAAATCATACGACGTCTTCCTTTCTACCGAGGGGTCACCTGAATTGAAGTGTTCACTTTTCAAAGTAAACCAGCTGGAGAGCATGCGGGTATGCTCACGTGCACACAACGAGCAACACGCACTGGAGGAAGACGAAATGATGAAGTCCGCACATCACGTCAGCGCTCTTTGCTGTACACCAGTCCACATCAAGTCGTCAACTGTTGACACATTTGTCCAGAAAAGTACGTTCTCCGTATTGCACCACCCACATGAGACACAGCTCCTTCCCCGTTATTCAAAATAGTTGGACAGAGGAAGTTGCCGCCGTGGAGGGGCACGGGTAGGTTAACCCGTACAGAACTTGTTGGTTCCTGCTCGATCGAAATTAGGGTGTCGTGCATGTGGCTTCAGAGATACTGCATCCTTCAAAAGAAGTACTAGGTATGAGGCTTTCCTGACAACAACACTACATGTGTTCTTTCACTGGTCGTCACTTTTCTCCTGAAGTTGTAAAAGCTCGGGAGCTCCCCGTGTACTGAGACACACTTCAGCTGCTTTAGTTTCCTGAAGGTTATATAAGTAAAAGTCAGGATGCGGGTCCTGCAATCACTTTGTTTCACGTCGTCAACAGAGTTGCTACAGACTATGTAAGTGTATTCGTGCATTCTACGCAAATAAACAGGTCGCTATGTACCATATTGCAAGCGTATGCGAGACAAGCGTGCAGTGATCCACCTGCCTCAATTGTTGACGCGCGGCGAGGCTCAGGCCTTGCAGGTACGTCCACGTGTAACATACTGTAGCGCCTGCGCTGCTGAGGTGCAGGTTTTTCAGGTATCAGAGACTGTAATACCATGTGCAGGGGACGTAATATAGAGGCTCTCTCTGTATCTTCGGTCTTTCGTATTACAATCGTGGATGCACAACGAACAGAAGACTGAGTACGCGCTTGTCTCTTGTTGTTTTCCTTATGGTTCTTTGGTGCAGGTGCTGTACCAGACTGTACGACGGCTGTACCGATATCATCAGGAACTGTTTCGGATATTCATTGTCGAGTCTATTGCCATATAGTGTACACAGAGTGCGCCGCGCAAGCGCAGAAAAATTCGACGACCTCAACTTATCAACAAAGCCAGGCGAAAGGAGCGACGGAGACAGTCACTGAGTGCTTCGCAAGAATAGCAACAAGAGACGCTACACTTAGACAGTGCTCGGTCAAGTATGGTGCGTTACGGGAAAGAAAAACCACTGTGCTTGAGGCGGTCTACTATGTGCACGCAACGTTATGACATCAACAGTGCGCTCGGCCACAGAGCGTGCCCTACGAATAAGGAGTTTTCAAGCAAGTTAGTATGTCTGCTGGTTCTTCGCAGTGTCATGGATAGCAATCCAAAGTGGTGGCTTTTTGCATTGGCGTGTCTCAATGGAGATAAGTAATATTCACAAAATTATGAATCCGCGCAACAACGCGAAGATCAGGCAGATTGTTTCTACGTGAAGTTGATGCTACGTTAGTTTAGAAGGGTCGCTCAAAGAGGGCTGTTGCATGTGTGCGCTCCGGCGGTGAGAGCACTCGTGTTCAGATGAGTCGTCGTGCCACTGCACCGCCTACCGATATGTGAACGTGTCTGACTCAAATTCGCTCTTGTGTGAATCCGGAGAGATGGTCATGGCTTTTCGCAGCGATTCACCAAATACGTCAAACAATGGGCACCTGAGCCCCTGCATTACACATAGTAGATATAGACTATTTGCGTAGCCTTTTAAAGTTGTGCTGTCTCCCTGTAAACAAGTGAGGCAGAGTGACGCCAAGGCGGTCACGTGTGTGAATACAGTGAGACCTGTAACACCACACTCGAGGGAATGGCTCCCCAAGATTGAACTAACGATACTTTACACTGCACGTAGTTGTCGGCCTAGACTGGATCTTGGTCCATTACCTCTATGCTCAACACCTTCGCATGAATATTGTACACTCGTACGGCTAAATGGGAAGCCGGCTGCAGACGTGACCCAGCGGGCGTACGCGAATTCGCACGCACCAAAACGTACAAGCCAAAGCATCAGTTTGTGCCGATGTGATTTTCCTACAGGTTTTGAAGCATCGAAGCGTGGACGTAAGCAAAAACAACGTGTACCCCGCCGTAAACATGAGGAGTTCTCTCTACGCATGAACGATGCTGTCTGCACGACCTCCTTTTTGTTGTTGTTGCTGTTATTGTTGTCGTTGTTATTGTTGTTGTTGTTGGGCTACGCGTGACCAGCGCACCATACACTTTAGTGCACAAGTGTGTGTGTTTTGAAAATGAAAACTCCCGTCAAAAAACCGCTGGCTTTGTGTGTGAAAAACTATTCGCGTTGTAGGGCGCTCACAGTAGTTCTTTATTTGCAGCTTCAGTGACACAACACCTTTTTTGCCCAGTGAGGCTCTCCCGTAAGTCCCGGTTGCCGCACTGACGCGCATCAACCTCTGGCTACAGGACACGTACAATTATTGTTTGCGGACGCAGAATCCAACTGTGTCCACTTTTGCACACCAGCGTGTGCACGAATCCTGCATCTTCGCGTGGAAGTGAAGCGTTGCCTTGAGTTTACGAACGAGCGTGTGAATAACTGTGCTGCTGATTGGACAAATCTGCACAGAAGGAGAAATCTACAGCAGTTGGATTGTGGCGTCCACGACGCAGTGGACAGCAGTTCGATTTCCGGACCCATTTTCCGCTACACCCCTAGTTTTTATGAGCCTTCCTATCTCAATATCACCCTTTTTGAAGCCAATTGTCAGAAACGTGGCCGTCGCCGGTTTCGAAGTAAAGATTCTTCAGCAAGGCTGCGATAATGAAGGTCAGTCAGTAAGACCCACTCTTGCGCAAACGCCTCGCGACGCTAGGCTTTCACTTGTGCGTCACCTAGGATGAGGAAATACGTTGCAATTTTTTGTGAGTGTCCTTCTGGGACGACGTGTTAACTGAGATGCCTCGGCGCGATGAAATCCGGTAGTGGCAGCTCAGAGTTCTAAATTCCACTCATCTTTCGAGAGTCACAACAAAGCTGTTCCACTGTTACCAGCAAGCGCGTGCAGAGCGATTCCCGCTGCTGCGAAGGATTGACCTCATTAACGAGGTGCAGTGACCTTTGTACCAAATTGTGCCTGTATGTGATGAACGAAGGTTTTCTGGGTAGAACACCTGTCCTATGCTCCTCACTTTAAAATAGGAAAAATTCGTGCACGTGCGTGTAGGTCCGTCTGCAGCTGTCTGTGCGCAGAAGCATTCCATATACGTAGACAATTAGAGGTATAGATGCCCAACTTCAATGTTAACAGGGGGGAGCGAAGTGGACCCAATTTATTCCGCGAAAGCTCTCATAAATTGTTTTGCAAAACCAGAAGGAGTTGACTACCCGTTACCGCCTGGCGTTCGCACTGTCAAACTTAGCAGGAAAGCACTACAAAACGGGAACTGTGGGTACGTGTTGAAGAAATAGATTTCCAGTTTACAATTGAGTGACATTGTACTTGTTCTTCCAGTGTTCGTAGCATTACACATTCGAGACAGTTGTGGAGGGCGCATGCCAACATATGCGTGCTACCCTCCACGTGAGTGGCACATCGCGCAACTCCACGAGTCATTTTCTGCTGTTGCGAGCAGAAGCTTCGACCGTGAAAGCTCCTGTTGGCTGGATAGCGGTGCCGCCAGGTACATATTGGCCTAAACTGTCAAACCCCTTCAAAGCAATAAACGTCTACTTAAGCAGTGCGACTCCAGTTACCATTCCTATCAATTTGGGCACTATTTCGTTTCCGACAGAGGTAAGTGTGCTTAGGCCCGCCTCCCCACAGTACACACATGTTTCCTCATTACACCACCGTGGAGTGTATTCTCCCTTTTCAAGCGTCCGAATATATGTTTTCGGTAGAGTGTTCTGTTCCTCAGCGCCGTTGTGCTACTTACCTAAGTTGCCTTCCCAGTCACTTCTCACCCGGTGACTTGTTCGATATCTCTATTATTTTTACAGAATGGCCGTTGTGGCCAGAAGAGCAGAGCACACTCTAGTGTGATATAACACTATCAGAGTTCTGTGGCCTGCAGCTGATGGATTTAATAGAAGAGTTGAGATGCATTTAGGAGACGCTGCCTGTCCAAAGTTGCAGGTCTTTTTGTTCGAAGCATAGCCGTTCACGTTAACCTGACGCACGAGCTTGTTTGCGCTCGATTTTTCTTTGAAAGATGCATAATATCTTCCCGTGTGTTTGTTCTCTACAAGCACTGACACCACGCATCAGCGTGCCCCTTCGTACGGGGAAAAAAGCACTTTCGCTAGCCAGCTGCGGTAGACTACGGCATTTCGAGGACAGCGTTCTGAACGGACTGACAGGCCCACTTTTTTCTGCGTTGCATCCACACTCTCTGCATCGTGCTGAGCCTGTTGGAGCCTGCAGGGGTGCAACATCCGCAGGGTCGCTTCACATTACGGAGTTACTCGTGAAAGAAGCACTGTCGCATCTTTGACAGTCTTTCCTGGTAGTTTCAGACGAATCGATTTCGGTGAACTGTAGCTTCCCGCAGGTCTGCGTGTGACTGTCCATACACGTAAACCGCCAAGCTGTGCGAAACTTCTGTCTCTGTCAGAGAGCTGAGGCAACACACGCTGTGTCTTAGCTGCTTACATTGGTACGGTGGCAAATTCGAAGATCAGCATGTGCGCTCGAACTCATCTTTCACTTTTATCTATTTAGAGGCAACTGTTCTGCATCATGAGGGCGCCAGGAGATATGCATGGTGAAACGGGCGGGAAGACGACCTCGTCTACAAGAGGTGGACAAGAAATCCTCCAACAGGGTGTACTTCTCTGTAGTGTGCACACCACTGTTTGGCAACTTATGTTTCTCCTGGTTGGCACCATCTTAGGTTGCCTTCCTCGTTCAAGTGCAGGACATTGATGCAGGCTCAAAAAAATTGGAGGACGTTCCCGTCTTCGTCTTCCGAGACAACTCCTCGTACTTGAAGCTTGCTTTCGCTACCAATGAGCCTACTTCGTCCATCACTGTAGCGGTTGGCTTGTTAATTCTAGGCAAGCAACATCCCAGTCTTATGTGGGGTCTACCAACTCTCTTCAAAGGACTGCGACTTCAGGTAGGCTGGTGCGCTCCGCATATGATGTGTCTCACCAGGCATTGTTTCTGTGCAGGCCGTCGATTAATGCATTTCAGCACTTCATTCTCTACGTCCGCAGCAACTGCCGACCAGAGTACAGGTGTGCAGTGCGGCTTATCGTACTAGTTGAAACGAGCTTGCGGCGACAAATTGCGATCTGAAGGCGCCACATTATCAATTGCACCACAGCAGCAAGGGTTAATCCTATGTGCACCCTCAGTCGCAGAAAATCACTGCGTGAACTCTCCTCACACGAAGACGCTTAAAGATCTGTTCAAAGCAGCAGAGTACTCGCCCAACCTCAGAGTGTAGTGCACACGATCTGGTTTATGACTGTGTTTGTCAGCATACCGCGTAAGTCACTCCAAGCCCTTTGAGGTGTACCTTCTCAGCATGCTCTACCGGAGCGCCCGCAACCCGGGCGAAAAGTATTGCAGTTCAGCTGCTATCTGCCTGCTCCTCCCAATGCGTGCACCAACCTCCGGAAGACGTTGACCTGAGAAGCATATGTGGCTTCTGCAGACCGCGCACCATCGCTCGCTCCAGTCCTGCCAATGAAGCAAAAACTTACGCAGCAGTACATACCGTCCGTCCGGAGTGTCTCTGCGTGACAGCGGCCTAAAGAGTGATCTTTGACAATGCATGCGTCAAAGCGGATGTAGACTTCGTAGGAACCGTGCGGGTCGCGTAATGTGTGAGCTGCGGTGGTGTGACGGTTCCGGCAGACTTTTCGAATTGGAAGGGGCATCCTTTCGGAAGAAACCGTCTTGGTTGGGGATTCATACAGGGTGAACGAGGAGCCGATCATTTTCGCCACGCCATTGTACCCGCGCCGCATTATGTCGGACAGCGAAAACCGCCCTGCTGACCTAGAGGTTGTTCTCCAAATACGAGGCACCGAACCGCCCATGAGGCGCGTCATGGTGGTATGGACTCGCCTCTGCAAGCCCTACAGACCCTTCGGGTATGAACCATACCCCCAAACTTTTGAGATTGTCGGTCTCCTGGTTGACCCTGGTAAGGCGCTCTCATTCGCCTGCTTCGCTTCCTTCTATTGAGGGCGCCATCCACTGGCGAACACCTATCGCGGAGCAGTGTTTCTCCCCCACTTTTAAGGACAGCCGCACCGACTTGCGTCCAAAAGCAGCTCGTCCGCTTATTTCTTTGTCGCAGCTACTGATTCAGTGAACACGATACTATTTTTACATTATGTTTGTTGTCTACAATCGGATAATCCTCAATCTAACGGCGCCTAAAAAAGCGAACCGCATAGAGGGGTCTTACAGAAAGGCAAAAGCGACTTCGTGGTTACTCTGCAACATCACGCTTACATATATGTATTTATGTGCATGTGTCTGTGTCCAGCATCCGACGTCGTCATCTTGAGGCAGCTGGTCAAGCACACCATTGCTGGTTATAATGTTTCATCAGTTGCGTGACCTCTTGCAGTTTTACTGTCTCGACATAAGCTTTCAAAAGCGCTTGCGCGTTTGGTCGGTAGCCTCGCTAGTCCATGACGTCGTCGCGGAAATACTGAGTGAGCAGGAGTGTCTCAGCCCCTGAGATGTGAGGCTTTTAGAGATGAGGCGCTCGTGGTCCTGTGACTTCCCCGCTGATTGCAGGTACTGCGGAACCTGAAAGCATACTAGGTGAGCTGCAACGTGGCAGGAAGGACACCACATACGATGCTGCTACGACCACTATCACGTGTAACGTTGAAGATGGAGTTTCTTCTTAACGGGCTTCTGCTGACGGCTGCAGAAGGTGTACAAAACGGTATTCTGCGTACGTTCGTCCCAGCGTTAATGTTGCAGCGTCAGACTGCAGAGTGTCCGCTTTAGACGTTCTTGTTTGGGCAAAGACGTACTGAGGGAAACTACTCCTATACAGAGTCAAACCCTAGAATCCGTACTTTCCTGTGCCCTCGTTTCTCTTCTGTTCTGTCTGCGCGGAGTGAATGAACTGCCTCGTGCATCTTTTATTTGCTCACAGGTGAAGGAGGTTCCGTTTGCGATCAGGTGGTATCTTTCCCGGTAAGCACTGGGAAATTTTTCATTCTCCGATTGTAGCTACTTTACAGAGTGCGGCTGTGAGCAGGAGCAGTACCGCAGTGAAGTGCAGCCTCCCGTCGCAAAGAAAAAAACGTAGCACAGTCCATGGCTATGTACCTTCTGACTCAGCTGCTTCCATCAATGTAGACATGCGTGCTACACTAGTCCCACGAAATCATGGGAAGGCATTTCCGTTTCCTCCTCACTCTGTCTTCTTTATTCTGCAATTAATGTACACCCTGGTTAGCTCTGGTCTCCAGCGAGTGTCCCGCATTTTAGAAGCAGTTAGTGAGAAGATTGTTACAAGGTGAAACGTCGAGCTTCATGTGAGGTCGTCTCCCATTACAACAAAAGTCTACAAGCTTGCAAATACTAGCTTAGGAATTTAAATGTGGCAGTGTCCTTGATTGTTACGTGTATAGTTGTAACTGGAGACAGTAAATAATCCACTTGCTGCAGCAACTCTAGATTTGGTCGAAGACACTGAGGAGCTGGGCTGGGCTTCCGATCACACCTCTCACGTTGACGGTCCTAATAGCAGAGCTGTTTGAATCACCCGGTCGAACAGGGAAACAGGCGTACCCTGTCTGAGCGAACTGGGTTGTATTCCTGGTTCCAAAATTATGCTCTCGCAGTGCTTCCTGCCCGACACCTTCCTTGCAGTTTGCACGTCAAGCGAAATATGAATGCCAGCAGAAGTGCCTGGAGGAACTAGGCCCGCAACCGGACTGCGCGAAGCAATGCCGTTTGGCCAGTCATGGGGCAACGTTGCCGACTACTAGTTCTGAGGAAAGCGAGAGAGGAGAGGAATGCTTACGACGCTGCAACGCGGTTTATCAAGAGGCCATGAATAGTTGCCTCGAAGGGTGTACTAACGCTATCGACGACAACATCTGCAAGGAACAGTGCAACTCAGTCATTCTACAAAAGTGCACCGCTGCGGACGAAAACAGCAAGCTATCGGGTTCGGCATTGATCAACTGCCTCAAACTCAATTGTTCCAGAGACTTTCAAGCAAAGTGCCACTTGCAGGAAAGTAAGTGACGACTGTAGCCTGAGACGCCCACACCCTGGCTCAAACACAATTACGCATACACGATTACGCACAACATGTGCTCACTGTAGCTACAGCTCTCTCAAGGTAAAAAATCTATATATGTGCATACGGCGGCGGATCTTTAGTTGTGTGAATGTGCACGAGAATGCTCAAGGCTGGCAAAGTGTATGTCTTCGAGCACGTACGCCACGGACAAAAAGTTTGCAAAAGGGATTTTGCGCTGCGCGGTCCGTCGAGCATCAGATTCGTCTGCGCTCTCGACATGTAGTGGCGCTTGACGACGCGTCCGTGCACCAAGATAAATTTAAGAACGCAGAGTATTCTTTACGCAGTTGCGCAGTGAGCGCTAGCAGGCTGTCTCGAACTTTGCAGTGCCGAATTACAACGCAAGAAACCTGTTAGCTGTGCAAGCTCCTGCTGCATCCTGAAAAAGCGCTACATAAATGGGAGCATCCATAGATTAGGACCTGTAGGGGTTTTGGAGATTTTTGAAAGATATCCACGTGGCACCCTAGTGAGTGTAGTAGACAGAAAAGCATTCCTCTACTGAGTTTTCAGTGGAGTGCGCCTTTCAAAAAAGTGGTCGCAGACAATTGCGTCACAGCCGCAGTCTAGCCTGACTGCAACTTCACATTTAGACATGCCTCAATTTCTAGAGAGCAAATAGGAGGTGTCTAAGCCAAGGCAAGCGCGCCGCAACCGAACCGCGTGTTCTGCAAGTATTTCTGTACTGCTGTTTTCCTTGAGACTACCGTCTTCAGCTTACTTGTTGAAAAGTTGCAAGGCAGAAAGGTGCAGGCGGAGATCGAGAGGCAAGGAACTCTTTTCGACTGAGGAGACTTTGAAACATAAATACAGACATACAAAGACTGTAGGGAGACGGGGAGGCCAGGTGGCCTCACCACAAGCGTAGATGCATGAGATTGCAGCGCCTGGAAACGAAGACACCCGGAAAAAGATGTTGACTCTACGTGCACATTATGGTACCAGTTGAAAGACGAGAGCTCTCTTGTTCACGTCTCGCACCCTCTGCCAGTTCTACATATCCTCAAAGGATAATGTTCTCATCTGCATGAGATGTAGTCTAAGAAAACGTTTCCCGCAGTCCGAAGAAGTAGGAGATAAACCACCCGCCACGGATTCCTAGTGCAACAAACGCGCCCGCTGTCCAACACCGTTGCTGTTTTTTCTCCAAGAAAGTTGGAGAAGCCGAAAAGCGTTCGATCGCGTTAGGGGTCACTTAGTGCTGCGTCTACCGTAGAACGCTGGCAGAGAAACTGCTAATCCTCATTGCTTTACGAAAGAGGATGCGTGTCGGTGCGCAGCACGTGGTACAAGTGGATCCTCCTGATCTCTTCGTTAAACCCAGGAATGCGTCTCGACAGTAAATAGTCCCGGTTTGAGGTTTCCGCTGTACGTCCAGTCTCTGGGTGGCATGCGACTCCTACGCAATGGTGTGGCACTGTGTGGTCTGCCGTCACTTCATGAGCAGGGTTCGCGGACGAGGGAGGCATATTTGTGACTGCCATTCCTGAAGGCCCTGAGGAATATGGTGAGCTGATTGTCCCTAGCTAATGCCACCGTGTTTGTCCTTTGTTCTTCCCTGAGAAGAGGGCTTCTGATGTACAACCAGAACCGCCTCTGCGGCGGCTGAAATCATCGATCACAGAACGTATCTCGGGGGCTCCGCGAAATTTACTGGGGTCAGAGGGGCTGTGGCCGCGGGCCACAGAAAAAAAGCACACCAGCATATCTGTGCCTACGTGCGCAAGCGTCTATATTTGAAACGAACAGGAGGCTTGAAAGCACGGGGACACTTTGTGTTTCAGGCCATATAAATGCAGAAATACAAGCTTCCTCGCACCCTCTGCTTGGGCGGGCACGGCCCAGCAGTAACTTCATAATCAGTTCGGGCAGCGGTGTAGGGAGTGGTGGAAGAAGGGGGGTGTCACGCAGCATAGTGTTGCGCACGCAGACGTCACGAACAAGGGTACTGCGGTGACAGCTGTATGCCGAGCCACAGGAGCCTCTGTTGACTCTACACGTGCATCACCTCTTCAGTGCTGAAGGCACTTAGGACGTACCAACATTGCACCACAACATCTGTGTCCTTACATTCACGCTGCTCACACAGACGCCTCAGTGTTGACAGGCCTTTCTCACAGCTACAATGTAGTTACCACGGGCCCGCATCGTCTTCAGGCCACTCTGTACTCTCACGTGTGGCCGAGTGCCGTAAACATGGCGCCCTGGTAGACGTTGGCGTAGGATTGACAGTACAGAAGTAATGGCATTGTAATAGTACTAGTAGTAGCATTAATAGTAGCAGTAATCTTTTCAGAGGGAGTGAGAACAGCGGTAGGAGTAGTAGTAGTAGTAGTAGTAGTACTAGTAGTACTAGTAGTAGTAGTAGCACTAGTACTAGTTGTTGTCAAAGTATCGGTACGTCAGATCCGTGATAGTAGTATTGCTGGAGGCGCTCGCACTGCTGAGGTGTGAATTCCACGTTAGGAAATGTTTGTTAGTAGCTGAATTGTTTCGAACCAAGGTTGCCAGAGTCGCTCCTCTTTCGTGTCTGGAGAAAATCCTTCCCTACGAATATCCACAACCCGCGCTTAGACCTCTGGAGTCAAATGGTACGACTCAAGTGACCCTTACAGTAGAGTGAACTGCATCCCAGAAGTTTTCCTGTCTGCGGTAATGATAGCACACAAGAGAGTTGTTTCAATGTCCCTAGGTTATGTGCCTCCTCTAGAAAGAGCAAGGAGAGGGACCCCGGCTCGCGGAGGCGGCGTTACAGTCAAAGACGATACCCTAGCGTTTTCTGCAGTGACGGGAGGTAACCTGCTGAGAGTCGCTCCTTCTGCAGCCGGCTGCAGTCAAATACTGGAATCCGAAGGATTGCACTTCCCCGCGTGGCGTCCTGTCTTCCTAATGCGGTTCTCGCAGAGTACGGCCAGTGTGCAGTGGTCGACATGTCTGCGGAAAGTTATGCCAAAGATGCCAGATGGGACTCAGTTGCGCTTACTTGCAAGTGCCCCAATAACTACCACGCGTGCCCCCAAAACTTGGTCGACGGCCAGTCCTTCTGGAGACGGCGGCTGCTTGAGGATAAAATATGCTTGCCTGACGTAGACCAAGAATCGGGAACAGTGCAAGAGCCGGAGGCGGAAGCTGCAGGATCCGCTCCACCAGAAGAGCCAGAAGAAGGAAGCTCTAATTCGGAGAAGGAAGCTTCGTCAGACGCGGCTGCTCGCTCCGCAGCAAGAGAAAGCACGGAACCTGCATACCTGGCAACAGGAGCAGTCGTAACAAGTGCTGCACCACCAGCGGTAGAAGAGGAAAGGCCACTTCCATCTGCACGCACCGCTGTTGCGCAAGTATTTTCTAGGACTCTTGAAGACGTCTGCACTCTTGCCCGCAGATCGAAGGGCGCTGCTGCTCTCAACTGGGAATCTCTCACACTGCCCGGTTATCCAGACAGTGCCATGTACCTCGATGAAGAAACAGTCGCCAGCGGGGACCAACGCTGTCGACAAGAAACCACCCTCGTTTTTTGTCCGTGTAAGCACATTTTAACGGCCCTGCCGTAACGGTAATTCCACCCGTCCCGAACACTGTGGAGTCTTTGAGCCAGCGAAAGAGTTTTGTTAACTTTGAAAGCCCGGGGGCCCTTTGGAAGCTCGTGTTGTGCACATCCGAGAAGTCAATGCCGACACGTACCCATAGATACTAGAGATTAGCCATTTCGTTCGTTATTTGTGGTCAAAGCATTGAAAGATTAGCTTTGCAAGATCCGCCACAAAAGAACGACCGTGAAGAAAGACTCTTCGTCCACTTACACGGTGGTTAAGATTAGTGAATCTTAACAGCCATCAGCTGCTTTACACACGTGCACATGTATGCACATTTGTACATATACGCATATGCGTGTGTTGACGCAAGCAGCAAATTGCCGTGAATAAAAGCAAGCCGACTACAGTGCGTAGGATTAAGGTAGTTACGGCGTCCATGGTTACACACCAGAGCAGCTCTTTTGGGTCACTGCAGTTATCTGTGAGATGCACGGGCCCGCTGATCACGCCTCCTTGCCGGTGGTACAGATACGTTTTTCTGCACGTATGCATGTCTGGTCGGCAGCGGACGCTACGTCTAGTACCACAACGACCACAACCACCAATCCGTTTCAATTCTCCGAGCTGGAGGAAAGCCTGGTGGGGGAATGGTCAGAGTGGGGGAGTTGCTCTGCCACCTGCAACAGCAGCGTGGGGTTTGTGTTCGGAAAAAAAGTCAGGAGGCGTCAGGTGATTGCGCAGACATCGGGCAGCAAGTCCCCATCCCTTACAGATACCGAGCTTTGTTCGCAGCTGCCGACCTGTGACGTCGACTGCTGGATGGGCGAGTGGGGGGAGTGGGGGGAGTGTGCAAAATATCCCCAGCACTTCGAGACCTGGAAGAGAAAAAGAACTCGCCCGGTCTACAGTCAAGGCGCAGAGTGTTCGGAGGACACTGGCCTGTATATCGAGGAGGAGGACTGCAGCGTAACGCAGCAGCTGCCTACACGCGGAGGTCCTGCCAGAATAACAAGGGTATTGCGCCGGATGCGCCAGCCTGCTGGAGGAGGTATTTCCTCAATAATCGGGTTGCTCCGATAGCACCTGCTGAACAGGCAGATTTTGTGACAGCGATGAAAGATCAACGATATGCCGTCTAGCGCGGTAGTGTAGTTTATTTGCGAAAGTTCCGTCTCATCTTCGTATCTCAGAAAAACCATCAGTACAGCACGCCTGTCTCATCGTCATCTCTCAACGATAATCAACACAGCACCTACAGTAGGATGAGAGCATACTTGCACGGGGTGAAGCGGTGGGGCACTTCTGAATTATAGAATGACGCAAGCTCTTCAGGGGCTGAGACAGGTGAGCACAGAAAAGGACAAATGTGTGCGTTGGTGAGGGAAGCAACCACGAGCACAAGCTGCTAGCCAGAGCATACTTTCTTGCGCTCATGGGTTGCTCAGCCAGTCACATAGGGTCAGTTCTTCACCCTGACGTTGTGACTCTCACGAGGTCTGGATATGCGTGTGTTCTCCAGTAAACATGTACAGATATGTACCACTGCAGTGGAACATGATCGTACAGTGACGCGTGAAGGTACTCCAGCTGCATCAGCCATTCGCCGATTAACCAGTAGTTGTACGAGGCCCCCAGTAGCCAGCAGACTTGAATATTTGTGTCCTGGCTGCTCAGGAGAAGAGACCTCGTCGTCTCCTACCCAAGAAGAGGCTACCACGACGCTTTCTTCGTCACCATCCCCCGCTGAGGCAGCTGCTCCCTCCACGCGTATGAAGCTGGGACAGATTGCAAAGCATCTCAAGGCAGAGACAGAAGCACAGCGTGCTGCCTCCGCCTCTTCGCCGCTGGCACTGGAACAAGAGCAAGTAAAGTCTCAGGAGGGCAACAAGGACGATGCACTGCAGCCGATCAGAGAGGCAGAGGAAGAAGAAAAAGAAGAAGGGGATAAGGGGGAAAGGGAAGACGAAAAAGAAAAGACAACACAAAGGGAAGAAGAACATGCACACTCCACTGAAACTACTGCACGGTCGGCGCTTTCTCCAAGAGGCGTAAAGAAAGAGGAAGATGGAGAAGAGGAGGCGGAGAAAGTTCGCGCGTTAAAAATACAGGAGCGAGTTGTCGGCCCACATTCGGTCCAGAGTCCTTCGCCGGCAGGCGGGCAAAGAAATCCAAGAGAAACAAACGAGAAATCAGCCCTCCAAGCGGCCGAAGGATCTCAAGAGCTTGCGCAAGCGGCACCCGTCGTCGACGGAGGGGCGGATAATAATTCAGAAGACGCCAAGACAGCAGCAGCAACAGTTATTCACGAAGGTCAAATCCCTGGGAGACTACCCGCAGAGTCCGAACACGGAGGGGAGATGACGGCGCCCCAAAGAGCAGCGGAGGAAGACGCCGCAGGCGGAGCATCGGAGGCGCCGCCGCAGGTGAACGCCCCCTCGGAAAGCTCGTCAAAGCAGACGGGGAAAGAAGCAGCGGAGATTCAAGATGACACACAAAGAGCACGCATGGTATTGAGGAATGCTGAAGATGAAACGGAACCAGCAGAGGCACTTCGAGCAGCACCTGAGGGAGAAAGTGCCGGCGCCGGCTTCTCAGCTGACCCGAGTCAGGATGGAAAGACGAGCAAACCTGAAGCGCCTCAGATAGGAACGACAAGTGGAGAGACAAGCAAATCTGAAGCGCCCCAGACAGGAACGACACCCGCCACTGACGAGTTATCACAAACGAATCCGGTCGAAGCTTCTCACATGACTGCCGTCTCGCAACTCAGTTCGAGCCAGACGACTGCAGAGACAACGTCGAACAGAGGATCCGCTGACTCAATCACAACCGACGAGGAATGCTCCGTGTATTCAGAGTGGTCCGGGTGTGATGTTCCGTGAGTGTGTCCAGCCTCTAACCATGTCCTTTTTCAAATGCCTGCTCACAGGAAATGGGGAGAGTAATCATGCGGTGGACTGCTGCAGAGGGCACCGAACGCCCTCTTATTTTGGTTCCTATCGTCTGCAGAACACAGCCAAAGACCTTTGTACGGGGCGCTGTGTCACGACCAGAATGACTGCTTGGATCTTCCTATACACACGTAGCTATTCAAAATTCGAGTTGCAGGGGCAGACGCACGTGTCAACTTTTTACTGACGCAAGCATAAACGTCGGAAGTCCGTGCACGTACAAACCATTGCTTATGTAAATGTATGCTGAAGCGGTAGCCGGCTGGACGGGCTTTCAGGGAGGGCGAATACTGCGACGTGACCGGGTTCTGTTGAACCCATGCTAGTATCTCTCTCACAAGCTTGAACGGTGTCACGTCAGCCCTGCAGCCGGCAGGGGTAGTAGAGCCGTGTGCGGTCAAGACCGGTAGTGGAGGTCGCGTCTTCGCGACCGCTTTGCAAGGTCTTGCCCCAGGGGCGCACACTAAAGGTACTAACGACGTGTTTCAAATCCTTCTCTGGGGTTACAGGATCCGAGAATTCGTTGTTAATGTCGCCCGTGCTTTGCTTTATGGTTTTCCTTTCTGCTTCCCCTGTCATGCAGCTGCTATCCTCATGGAGGACACTGGCCTCTGCGGTACCGCCTGGCTCTACCAGCCAGCTCGACAAATACATACTGCTGTAAGGGAGCTTCAGTCTTCGTAGCTATTCTGTCTTTGCCACCACGTGTTTGTGTCGGTCTGCAAGTACGATAGTCATTTGCACATGGCTGCAGTCGCGCCTGTTGAGCAACACACCGATGCCCCGGTGCGTCATCGGCGTGAAACGACCAGAAAAGCTGCACCTGCACGCGTAGTCCAGTGCTTCGCAAATCGGTGCAAAACTTTCATCCTGGAGGGACAAGAATACAGCAAAACGGGGGACGCCTTTCCTTCAACATATGTGAAGTAAAGTCCTGAGGTTGCTACAAGTGACTGCAGAGAGCCTAGAGCAACCAGAAGACTAGGCATTCTGTTTTTTGCTTTAGAACACCTTAGTTCTTTCTGTTGATACAAGTTAAAGGATTTCAGAACAAAACCTTGAGACCCAACCACGTATAAAGTTGGAACTCCTACGTGCTACTGGACAGACGTAAACAGACATAACCTCATAGTGAACATGGTGTCCGCTTTGCCCACAACTGGTCTAGGGAAGAAACGCGCACAATCGTAGTATTTCTACCAGTAGTCTGACTCCCGGCGACCTCCAAGGGTTCGAAGAATATGCAAAACGTTGTGAACGTTTTGTCTAGGCGTGTCTTCAGCTTCCAGGGCTGCTGCAGCAAGCGTGCTGCACCGGCGTTACTGTCCGACCAAGTCAACGCCAATCAGCTCTGCGTGTGTGCCTCCCACATACATTCTACACGTGTGCGATTCTCTCCGAAACTTCCTCTTCTTTTGTGACATGCCCAGAAAACGGTGCGTCTTCCCCTTCTGTGGTGCGTTCTTCTCCGCTCACACCCCTAGCTCTCACATTTCCCACAAATACGAGCAAGCAATAGGAGGCTGATTCCTACGGATCGTGTGGCTCCAGTGTGCAACTTCCTCCAGCATGTTGCGCCTCAAGTGTCACCGACAGGCTTCACAGACACGTGTCTGAAGTCCACCCGCTTGTGCTCTTTGCAGTGTGACAGATGGAGCGCTACCTATTGGTCGCGTTGAACGAAATCTGTTCTTCGCAGAGAAGTACATGTTAGCTTCGAGTTATTCCCCACATTCTTCATTACATTCTCGCTGTCCCAAAACAACCTACATGTGATCAATGCGTGAAAGCGTGCTGACATTTTGGGTCTTCGCTGAACTTCCGTGTGGCCTGCGGCTGCCAACTTTTCTGTTCGCCTTCCTTGTCTGCAGCCTTTGCTGACGAGCGGGGTCAATCAGTTTGTCCTGACTTGAAAACCTGCGCCCACATCTCTGTCGGTCAGTCAGCGTCCAGCTTCGTAGACACGGTTACGAAGGCTGCCCTGTTGTCACTTTCCGCTCAAAAGCTGTAGAAAACTTCGACATTTCTGTCTACGGCTCTGGAGCCTGAGACCGTCATCTCTGTGCCCTCGCCGCCTAGCGCTGTAGAACAGTCTTGACGAACGCATTCGGTAGGACAGCTGCAGACAAGTTTGCACGTACTTCCATACAGCAGAAGGCGACTCCCCTTAGTCTCTGTCAATCCGCGCTTGGTACAACACCGTGAAGCACGCGATAGGTACTCTGTTACTGAGCGAACAGCATGCAAGTCTGACTACGTGCCTCGTTGCAGCTAGTGCCGAGGTTGACCCGACTCGCTGTTTCGCCTTACCGCCGGAATACCCTGCCTCTCCCCTCTGCAATGGTAGGACTTTAACCGAAAGTTTTTAATAGGTCTGTCTTCAGCCAGACGACAAGAGTTAGTACGACGTGCTGCCAAAAAGCTCAGTAAAAGTCGGAAGAAGGAAAACGGGAAAATTTCACGGCTTCGCTTTTTTAAGAATTCATTTCCAGACTGAAGGCTTCGCCAGTGTCGGCGGGTCCTGCGCGTGACTGGGCGCACGCCCCTTCTGCTGCGTTCGCGTTGCTGCCGCAGCTCTTACCTGTCCGTAGATTGGTCGAAGGAAGAATCCTGTCTACCACGACTACACACCAAGGCCTGTAAACACAGTGTGTGCTCTACGCACCTCTTCATACGTACTCTATTATATTTCACCATAGCATCCCGCCTACCTGCCGCCCGTACACCCTGCCTTATGCAAGGCTGCCTGCAGGACATACGGGCTGGGAAAGCCTTCTCGCGTCCAGTTGTTCGTCAAAAGCATTGTCCTTTGTGTCCGTCTGCTTGTCGAATTGTGCCTGCAGCCTGTGCTGAATGCGCGCCCGGCCCTAAAAGCCTTTTAACGGCTTCGGCTTGTGCAGACGCATGCGAGAAGGCCCTGGAGTCATGCAGGTTTACACTGGAGCAAACCGACATTCCCTACACATCTGTGGAAGCGTGCTTCGCTGAAACCTTCAAAACTGCGTTGAGTCAGCAAGACGACTGCGTCTTCCCCAACGAGGAAATATTAAGTACGACCACACCTACAGGACCATCTTGTGCCGTGTACCTTACGACGAGCCCCACCCTGTACAAAAATACAGTGTCGAAACCATCAACAGTTTTTCGTTATATTCGGGTGCGCGGTCGTCCGTGGCACAGGTGAACAGTTACCAGCAGACGATCAACTGCAAATCTGCGACGTCCTCAGAAGTGCCTGCTCGGAAAAAGTCGCCCTTGCAGGTGCAACCTCCTGCAGTATCTTTCTCGCCGACAGCTGCCTCCCCGGCACGACCACACACACGAGCGCTCAGGCCGGCGTCTGAACTTGCACCGGTGTTGCAGTTGCGCGAGATGCAAGGGGTAAAATTATACAATCTTCCCTCCGCATCAAATCAAGTAACAACACGACAGTTCTGTTTGGGGAGCTTGCGTGGGCATCAGGACCGACAGTAGGAAGTGCTGCCTATCTCTGCCCGAAGCCACGTGCAACTGACAAGAAAGCTGCCACTTTCACCTGTGTAGAGGGTATCACAGCAACGTCGCAGTTTCCCGTGGTCTCCTAGGAAACCTTCAACTCTAGTGCTTTGACGAATTACATCAACGCGCTTTGGCGGGGTTTATTCTGGGGCGCCAAGTAGAATATGTCTACAATTTCTTCTGGCAGGGCGGTTGCTCCTCACTTTTACAGGCACCAACACAAACTCGGCAGACAAGCTGTACAGTGCAACAGAAGTGTGCTACAAAACGAAGGAGCGCACGAAGACTGTTACGCTTTTCAAAAGTGCCGTTGGCCAGGAAATCATAATAGAAAAGGAACGTGATGTCTAAGCGCGAAACGCGCTGTTGTGCTGCATGTCTTCCGTAAACCTCTCTGTGTCGACTGCAATGCCCTGCTGCAGGACCCCGAACAAAATGTTTCCTTTCTCGTACGCGGCGCCGCACTTCTGGCGAAGTCGTAACGGAGGCGCTCGAGAATTTCCCCTACCTCGTCACCTTGCCTGCGTCGAAGAGGTCGCCCGCTGAGTCCTTTCTCTCTGTCACCCCTGCCGTTGAACCGTCTGTTCTCACCGCAACAACGCTGCCAAACTTCGGTTCGACGTCACCGTTTTTGTCCCTCTTACCCCCTTTCCTTTCTTCTCCCTTTCTCCCTTCGTCCCCCGCATCTTCTCCTCCGGAAGGCGTGAAGGAAGCACGCACACGGACGAGCGACGGCACAACCACACCCATTTCCGACGTCATCCGAGAGGCACATCCACACCGGGAATCGCAGCAGCAGCGACAAGAGCTGGCATCCCAGGAGAGAATGCAGGCGCAACTGACGCAGGAGCAAGAGGCATGTCAGCTGGTCACGCTTCCGTCACTCCAACAGCAGTCCGCCCTTCAACAGGCGTCTGTGCTTGGTGAAGAACAAGTAAACGTGGAGAGCCCGCAAGAAGAGCCAGAGGGTGAAAGCTCGTGCGCGTGTTATGATCCCGCTGATGAGCCTTGTACGGTCGAAGAAGTGTATGATTCCTTAATGGACCTTCTTGGTTTTATAAAAGAACCGCTCTGCAGCAACTCTCCAAAAAGTGCAGAAGCGTTCTTCTCGAAGGAGAACCTACAAGGAACAGCAGATGCGAACAGATTTTTTGCCGCCCGTGGACTCGATCGGGTGCACTGCCCGGTGCCCAACTATGAAAAGGAGGCGCCAGAGGAAACGTCACAGAAGCAACCTCCGCTTGTGACCTTCTCCAAATTTAAGGACCTAGCAGAGCTCAACCAATTTTGCCATGAGGGCCTCACTCAGTGGGTGCGCGGATTCTGGCGTAAGCTAACAAATCGAGAAACAGGGCTTTTCATTGCCCAACACAAAATACAGAACTCTTCGCCTTCCCATAAAGAGTGCGATTCTACCCGTAAACCGTATGGATGCGTCAGTCTAAAAAAGCCTATTCATAGAGATAGAAAATTAGTCCAGTAGTCACAGGACTGAAGTGTGTGTCGACGTCTCCTTTCTTAGTGACTGTACCGGCGTGCTAGGACGCAGTGTCCTTTGCAAACAGAAAGTCCACACTTTGGAACGTGTCGCGTAGGAATGCAAATGCTGCTGCGCCAACGGGGACGTAAAAGGCAGTTTGAAAGAAGATTTACCTGTTCAGCCAAATGGAAAACATCCATCCTTTCGTCAACGTCAAGTTTCAACAGTTTAGGAGGAAAGAAGCGAATGTTGAGGAGTATATTAACTGCTCAGTCCTGCCGCCCGCGCAAAATCAATCGTTCGGATGAGTGCGCGTCGGCGCATTCATCTCCACACAATTTGTCGAGAATACGAGTTTTCCTGAGACACCTGCATCACACACCTGCACGCGAAGGCCATACGTTCACAAGTGTCGTCACAAAAGGATGGGTGATAATATAGGAATACCAAGGTGTGGTCCCACAAGCATGCCTGTGTCGTTACCTGAACTCGCTTCCGGCAACGTGCCCAAGCTTTGTCACAGCAGCACGAGTAAAGCCTCGGCCTCGTTTGGTCTCTCAAAATGCTCTGCTCGCGCTGTCCGCGGTAGCGCGATTGGCTACTCTGTCCCGTTGCTGCTGTTCTGCTTTTCTCCCTCAGTGCCTCCGCTCACGCCTCCTTTAAGTGTGGTGGACTGCAGCAGCGTCAGAAGTAAGACGTCGAAAGAACATCAAAACCGGGGCGGTGAAGCAGAGACTGAAAATCCAGTATTAACCGATGCCGCCTGCAGGGAGATGTGCCAAAGAGCATATTTGCAGTGTGCGGTGGCGCATTCTGCCGAGGATTTCCCTGTTTGCCTGAATGCTTCTCTGCAAGAGAAAACGTTCCAGGAAGGATGCCTCCCTCCCGAGTGTACGCGGCTTCACCTCTTTCCTCAACCACAAAGATGCATAGGCGTACTTCAGCTTACTTGTAGAGACGAATATATACGTAGTAAAACACATTCACAAAGCCCCTACGTCGGTACTTCTACTCAAATACGCGTAGGTGTGTGTATACAGATAGACATAATATGCCCATGGCCACAGAATGTGGTGTAGTACTTACGGTTCTTGACAGCCTGAGAAGCCAAGTTCATGTGTGTGTGTGTGTGTGTGTATGTGTATGTGGGCAAGGATGGCAGTATACGCATGTCGTACAGTCGAATGAGAGGGGGACACGGAGGCACAGTCTAGAAATTCGGATTTCACACATCATTAGACATATGTGAATTTTTTCTGTTGAGAGTCAGACACATACGTATACATATATATACATATATGTATATCTGTCCACTGGGACATATTTATATACATATGTGTATCCAGGTAAGAAGTGTTAGCCCCGCTACTCCTCTGGTGGCAGAAGCGAGGGGAACGAAGGCCACACGTCACTCCACGGCTGTCAGTTATGGCAGTAAGAGGAAACGGCAGCGTTTTGGATGCGACAGGCGTGTGGCTACTGCCGTAGACGCCAGATGCGGAAAGTCGACCACGCACAGGTAGCAGGACGTAGTGACATCCAGGGCCAAAGAGAGGCAGACACAACTGCTATTTCTCTGCGGTGGGGGCCATTTAAAGTGGCTGTTTTTCTTCTCACGTGTAGAAAGGCTTCAGTTATTCTTGACACAGGACGCCCATACACTGAACATCACTGACGTCAGCACAGGCTTTTATCGGGAGTGTCATAGAGGAAAACGAAACCAACGCAGCAAACCGTGGAAGATGGCGAAGCATGGCGCCGCACTTCTTCTGCATCCGCTCTGCAGAGTTTTTGACAAATATGTTGGGGTATATATAAAGAGAGAAAAAGAGGACGACGCCTGTTGGCGCTTCTCGGCGCACGCTTGCGAGTTTTACGTGAAGGTGTGCGGATACGCTTACACACGAGATTGCCTACACATTCGTGAATGCAGTGCACGCGTGCACCTGTGTGGAAGTAGAGACACGCATTCTTTAAGTGGGCTTATAATACTTGAGAGAAGTTTTACCTGGAAAGATCTTTTAGTAGAAACATCCACTTTGAGATATTAGAAGAACAGACGTGACGACGACTAGCAGCAATGTTTTGCTCGCGATTTTGCTGTCCCGGATACGTGTCTAGGGCAACACAAGTGTGTGAGCTTCATGTCAGATTTTGATTTGGTTTTGTCCTTCTTCAGCGCTGGTTGCTGGCGGCGGAGTGATACTATGCAAGCGTAAGCGATGGCAGCCGTGGCACTGAGCAACACACTGGATGGCCGCAAAGCGGATGTTTCTGCCTTGTTGTGAGAGCTGCTGGGTGCCTTCGAAAGCAAGAGAAAAACTGCCAGGACGTCCTCAGCAGGCGAAACAAGTGCTCCGCATACATAGACACTACACATTCTTCTGCATTCTCGTTCCGCGTGGAGAGGAAGACCCTCCTTTTTTCTCTCTCCCTTTGTACCTGCGTTTCTACGCCTACGTGGACGTTGGCAACGTCAGGGTGTCCAATTTTGCCTGAAGAGGATAGTCTACATTTGAATTAGCAAGGACACGCACTGAAGCAACAGGCTGTTGAGACAAATTAGCAGCGAGCACCCACATTTGTTGGATAGCTTGTGGGTGTGCGTTCTCGCTTCTTGTGTAAGAGCCTCAGTGGCACAAAAGGGGCTACATGGGAATCAAGTAGTTTACAGTAAGCAGTGAGACAGACGCCCCGCACTAGTAGCTCGTTCTCTGTTTTGTTACGGGTAACACACTGCAAAGTGAAGGACGGCGGTGAGAAAGGTAACCACCGCATCGCACAAGGTACCGTAGGCACTGCGCGCAGATCCAGAAGTCACACCAAGTTTGCCCTCTTTTTCCTAATTCAATTGGTATGAGGCGCAAACCGTGGGATCGCTGCAGAACACCGCACTTTACCCGTTGCGCTACAGTGCGTAGCGGGAGAGGTACTAGAGACGTAAGCGGGTGCGTCGTACAGGGATGTGACGTCCAACACCACACCCCCCAGACACGCTCACACGTGTGCGCAAGTCAATCAAAAGAGACGCACGTCAAAGAAACCTAGCCGCCGACATTTTCTCACCAGAGAATTTCTCCTGGGCAGACGCCGTTGCCCCGCTGTAAGGTAATCGCTTGGTCACCAAGTATTCCCGTAGAATTTGCGAAACACTATAGGAGGCCTGGCTACGGCACACGGAATGCCATTTAGCTGTGCAAGTGTGTAAATCTAAGGAGCCCGGATATGATTCGAAACTTACTAAAGAGCGGCAACAGGAAGCCTGCTGTCATATACATAGAGCAGATACGGCGTACGTGTTGGGTCTCGCCTCTCCATTCATTGCTACGCGTTAAACTGACCAGCGTCTACATCCGAAGAGAAGCAAACCTCACGTTGCAAAGTCTCGCGTCTGTACTGCATCCCAGCGTGTAATAACGTCTGTCACTGATGCACGACTGCCACCCATCTCTTTTTTCTCAAGGTAGGTGGTTGGTGGTGACAATGAAGACTGTCGGTAATATTTCTTCCCTTTGTCACTCTCCAGCACTTCTGCTTCTGCGCCGCACAGCTGTCGCTCGTGCTTGCTTACGCTTAAAACTGCGACTGCTGCGAATACTGTCCGGGCTGGCGTCCTTTTCTCACCGCAGGGAAAGCAAATGACTGCAACTTCACGGAGTGGGGAGAGTGGAGCGCCTGCACCGCCACGTACGTTAGACAGTTTTTCCTGTTTAAATTCAACAATTAAGACACCGGGTTGTTGTAGATCAAATGGGCTACGCAATTTATCCACATACGCGTACGTAAACGTATACGAATTATACAGAAGAGCCCCATCCCAAGAAGGCAGAGAGGCAAAGCTGACGAGCCGCGTCTAGACGTGTACAGAGGACGGCGCAAACACTCGACACGCCTAGGCAATTCACCCACACTCAATGAAACTTCTGTTCAGGACTCTACCTGTTGTACGCGGCATATATGCGACGACACTAAATGCAGACACGACATGCTAGACTAATTACAGTAGTGTACAAGTAAGCTAGTTTGTTTAATTTTTTTTTTGGAAAGGAAAACCAGAGAAAAACCACCCATGTGGCAGGTGACGGCAGCCCGCGGTACAGCAACAGCGCTACCTAAAAAGTGGAGAGAGACCTCATGTAGAGCGCCTCACGTGAGCTCCTCAGGCTGCACGACCCACGAGAACTGTACACCACAAAGAGTACAGCTGATGCTCTGCAATAGTTTCCAACACACAACAGCGACACACCTGTTTCTGTCGCTAGTGAGCGAGACAAGCAGCGTTAAGAACTCCACAAGAATACAGAACACTGTCGCACATGCAGTTTGGCAGAGTGTATGTCGACGCATGAGTGCCGTTGTTCTCAAAGAAACGTGTCACCTGCTGCCGTGAAGAACTATAGAAAAGAGAGAAGACCCCGTAAGGGCCTTTACAAATGCACGGACGGTCTCCGGCCAGGCGCGGAGTAGGTAGTAGAAGCAACCTGCTTCAACAGTGCCTGATGAGCTGTTGTGAACAAGTCATGCTAAGAATGAATGAGGTGTGCTACCTGTAACCAAGCAACTTGGTTGAATACAATGCAGCCCGCAAAAAGGCGGCGTTCTCGACGACTGTTCGTAGCTGTACTATCCACTGGAAAGCGTGTGACGTGCGGATGCTGGAGAATTTGCGTCCCGCCTGCGTATACGCTTACCATCTGCGTGTCACATACACCATTTACATATATATATATATATCATCATATATGCGGAAGTCCGTTTGCGCGCCGAACCGACTTGAGAAGAAGCGTCTGACTTACGTCTTTCCATTCTTCTAGTAGTGCTGTTTGACTGCTGTGTGACCGCTGGAGGATGACAGGTGTTACGTGGAAGGAGCAGAAGCCGCCCTGCGTGTCCGCTCCCGCAGACTGCTAGTTGCCTCAGACGCTAAAACTGAGATCTGCAGTACGCGGGAGAACTTCAGTAAGTCCTCCTGCTTGAATTCAGGTCCAACGTATCCTCTTGAATGCTTAGCAGTCTGGAGCGATATCTACATTTTTCGGTTGCCTCTCAAGCCCGTCAGCTGCGTCCATAATATGCCCCACGTATACCGTATAGACATGCGTCCGCGCGTGTATAAAAGCGAGTTCGAAAAAGGCCCAGCAATCGGTTGTAGGCTTCGTTTTTTGTTGGTGTTCGTTGCTGCCTAGAAAATCACATATGTGTGTTCGAGACTTTTCAAGGAACACTCGTCCACACATACACCAAAGTCAAGAAAGAATGCCCCGGCCACCGAGATACATGCCACTGCATTAGTCAGGCGCTGAACAAAGAAGCCTTGAGAAAATTAACCTCCTCGTTTTCCGACATCCACCCCGCTGGCGACAAGAGTGACACACAAGTACTCAGGAACAGCAAAACGCGTGTGTACGCAAACGGATGTTTCCACGTTGCAAGAACGAGAGACGGAGGCAGGTTGAGAAGCTGTTCCCGTGTGCTGCTGCTCCATGTTGCTGCGCGCAGGGACGACTGAAATAGAGACCTGCGACCACTTGCGTCTTTGCCCAGGTGTGAAGTCAAAACGCTTCCTAAATCCTTTCTCATCCCCCGCACACGCACGTTGACAGCACGCTGATATCACTTCCAATTCAGAAGAAGCAGCAAGAACTGTCAGGCGCAACAGCATCAGTGCGCAACATTTACACTAGCACTCTCAGCAGTGGGAAGACTATACGTATTCAGCAGCATGGTAGGGCTACTTCCCTGTCAGTCGCGTTGAGACGGCGCAGAGTGCAGCACAACCACAACGCACTTGCTGCTGCTAAACAGGCGTGTTGCAAGGTAGAGCTCCGTGAAAGCATAGGCAAAAGCAACGTCCTGGCCCATCCAGAACAGAGTATTTCAGCTACTCGAGGTTGTTTCCAGGGGGGCCTCAACTCCATAATATGAGCTCTGCTAACCTAACTCGCATATTCTTGAAGTGTTGTCGGATTAGTCGATCGTTTGAATTCTTTTGAAGGTTTCAAGCTGACTCACGGAAGTCTCGTCTGCGAAAGGTTGTTATCTGCGTGTGCGGATCATGCACGGAGTTCACTACGCAGAACAAGTTTAAAAAAAGAAAGACAGGTACTTGCACTTGTATATGTTTTTCCTTCGTCGCCCTGCCAAAATTCTACGTCGCGGTGCACATTTTATTCCACCAGATCGTATTATCTCAAAAAGCTTCGACCCACGTAGAAGGTGTAACGTGTAAAAGTATATCGAAGCAAATGCGTCTGCAGGTGTGTTGGTTTTCCATTTCGTCCACCTTTTTGCTCTGCGACCTGCTCTTGTTCTTTGTCCTCTTTCTCTTCTTTTCTTTCCTACGCTTCCCCAACATCCAACGTGTGTACGGCCCACGTGCAGAAGAAGCAAAAAAGCCAATACACACGCTGTATCCACGACCGGAGCCTCTGTTTGCACCGTGGACCCCGGAACATGCTCCAAAAGAAGAGGTGTCTCTTGGAACGGTTAACGCTACGTGCTACATCGCAGACCTCTCCATCAGAATTATGGCACCAACCGCAGCGTACAGCACGGAAGTGAGTCATTTTCGTCTGTAGGCGGTTGTCGTTTGTCATTTCGTTTTCCTGAGCAACACCTTATTGAGAAATCACTTGCAGGACGGAAAAATACATGTGAAGACAGTGATTGACTGGTTGACAATTGGCGCACCAGCTCGAGCAGCCTCATTCTGGACTGCCTGCATGAAAGTGTTGCTACCAAGCGTTAAATGTAGATCCGACGACTGCGGTGTCAGTGACGGTAACATTAGACGTCGGCTGGGTGGTGAGAGGAAGGAGTATACGCACTTTGATAGAAGCGCCCTTTGATGTCTGCAGTGTGTTCATACACAGATATGCAAGCTCGTGGCAGGCTTGAGGTGTTCGCTACCGTTCTCGACGGCGTCTCGGTAGTCCGTCAAATTGGGAACTGCAGAACCGCATTCTCAGTTACGCGGCCTCCCAAGTCAGTCGGTTGGATAGTGAGCACCCTGTGTGCATGCAATGAAGTGCCTGTATTGCCTCCAATCGCGTAGACGTAAATATGTATAGATGTGCATCACACGTATGCAGTGCGACCCTCGTTCCCAAATCCTGCAACGAAAGGAGACAAAGCTTCGCGGTGTCTCCTTCCCATATTCCTTTGAATTTAAGTATGCTTTACTCATGACCTCGATAATTTTAGCGCATCAGCAGCTGCATTACTTCTTGCCCTTTCCAACAGCTTAACACAGTGCTGGTCCGTCCTTGTGTACGTGGAGGTCAAACTGGCGCATTAAACACTTTTTTGCGTGAGAAACATTAGCAGGGGAGGAATCTATTCTCCACGTTTTCTCCTAAGTACGAAGTTGCTGCTTACCAGTGCAGGGCCTGCATAATCCTCCTTCTCGAGGCTGTATGCTGAGCTGTGGATTCTTCTTGTCGTTGCGCATGTCTGAGTGCGCTTCGGACGCTGGTGAACAAGTGATGCTGTTGTGTTTGCTCTTCAGTTGTTGCGTTCTGGTTTGCCGCTATTGCGAACATGTTTGCGTTGGTTTGTCGTTGGCGTTGTTCTGTCGCTCCTTTTTCTGGCTACAGTATGAGAGCTGTGAATGTCCATTTGGAGCCGTTCCCTGTTCTTCCAAAGCGGCGATGAGTTCTGTGGAAAGCTGGAATGAGGAAGCGAGAGAACTCTGCAGGGGGGACTCCCGCATCAGAATCAGCGCCAGAAATCGAACCGCCTTTGTCTGCAATTCCCACGCATTTGAGCGTTTAAGTGCGGATGAGGAGACGGACTGTACCTCGGCGCTCACTTCCTACGTCCTCTGCAGCGGTGGGAGCCGAATCCCTGCAGACCGACCGTCGCCCAGACCCACAATGGACGACAGAGCATCCTCCGTGTCTTTGTTGTGCGATATCATGTTGTGCTTTGTGTCAAAGCCGTGCAGTACACGTATTTTCTGTATATACGCATATATATGTATATACATGCGGGCACGTACGGATACCGTCTAGCATCGAAGTGGGCCTCTGTTGAGTTACAAGCACTTACCTAGAGACGTAGATGACACAACTGCACGCGCGTAGAATGCGTGTTGCCACCTGGCGGTCTCCTAGGTACCCCTGCGCTCAGACTGCAAGCATAAGGGAGCCACTATGCACTTCGTTGTCTGCAAAGCTGACGTGAATATAACAGCTAGGGGCCGTAAACGATAAAGCCGCAGAACTACCTTCTGGGAAAGCCGATCAGGTTCTTCCTGCTTGCACCTGTGTTGTTTCCACTGGTTCCACTGCCCTTCCATTCCAGTGTTGTGTTTCGAGATTCGGTCGCCGAGAAAGTCTTGCATTGTGCGACGAGATTGATAACCTCGAGGTGGGAACTGTGCGTAGCATTCGAAGAAGCGCGAAGATGGAAGAACAACTGGTTTCGCAGGCTCCGACTTCGTCCTTTTCGCATCCCGCCACCAGCAGCAAACTACCTGAACCGTTACATCTACCAGCAGAAGGGACGCGGAGCGTACAGCTCCTCACAGCGTGTGTGCCACGTCATGTGTTTCAACACGGTGCTGCGCAGGAAAGTATATATTGAGCATACAATTACAAATATACGCGGATCTGTACAGGAGTCTCATGTATGTACGTGACTGCTCTTATCTTTGCTGTTAGCGCGCACACGCAGAAGCGTGCACGCACTTTGACACCAACAATGTCACTTCGTGATGTGCAGTATCTGTAAGCATATATTCTTCTATAAGCATATATCATTCATTCGCCCGTCCACCACAGTGTGGTAACGGTGTATCGCGGTGCACTTGTCGAGAGAGTGACGTTGATGCTCAGGTGAGGCTCCGCCATTGATGAAGGTATTCAGCCTGCAGATCACCTTTATCGTGCTCGGGATGGTGGCCGCAGTCTTGTGCACACTCGCATGTGTGCACTACAGCGGTGACCTGCAAAAAGTACTCGGGTTAGCAGGAAGCTTCGTGAGCATGAATCGAAGTTTACAGGAGCTGGAAGAAGAAGAGAGGCGAGTACTTCGGCGAACAGGCACACTCCGTCACACAAGGACGACACGCCGTAGATATCAAAGTTTTGAAGCACCGATGAAGGCGGAAAGTACACCCGCAGAGGAGACCGGCTTGATGCTACGTTGCATATCTGAAGAAAGCGGAGAACAAGAAGTCGAAGAAGAAGCCCAAGCCCCCTCGACGCAGCTCTCCATAAAAGTAGCAGAAGGTGCTGGAGAAAAAAAGGCAGAATACTAAGAAGTCAGATGACAGGGAAGTCGACGGTTCTCAGTCTCTGAATGCCTTTATGACCTGTAAACATTTCGGCGTGGATGAAGAAATGAGTGCGCAATGAACTTACATGGGCCACTGGTGGAGAAAGTGAAGGTGAAAGTGGACCGATCGCCTACTCGTGAGCACGCAGAGAATTTAAAAAGTTGTTTCTTCGACAAGTCTACGTGAAGGCAGTGGGCCACAGGCGTTGTCGAAAAAGAAGTAGAGGTAGCAGCGTGATGTGCACCTTTGTATTTCCCTTCATGCGTAGACGGGTAGAAGCTAGACTTGCAAACGGCCGGCTTGGAGAGATCAAACTGATATGGACGCGGCACTTAAAGGCTTGCATCTGTCCGTCAACACTGTCTGATAAGGGAACGCGGAGAGACAGCGATACACCTCAAATGGATTTCGGTGTCGGGCGGACAGAAGGGTACAGCAGGAGAAAAATTACCTTAATTCAATGACGTGGCAGAAGAGCGAGGACCCGGGCGAGTAATACGTAGCTGAGGAGTTCACCTGTCAAGAGTTGAAAACGACTGCTCAGCCAAGAGAGTGGACGCACTTCAGCTACCAAATACAAGTAGGAGGCCGTAACAGAAGCGTACACGGTTGTACTTCGTATGGTACACCAACAGATGACACGAGATAAGCGTGGACCCACCGGACCTACCGGGGAACAACAAGATGGAAAGGCTTCTAGAATTACGGGATTGTGGAAAGGTTGAGGCAAGAGTGGACCTTGTTTCCGGCAGACGTGTTTGTCAGGAATGTTAAGTCGCCTGCTACGTTCTCTTTTCTATAGTGGTACACATATTTCAGAATACAGTCTACTCTTGGTGGGGCTCTGCTTCAATAGGGTCACTGCTATGTATGCATTGATGTCACACGCCTCTGTTTTGGACCGCTTGCCGTTCAGTAGGCGAGTTGAACTTTGTGCCTTCTTTCCTGTGTGTCGTTTTTAAGGGCAACGACCCAGTTGTCGAACAGTACAGCTCGCGGGGAGATACCTATGAGTGTTTATATCAAAATCACGGACGTACCTTGCAATGTTCGTCAAGAAAGACGTCAGCCATCTTCTTTGCTGCCACGGGAAAATAAGAACGCGTTAAAGTTCGAGGAAGTTTGAGTGACTGCGAACACTGCGAGCAGGTTGTGCACACAGGAAGTAGTCGTCTGTTCGATTACATGCGTCGGCACGACGGAAACGTGTCTCTACTCTGTGAGATGT
The DNA here is from genome assembly GCA_000727475.1 of Sarcocystis neurona. NCBI lineage: Eukaryota > Apicomplexa > Conoidasida > Eucoccidiorida > Sarcocystidae > Sarcocystis > Sarcocystis neurona. The sequence continues at coordinate 2,909,291 of KL647289.1, read as the reverse complement.
AGAAAGTCTTTTCGTTCCTGCCTTTACGAACAGCTCAGCGTCCTTCGTCCGCTTCGCTGTTTGTCCCTCGGACATTTTGCTCAGCAACCTCTTTTGTTGCTCAAGCGTCACAACCTTCTGCACGCAGAGTGAAACGACGACTCTACTGCTGCACCCATACGTGCACACGCAAGCGTGAGCGTGCATTTCAATGACCATGTACGAAAGTGCGCACGACTGCGCCAGTATCGGCTTGCTTTATCAACTGTCGGACTTAAGACGCCTCATGCCAGGCATTAGTCCTACTGTCCCTCGCCACCTGTACGCCTCGTCAGTACTGCGGCTGCGAACTGCTGCGCTGCTGCTGCCCTAAAGTTCTGCACGAAGAGCACCCACCCAGGATTGTCACCTGGTGTTGTAACGGCGCTTCACGTAGACCTGGAACATCCATAGTGACAGAACTGCTCTAGGTACCAATCGAATCCCTCTGTTGTGGCCCCCTTGTACGCTGTTGTCATTTACAGGCTGTCGCCACTTTCCTGTGCCTATTTTTCTCCTCCGATGACCACTGTGCAACGCCACTGTGAAGACTCCACGCTTGCTGTGCCTGCTGGCCACCGCGGTCGCTCCACTTTCGTAAGTACTGTACCCCTTCGTCATCAAATGTTCCTAGTTCGTTTCTCACTGAACCCTCGGACCTGAGCAAGACATCGCGTACGTACTGCTAATGGCCTTAAGTGTACTGCTGCGGTCGACGGCCAGCAACTACAGTGGCCCTGGCTCCTGAGGAGGCAGTGTGCAAGTTCTGTGCGCCTAGGTGAGTAAACGCCTCTGCACTGAATGCTGTACTCAGCTGCAATTCAAGCTGCACGCTTAGAGACACCCTCTCGTAGTCTAAGCATTCTGTTTCGACAGCGCTTTGATCACTACTGTTGGCCCCAGGATTTCTTGGGATCTGTCGCCTGTGTACGAGTGCAGCTGTGTGGCTGAAGAGGTCAGTGGATTGACAGTCTAACTGCATCTGGTGTTAGCCGGACCAAAGTCAGCGCGGCTAACCCAGTATAAGAACGCCAGGGAGTAACGAGAGGCGCTGTTCAATAATTGGACAATGATTGATCTCAGACGCACACTCGCCGGACGGTTTACCATAGGTAACACCCTACACACGTTACAATAGGTGCTGCTATGCCGAAGCCAGGTCGAAAAAAGAAGTCAGAGCGGGTTACGAAATTCCTGTACCAAGACGCAGATCGCTGACGAGATGGCGTCAACAGAAGAAAGCAAATTAAAAGGAAGAAAAGTGTCGGGCCAGTCAGTATACACACCACTTTTTGAATGCGTCATCTGTATCCACTGCCCACTGGCATATTCCCACAGGATGCTCCGAGCTTTTATTCTCCGAACACGGTTTCGCAAAGCCCAAAAACGGTGGCACTTCGCTGTGTATGTACACGTATGTGTAATGTGCGGCAACGCATATATATTTACAAATCTGTATGGACATTATACCTGCAGGGCGTGTCTTTAAATACATTCTGCACCCTTGTGCCAAATGCCCCCTCCCAATGTACACGGATGCGTGTGCGCATTCGAACGAGGGCAGGGAAGCAGCAGAAAGACGTTCCTCTGCAGTACCAAGATACAGGCTTCTGCCCACAAATGCACACGCAATTTTCGGCGATTTTGTGCTTCAGTCATGCCGATTCATCCATTGTGGGTTCACGCTTTTCCACGAGTTCGCACAAACCGCGCACTGTCTTGAGCGACTTTAATAGTGGAGCGGCGACTGCTCCCCTCCTGCGAGAACTACGTCGGTAGGTGCCTGGGTGATAGACAGAGACGCCACCGTCGCTGTCGGCGACTGGGAAGACGCGCCAGTGAGGCGCTGCACGCGGCACAAGATCCTGAAGATACGCAGATATACACATGCACGACCACCCAAGTGTGGAATATACGAATGTCGGAACGTCCACGGGAAAACAGCAAGTCTTTCAATACGTCCACACGAGAACAGCAAGTCTTCATCCTCATCTAGCGAGAATGTTTGCACCTGCCGTCGACACTGCAGGCGAGATTGTAAGAAACAGGTGTGCGAATCCTTGCACAGTACACCTGCGTCTGCGTGTCCGTTCCCGGCACGCCCCACTACATCTTGCAGATTGTGATCTGTCCTAGTATCCATGTTTCAGTTACGATGTCGACGGATAATGTGTGAGTGTACTCTGCACACCTTCAAATGCGCAGGTTTGTATGTAGATTCGATAGAGTACAGGGGTCTACCCATGTAGGTGCATACGGATGTGTGCCGGGGAGTCAGTACGGGGCGTTATTCGCTGTTCCAGCTATAGAAACATGCGAAAACGACCACTCGGGACACGAAACACAGTTTCATTGGGACACAGAGGCGTGTCCTCATCGTGCTCCACCTCGTCACTGATCTTCAAAGAGTAGGTGTGCACAAGGTGCGTTTGTCAACGGAAGCGGCGCATACGCTGCAGTAAGGCCGTGTCCACCTTCCGCAACACGTCCTGGAGAAGGGACAAACATATCTATTTGCGGAAACGAGGATTAGCGCTCACGTGGAGGAAGGCGGTGCTAGCCACCTTGTGAAACGGATGTGCATTGATTTTACCTAGAAGACGTATGCAGTGATGCTCCAGTCCACGTGTACAATCGAACACAATAAGGCATGAATAGGGACAGCACGGGTTGTGTACAAGTCAAATACACCTGTAGCTCTAACTTCAAGTCTCACAAGAATGGGTCCGATTTTACACCTTGCTGAATGATCGCCGAGACAGTACAACTCAGAGACGCATGAGGTTGCTGTCTCCTACCCGGCGACGGTGACAAGTCTTGAATTTTCTGTCACGAGAAGGCCTCTTTCATCGGCGGTACCCATTTTCATGTAGGTAGGAACAGGACTAATGCGCACCGTAAGTATACAGCTACACAGAATTACACTTCTGATACGTACAAGGGCTGATCGTTCATGTTTATAAATGCCAAACGTGTGTGCAATATATTCATAGGTATACGTGAAGAGAGGAATACATAGCCACTCTTATATATTGGGGCACGTATGTATGCCTCAGCGAATACTGTACGTCGTGATTTTCTGTGTGACCTGCGAGACAATCTATAAATGTGCAGCATTAGAGAAAGCGGATGGCGCCTGGAACGTCTAAGAAGGGCTCCCCGCTTTCAACACACATTCCTGAAGACCGTCAGAAGTTGTTGTAGCCGTTGCTGTGATGCTCATCTTGCTTCTGCGGTTGCTGCGGCCGTCACTGCTGCTGTGGCGCCAGCTGCTGCCTCATCACTGCTGCTGGTGCAGCCGCCGCCGACCGCTGTATCAGAGCGCAACGGCACAGAAGTAAAGAAGCGGCTAACTAGAACGCCGGCAGCGGTTCTACTCTACGCTGCTCTCTCCCTGCTACAAGTGAGCCTGCTAGCTGTAACTGAGCTGCCTACTGCTTCTGTTCCCGGCGCTACCCGGGCGCCTTCTGCTTACTCCGTTAGTTTGGGTAGGATGAGAGTTGTGCGGTTGACGCCAAGGAGCTGCTGCAGAGTGGTGACCGTTGCCACAGCAGCCGCTGCTGAGGGTGGAGCCGCTTCAACAGCTCCTGGTGCTTCGCCTGCCGAAGAAGAAGCGGAAGAAAACCCTGCACGTATTGCTGGCGCTCCCGTATCTCCTCCGTTAGCCAGCAACGCACTATGCTGCTCAGCGCTAAAGGGCTGTTGCGGCGGAGGGGAAGAACAGGAAAGCAGCGCGCTCTGCTGTTGCAGAAGCGATTGTTGCTGCTCCAGTAGCGCGTGCTGCTGCGCGTTCTCCTCCAGCAGGCGCATCACGACGGTCTCCACCTACAACAACACACACATAAGATTGTTTGATCTGCACATATATATACATATGTTGAAGGGGCGCCCTCCCTGTAGTTTCTCATACAGCACATATGTGTAGACACAGTTAATACATAGTGAGGCGAAACCGAGACGAGTGGAGAAGACAGAAGCTTGGTAAGGGACGAGCCCTCGTATAGTGCGCCGGTGGCCAGTAGAGCCTCCTGGTGAGCGGTACATCAGCTGGGGCTTTTAGTACGAAGTTCTGTTCGTGAAGTGGACTCTCAATCGTTCACACTGCACAAGCAGCCCGAAAATGCACGTGGATGGAATCTTGCGAAAATTATAGCCACTGACGCGTGAAGTGAGGGGGAGAGTAACCTGCAGTCCCTAACACGCCCTCTACTTCTCTCCGCTCAACAGTCATCCTGTTACCGATGAACGAACGTCTCCCTGCTGCACGACGTCCAGAATAAGGGTAACACTTAGGAGAGTACAAGACGGAGCTTTGCAACATGTACGGAAAAGCGCGGGTGGGCATCGCGAGCTCTACCTGCCCATTCTCGTTGATTCTTTCTACAGGAAACGTGACAGCTGCCACGGCGAAAACCTCAGGAAAAGCGGAGAAGCCGCCTGCTACACACAAAAAGGGAAAATGGGTTAGAGCAACAGGTTGCTTCGAGCTGAGCATGCAGAGGTAGTGGATATTACCGCCGTGTGACTGGCTGACACTGCTAGCGCTGTATCTTCACGTTTCAATGCTATGTAACACCAAAAAGAGAGGAGGACACTATACATGCTTATGTTTTATATCCAGTAATGGTGGATCAAAGAAGGGACAGGAAGAAGAAGGAAAGCCACGGCGGAAAAATGCCTCGGACGTCGTGCGCGATCACGTCGCTAACGGACAGTCGCTGCTTCATGGAGACGTACTAGCACGGCCCACACATTCGTTCAGACAGCAGAACAGCCGCAATGCGTCCAGCTAGACACTCTGGACTGCAAGCACCACCAGCAAAACCATACAGCCTTTATGGGCTACACTGATAATCTACCATAGTAGGCAGTCAAGTTTCATAAAGCAGGAGAACCCCTCCTCCGCGCGCTGCCAAAGGGCAACCCGCACAAACCCCTTCTGTGCGCGTCAAAGTGTGTGCACACATGTACATATCTGTACATAAGAGAATTCACTGCAGGGCATCAGGCATTATGATTGACTCTACGACGCGATCCTGAGTATTGCAGAGTCGCCCCCGCAGGCGGCAGAAGCTCCGTGTGAGATAGTCCTTCACTTGCTACCGTCCCGGAAAAGCACGCGTGTGTATAGATGCGCGTAGGCGTATGGACAGGGAACGCGGATCCATGACGCAGTGTTGACTAGTCTTCACGGCCCATCAGAGAGCACGAGCACAACGCAGCCCCTAGGGTCCCTACGTGGTGTAAAAAAGCTGACGTAGGTCAAGTTAAGGTTTCCTGGTGTCCAGCACAGACAAACGCCGAGGTTTTGCGGATCCAGTGACACTCAAATAACGAGACAGACAACCCACAGGCTCTTCAATACTGAGTTGTATTGTGTGCTCCAGCAGTAGTCTGTGTCTGCAGTATTGGCTAGGGTGATAGGAGCACTGCAACAACAGTCCTCCTATCAACAGCAGCCCCAGGAATAACAGGCGTGTGCTACGAGAAAGATGGGTACCCAAAGTAGACAGAGGAGCACATCAGGAGGAGCAGCGGTACTTGTAGTCTGCCTGACGTACGAAGAGAACTCGTGAGAAAACTCTGCAAAACAGGCAGGCACGCAGTGTAGAAACGCGCGCTCTACAGGGTGGTGGTTTTGTTGCATTGCAAGCAAGAGTCCTAGACGTAGTAGTGAACAGTTTGTCACGAGAGTGGTCCTGGTGATGCGTAGGGAAGTGAATAGAAGCGACGACCATAAAAGTGCGGAAAGGTGGTGGTTCAGAACAGCTGCTTGTCGACAAGTGCCTCTCCAGCGTCTCTCTCTCGTAGGCGCAGCGAGAGACGTCCCAAGCGTCCTCGTTTCTGGTGGCAGTAATACCTTCCCTACAGCCGCAAGTCCTGTTGAGCTCAAGTTTCGGGCAGAAGATGCCTCTGTCAGTGTCTGGAGAGAGGCACCGTACTGCCACCTGCTGTGACTACTGCCGTTGCTGCATCCTGCTGCCGTGTCTACTACTGCAGTGGTGTCTACTGCAGATGTTGTCTACTGCTGCTGTATCAACTACTGCAGTTGGCGTCTACTGCTGCTGTTGTCTACTGCTTCTGCTGCCGCCTGCCGCCCCGCCGACACAACTGTTGACCAGCCGGCGTACGTGGCAGCCGACAACCAGCAGCGCGATCCCTTTGCAGTGCTCTGGTCCCGTAACACAGTTAACGCCCTCATTTCCTTTCGTCTCAAACCCCGACAGTCTGTGGCTAAAAAGGCAAAATTCGTATTTTCTCCTCTTCGCCTCCCTTCTTTTTGCTCGTTCTCAAACTGCAGCAGTCGGTCGCTAAAAAAGCAAAATCCCTCCTCTCTCCTTTTCGCCCCTTCTTCCCCCTCGCTGCTTCTCCGTTTCTTGGACACTACAAAGAGCACTCCTCTCGACTGAAAAGGAAGAGACTGTCCAGAAACACCCACTGGAACCGCCATGCACGCGTGTGTACAGGTCGCCCGTGCACATACGTGGACTTGTACGTGTGCAAACAAGACGTCACAGCTCCTGTCGGCGGCGCGTCCGGCGCAGAACTGTGTTCGCCCACCTTAAACGAGAGACAAAGACTGCGTGCTCCTTTCGGTTATGTTTCACTCTCTCTCCACGTTGCTGGACATGCGTGTGTCAACCGCTGGGTACGACGGCTGCCACACACTGACACCACATCTTGCCAGTTTTGCTTCGCTCTCGCTGAACGGCGGAGCTCTCGCATACGCGCGACTGTACACATACGTGTGAGTATACGTGACTGTGTGTACGTGTTTTTTTTGCCTCATATAGACGAGCACGTGGGAATAGACGAACCGGTCTTCCTTCCTTCTCGTGATTCTTGCTTGCCCGACGTCAGTCGGAGAAAGAAATTTTTGTGTTCGTCTACGCATGGTGCGCAAGTGCGACGTTGGTGTGCCCTCTTTGGCGGCGTGTACGTATACACGCGCGTGGGAGCAAGAGTATTTTTCTGCTGTTTTTGGTGTAGTGCCGTCCACTGCAGAGCGCGACGTTGGCGATGCAATGACTGCCGTACGCAGCATCCCGAGAATAGCGCGCTCGCGCAGAAAGGGCAGAGAGACTACAGGCGGTTAGGAAAGGAAAGATGACGCTGCTGCTCACCTCCGCGAAAGTGGCTGTTGGAGCTTTGATATGAAGGATGTCGCAGAGCTCTTTGAAGAAGACAGTGAGGGCATCGCTCCTAGAAAACAAGTTGCTGAGGTTTTTGATACACTGCTGCATCGTAGCAGCAGGCCAGCGTCGCTGCAGCACGTCAGGCAGCAACGGCTGCAGCCCGGGGGCGACTTCTTTTTCGCTAGTCCTTCCGTCCTCTCTCTCCTGCGGCGAAGTGTGCGTCGTTTCCTGCGGCGTCTGCTGTCGCCTCTGCGCTGCCTGCACAGCCCGTGCCTCTGCAGCTGCCCCTCGCTGCGACAAGTCCAGCACTTCCTCTCGTTGCTGCTGCAGCAACTGCAACGTTTGCTGCTGTCTCGCTGCGCGGTCCGCGACGCTCTGCAGAGGTCCTTCTCCTCCCTCAGCTGTCACTCCTGCTGCTGTTGCGAGGAATTCACTGCCGCTCATGCTCTCGCAGCTCTCCTTCAGCTGCTCCTGCTGAAGCTGGCGCAGTTGCTGCAAATGACGCTGTAGCAGTTCCTCCTCTTCTCTCTCCAAAGTACAGGCGCTGCTGGCGTCCAGCAGCAGCTGTCGCCGTACCCGGACCGCATGCACCTGCAGCCAACAATGTGCGTGACACCTCACCAGCATCACAGACAAACGGTTATTGCGGCCGCAGCATCTCCCGAGCAGCAGCACCAGCCGCGGTCCCAGCGACAACGTGGGCAGCAGCAGCGAGCAAAACACAGCTTTGGCAGCTTCCGCAGCTGCAACGGCTACAGGCACACCCGCAGCTTCCCACGCAACACCACTAAATAGACACATATACACATTCGCGCACATACAAAGCTGTTGCACTCAGTCGAATAAATAGCCAAGAGCTACAGCGTCAGCACCCGCCGAGCGACCGAGACGACATCTACCGCTACAACAGCCGCAGGAGAAGGTGGAAAAGCTACCGCATCAGGAGTCTCACTAGACACTCACAGCAGCGACAGCAGCAGGTGCGGCGGCAGCAACACGGAAGCAGGCATTGCAACAGCAGCAGCAGCGACAACGTGGTAGCAGCGGCACCACACTGGCAGAAATCTGTGAGAGTTTGGACCTGCACACGCGTCTACAGCTACACATGTAACATGCTCGTCGAGCAAACCAGCCCCTTCAAAGACGCAGGGCCAGCTCCTCGAGTATTCGTCCGGGGGAGCACGCCAGTAAAGAAGGCCACCGCCAAAGAGTGTTCGTGTTATTCCAAGAAGAACTGCCGTGCAGACAACGCCTGAGAGCTCCCCGCCTGCAGGGACCAGGTGTCGATGGCACAGACGCACCTGTAGGGACGCGTGTGGCATATATACAGATATATGTGCGTGAGGAAATGTCAAGCAGCAGGGTAACGAGAGAGAGGCGGGAACGACTGCCAGCAGCAATTTTTTTTTCTAGAAAAAAGAGCAGAGAGGGGCTGGACAGGTAAGGTTATGGGGACCGCAGTTTTCTCCAAAGACAACAATCGTCCGAATCTTCGACAGCGCAGCCGAGTGGCCACACAAGACAGCAGCAGCAGTCACGGGAAGAGGCAGCAGCAGCAGCAGAAGCCACGGCAAGACACAGCAACAGCAGACAAGGTAAGACGCACCAGCAGCAGCAGAAGCCATACTAAGAAGAAGCAGCCGCAACCACAGTAAGAGAAAGCAGCAGCAGCAGCAGGAGCAGCAGCTGCTGCGTCAGGCGCCGCAGCAGCAACGGGATGCACGAGAAAGAGCTGCAGCAGTCCTAGACACCGGAGCTTTCTCCATCCAACACAAAGAGCACAAACAGCAAACGACGCGGCGACGCGGCGCGGGCGAAGAAGCTGAGGCAGTACTAAGTAGCGTCTTTGTTGACTCTCTTTCCCTTCTACGATTTCGAGCTTGTCCTATTTTGCAGCGGTTTTTACGAATCCCCACCCGCCGCCCCGCAACGACAGACTGACGCAGCTTTGTTCCAGCATTTCTGTGTCATCAGTACACTTCGAACAGGCAGGCCAGAATTATTACTAGCCGCGTGGGTGCAGCTTTTCCTTGTGGCTGCGTCATTGACCTGGTGCAGCAGGCCCACAGAGAGACATCCACCCCGTGGCTGCCCCTCTCTGTTCCCTGCTGCTGCTGGAAAAGGAAGGAGTAAGGCTACGGCAAACGCAAACAGAACGTCCAGGCGCGAAGAGAACTTTACATTCTCGACGCGCACGGTTCTGTGTGTGTGTACGCCGCGATGAGAAGGAATGGACCGCGAACACTCAAAAGAACGCAGGGAAACGTTTTATCTCGTATTATGACTTCCAAGTGATGCTGCACTTGGCAGGGCCGAGCGAGACAGAAAGACAGATAAGAGGGGAAGCAAGGGGAACGCACACACCTGCGGACGGGGGAGGAACATGTGCCGAGCAAAGCTTAGTGTGGCTCCCGACGGAGAAGGCTGCAGGTGGATTTTCACGTGCACGTGCTCGCAGTGGACGTCTAACGGGCAGGCAAGAGACAGACGAACTTCCCTTTCAAGTACGCACATATATGTATGGTTTACATGTATGTATATGTATGCAGAGAGAGAGAGAAATATCTAGGCGGCGCATATGGAAGAGACGTGGATTGACGTGGAAACTCGGAAACGTCTTGTATTTTGCTTCCTGCAGAGAGAGCGCGCACAGTCCGGCTTCGCTTACCACGGCTTCGGCCATGCGCATCTGCAGGAGACGCGACAGCAGGTCGTCCGCGTGCGAGAGAGACTCTGCAGACGGCCGCGGAGGCGAAGGTGGGCATCCCAAAACAAAAAGGAAGAGAAACTGAACACACACATATAGCCGCCCGCGCCACCAAAAAGAAGGGGGGTCTCAGAGAAGCGGCCGCATCTCACACGCACGAGAGGAACCGCTGAGAAACGAAGCGGTCCAATATACCAAGAAAGACAGAGAAAAGGATAGCAAGGGGGGGAGAAGTGAAAGATTGAACACAGCGAAGAAGCGTCTTCACCAGGAGAGCGGTCGAGGAAGGCTCTCTTAAAAAAACAGCAGATATAACATTCTCCCTCCTTTTAGACGCACGCGCCCACCGCTCTCCCTGTACATATATGTGTATACATGTGTGTGGGTGCACACACACATAGGCGCACTTCAAGTTGCCGATCCTTCATACAAGTCGTCTGCATAGAATAAAGATAGGCGTGATGCATATGCGTGGGGGCAGGCACGTCATCCATTTCTTCCTCCCTCCATGCGCACTCTGCTGTCTCTCCCACATAGGCGTACCTTCACACGTACATAGATATACACGTCTCTATTTAGTATCTGTAGTCATCTCCCCAGACCTATTCACATTTATCTATTTATACACGTATAATGAGTCGACGTATACATACGTAATACATGGTATGCGTCTATGCATATGGGTACTATACACACGTCATGTATATATGTGAATACACATAGGTTCCTGTGTATACGTGTACGTTGTATATATATAATAGGTACATACGTACGTACACGTCTGTACACACGCACACATACGTATGTGTCTAGGCATATGTGGATGTATACATACGTAATGTATATCTATATATACATAGGCATATGTGGATGTATACATACGTAATATATATCTATATATACATAGGCATATGTGTGTATGTGTACGTATTAGACAGAGACCCGGAGACAGAGAGAGATGTATATAATATATCTACACGCATGATTATGAGCACGTGTATGTGTACGCATACACACGTAACGAATGACAGCTGAGGACAGCGTTGTGTGCCGCTGAAATGACAGAGCGTCTACTGAAAAACGAGAACAGCAACGCGAGGAAGTGGCCTACGGATCCGGAGGGAAAAAGGTATCGGGTGGAACAGCGAGGCAGCGAGAAGACGAGAAGAGGAAAAGCGAGGACACACCTAAGACGAAGGGGCCCTTTTTGCAATGGGAGTGCTACTCTACGAGATAAAAGAGATTCGCAACGCAGGGATAACCCGCAAGAGAGCACAACAAGAAGAAGGCAGGAAAAAGAGGAAGTGTATACTTATACAGGGAGAGAGACTCAGATGTGTACACATGTGTACCTGTACGTGCCTGTGTGTGTGTGTGTATGAGACCGTCTGTGTGTCTCTGTGTGCGATTCTCTCTGTGTCTACTACACCTTCCCACCTGCGCACCAGTCCGTGCATATGTATACATAGAGATAGAATGAGACACAGAAAGTGGTGGACAGATATCTGCTTCTATGTTTATATGTACATTCGTGTACCTCCATACGCCTACGGTGACGCATGCATCTAGATGTGTACACTGCAGAACAGCACTATCGCGCCGAGGCCCATGCGCAGTCTGCTTCTTATTCAGCAGCGCCACCGTGGGCACGCCGCCTTCCTTTCGAAATGCTGACGTGGCTGTGAACAGACGAACGCATGTGTACAGAGGTGTGAATAGGTATCTATCTATCTATATATATATATGTAGCTGCAGATCTGCGTGACTACAACGACCCTCTGTTTGTAAGCAGGGTGTACGGACGTATGTGTTGCATATACATGTAGGGAGTATGCACAGAGCGCACAGCAGTGGACGTACAGACGTGGGAGACAAAAGCCTCACCTCGAATGAAAGTTCCAAGAAAGGCAGTCGGCGTCGCACGCATTCCACGAGTCGCTGCAGCTGCTGCGGCAGACTCCGCCCATCTACGCAGTGCAGTACCTTGCAGCACTCCTGCACCACCGCCGCAGCCGCATACCAGCAGTAGCACCGCAGCAGCAGCGTGAGCACCAGGGGCGCAGCAGCAGCATGAGCACCAGCAGCGCAGCAGTGGCGTGAGCAGCAGCAGCACGAGCAGCAGGGGCGGCTGAAGCGACCCCAGCAGACAACGCAGCGCGCTGCACAGAGGGCCACCTGCTCTTGTGCGACTGTGGGCACACGCGTGCAGAGGGAGAAGTCTTCCTGTAAAGAAGGAAACGAACCTCTGGTGGATCTCTCCGTACAAACACGTGCGCGCACACAAGAATGATGCAGATATACACAGACTGAGACAGGCTTGATACACGCAGCACACACATATACGGAATACATACACGCACAAGGCACACGCGGGTCTATACGTATTGCAGACCCTCGTAGACACTTTCACACACACACACACATACATACACACGAGGAGGCACGCACGCGCACGCACAAATATATACACAGAAATATGTATACACAAGTAGATACACATAGAGAGACACACAGACTTCCACGCAAAAATACGTATGTATACGTATGTGTATATGCGTGTATACACATACGTACGCGCACGATCTTCTCGACTTGTACACACCGGGCAACAAGGTAGGGTGGACCGAGCACACCAGCAGCACGCGAAGCAGATGACAGGGGAAACCCCGAGCAGGCACTGCTATCTTCGGAAAGAGACATCGGCATGTTACGAAGGCGCAGAGAACACCGGCAGGAGCGTGGCACTTCGAGGTTCTCCAGCACAGCAGCTCACTGTGTTCTGTGTACGCTCTGTCTGCGCTCAGGGCTGCTGCGGTGGCTGCGTGTCACCAACTTCCTGCACACAGCAGCAAGACTTCGTTTGTTCAACCTTGCCGCGTAGCGAGCTTCACACGCTTATAAAAGGGGCACGTCTCCTGGTGCACCAGCGGCAGCAGCGCGTCTCCACAAAAAGGGGAATTCGCCTATTTTTGGCACTGCTGCTTCAGCCGTTGCAGCCGCACCAGAGTCTCCAAAAAATGTGTGTCTGCGTGTGCGTGTGTCTCCCTGTCTCGTCTCTTCGGTCGCTGCTGTCGTCACCACAGCCGACCGGAACTCACATCAAGGAGCCGTCCTTGCTCGAGGACGTTTTCTCTGTCGCAACTGCGAGTCAGAGCGAAGCGGCGGCGGTCTTCCCTCATTAGACTTCGTGAGTCTGCCACGCGCCAGTGATTCTTCCTCTTTTCCGTCGCTTCTTCCTACCAGCACAACACTCGCACACGTCTGCGGGTGTGTGGATAGAAACGTGTACGCGCAAGCGAGCGGGTCACTCCCTGACGTCTGCGGATAGCCTGTCTGCTTCTCTGTCTTCACGCACGCCCACAGCATATACGGATGTGTGGAGACAACGCACAGCTTGTAGTGTACGCACACAAGTCTCCACGTAGCTTCTATGCTGCTGCTCTGCTGCCTTCTCCGAGAGACTACAAAAACGTGCGCACTGCGCACGACCGCAGACATCTGTCTCTGTCTCTACTACGAGGCGGACGATGGGGGATCGGCGCACGCGTTTTCCCTACCCCCACCAATCCTTCAGCGGGGCTGGGCCGTGTGTACGTACACGTGTCTCTACATATGTTCGTTGGTTCACGCGGGGGTGTGCGTGGTATGTGTATGTGTGTGTGCGTGTCCCACAGAAGTCTCTTCTCTGATGCTGGGGTCGTCCAACAAAACGAGCAGCGCAGCGCGAGCAGGCCGAGAGGTTTAATGTACAGAGAAAGGGAGAGAGAGACGCGTCCGGAGCTCCCCTTTTTTATGTACCGGTGTCGGGGTCAGCAGTATGCAGAAGGAGAGAGGGCATGAACACGCAGACGCGCCCCCACACGCTGTGACCAAATATCGAGAGCCGCGCCCTCCCACCCGAAGTGGAGAGCAGGCTCCTAAGAAGCATGTCGCAGCAACATCAGCAGGTAACGGACCAGCGCAGCGGCTGCACAGAGAGGGCCACAGCAGCAGCAGCGGAAGAGCAGAAGCAGCTGCAGCAGCGTAGGAGTTCGACAGCGAGAAGGGCTGAGAGCAGCGCTACCTCCCCTGCAGCTGCTACAGCGGCGGCAGCAGAGCGTGTTCGGAAGCAGCACAACGGTAGACAGAAGTAGCAGCAGCACCACCGGCAGCACTGCAGCACAACACAACTGGTGCAGCGCAGCAGCAGCGGCACGAGGGGTGGGACTGCAATGTTGCAGTAGTAGCGCCAGTGCAGCAGCAGCGGCGTCAGTGCTTCACCGACACTGAGATACAGCACAGCATCCGTGTGCGCCGCACCGGATGAGGAAAGCATTCTGCGTATGTCACTAGCGCTTACTCGTAGCTGAAGCAGCTGTCGTTGCAGCTCTTCCATCTTCTGACGCGTGGGTCTTGCAGCTAGTTGCTGACGCAAGGACTCGACGGCCTCTTCCAACTGCAGCAAAGCAGCGACCGAATCAGCAGCCAGTCAGGTGGCAGACACCATACAAGCAGCATCAAGAGGAGGAGGACGAGTAGCAGCAGCAGCAGTGGCAACAGCAGACGCCCCCCCCCCCGAGCAGGCAGCAGCAAGCAGCAACAGCAGCAGCGGAAGCTAGACAAGCGAAGACAGCGGTTGTCCAGTCGAGTCGCTGACAGAGGATGTTCAGGCGTCAGAAAAAACACGCGCAGCAGCCACAAGGGACTCTGTGAGTCCGCCCCGCACCAGGTCGCTGAGCACCAGCAACGTCAGACACGAAAAAACGCAGTACAGTATCCTCAACGCTGCAGCGGTAGCAGCAGTGGAGCGGCCTATGTCTGGAGCCCGATGGCTGGCTGCCTGCACAACAGTCGTCAGGATATTCCTGCTGCGAAGGCAACAAAACAACTCAGCAGCACTGTTCCTGGCATTCCCGCGAGAGCCACTGCCGCGGAAGGCGTTCTGGAGGAAGAGCGCTTGTCGCGGAAGTAGCACTGCGTTGAGACCTGGCGCTTCTACCTCTCCAACAGTTCTCCTGCATCCCGTCCTGCTGCATGACTCCCACCTACTCTACCGCTCCTGCCTCCACGAGTTCTTCTCTAACCGTTTCTCAGACGGCCCGTTCTTGGTGACGTCTTTTAAGCCTTCGGGGCCACGACGGTGGAGCTGCAGAACACTGCTGCTACCGCCGTTGCTATCCGTAGTCATCGGTCAGAGACTCAGAGCATGCAGCAGTAGCAGCATCAGCATTTCAGTGGCAGGCACCACGAGAGGCCTGGGGTGCCCGGCGGTAATGTGGATGGCAGTGTTGGAGGGAGGATACGAAGGGTCGCCCGCGCAACACGAGTACGAGCCATCTGCAGTAGTAGGGCGAGGACGAGTCGCACAGCTCTCGTACAGTAGTAGTAATAGTGGCAGTAGGTACACTAGAGGTATTTGTAGTAGTATTACTGGTAGCAATAGTATACGAGAGCCAGTACTGGAATCATAGTCGTAGTAGTACGAAGAAGAGAAGTGCATCAGTAATGGCATAATGGTGGAAGTATAATACATGTGGCTGTAGTATCGCAGTAGTAGCAGCAGTGGAATTGCAGTAGTGGTAGTATTAGTTGTTGTTGTAGTAGGAGTGGTACTAGTAGTAGTAGTACTGGTAGTATTATACAAGTATAAGAGTAATAGTAGTAGTAGTAGTAGTAGTATTCTAATAGTACACGAGTAGTAATAGTAGCAGCAGTAGGATCGTACTAGTAGTACTAGTGATAGTGGTGGTACTAGTAATAGCAGTAGTACTAGTACTAATATTAGTACCAGTAGTAGTATAATTGAAGTATAAAAGTTAGTATCAGTAGTAGCAGCAGTACGATCGCAGTAGTAATAGTAGTGATGGTAGTAATAGTAGTAGTAGTAGTAGTGGCAGTAGTGATATAGCAAATGTGAAAAGTTGTAGTGACAGTAGTATATAGAAGTGAAATAATAGTAGTTGTCGTCGCAGCAGTGGTATTCGAATCACAACGGTATCCCAGTACCAGCGGCAGACTTGGGAAGGGTAGTGGTCAGAGTTGCGGTAGGTGCATGAAACGCAGTCGTCGCAGTAGTAGTAGTAGTAGCAGTAGTAGTAGTAGTCGTAGTACAAGTACTAGTACTAGTACTAGTATAAGAGGAGTAGGAGTAGTAGGAGTAGTAGTACTAGTGTAAGAAGTATATGAGTAGTAGTAGTCGCAGGAACAGTGAACGTGACAGCAGTATTCGCAGTAATATATATATATATATGTGTCTGATAATCTATAAAGGCGATGCACACATACATATATATGTATATATACATATGTAGGATCACATACTAATAGCAATAACAGGTACCCCTTGTGGGAGTTGCTGCTGATGTTTCGTAACCGTAGAACGAGTAACGGAAATAAGGTGGCCGTCAGGTGGTGCTCGACGTTTCGTTCGTAGGGAGGCGCTCCGTTGTCAAAAATCAACTGCGTTCACCGTGGCAGAGTGGAAGGCAGGAGAGAAAGCGATGGCAGCAGGATGCGGGGGGGTCCAATTCATCTACAAGTGCGACAACTCTTGACTACTGCAGGAGTCTCCGGTCGCAGCAAAGACGCGTAGTCGTCGCCGTTGCGGGAATGTCGGAAAAAGAATCCGGGAGCAAGCAGCAGAGCAGCAGGGACATGAAAAGTCATTCAAAGAGAAAACTCCAACGAGAGGCAGAGACGGAGATAGAGGAGCGAGAAAAAAAGTGGATGAGCGTCCTTGTGGCCGCGTCGCTCATGTCTGTGCTGCGGCTGTCGCTATAAATCTTCCGACAATATCGCCGCTTCTGCTGCACACCTTTTTTGCTGCTGCTGCTGCTATCATGTCGCGCAAGCGGGGCATCCGACGTGTGATAGCTTCTTCGTTGCTGCTGTCGCCTTCCCAAGCAGCACTTCGAATTTCTGCCGCTGGAACAGGCACCCCACGTGCAGCTGCTGCGGCTGTAATTCAGCGAACGCGTTGCTCACTGCTGCCGCTGCTAATAACATCTCGGCGTCAACACAGACGTCTGTGAACAATTCCACCTACAGGAAAGCCGTGCGCTTATACGTATATACGCAACAGTGTTGGACCGACAACTGCTGCTGCTTCTCGCGTGCAGTTCAGGACTCGGCTGTGCTCATTCCGCGCCCACTGCTGCTGCTGCTGCTTTTCTTGGTGACGTCGCTGCTACACTTCACTTCTGCTGCTGCTGCTGCTGGCCCCGCACAGTCACATTGTCCCGCTTGTAGACTCTGTCTGCTGCTGGCGCCGCCTGGTTCTCTGGGAGATATCAAAACTGCTTCGACGGCTAATAACAGACTCAAACCCAGACACGAGTCTCGCGTACGGGACTGTAGCTGCTGCTGTCACCCCACACCCGCCTCACATGTGTGAGTCTTGCTGTTGCAACTCTGTGTCACCTTCTCGAGTCCTTGGTCTGCGCGCCTCCTCAGCCCCCTCCTGCTGCTTCCTTCCTGCCGTATGTCATAGCGGCCCTGCCCTTTATTATACCGAGCGTTTTTATTACTGCCAACGTGCCAGTATTGGTTGAAGAAGAGCAAGAGGAAGGGGAAGGGAACCAAAGACGAGAAGGGAGAAAAACAGAAAAGAAGACGGGAACCCGGCTGTCGCCCCTCTGTCTTATGCAAAGTCACCTAGTAGGTAGTGTCTGGATAGTCCTTTGCCGCCCTACACAACGAGCCTACATGTGTGAAAAATTGTCTCTGCTACTGAAACGTAGGGGAACGAGGTCCAGCAGAGGAGAAGAAGCTGTTCCAGCGGCTGTGCATGCACCGCGGAAGCACGGGGCGGGAGGGAGAGGCCAAAGACGAGCAGCAGCTACACGCAGCATGTGCGACTGGAGCGCGGTGCCAGGAGGAAAATAGCAGCCGCGCGTAGCCAGAAGAAATATGAGATTCAACAGGGCAGCAGCGGTGTGCAGCGCGCACGTTTATTTGAAACGAGAAGGCCGACCGGAGGAAGAGGAAGGGGAGACGGATGGCAGAAGCAAAAGAAAGATACCAAGACTCCTTTAGAAGGGGAAGAGAAAGACGAGAAAATGCGAGTGACGGGCAGGAGGAGGCGAAGAAAAAGGCATAACAGAGAGGGAGGAAAAGAGTAGTTTTCACGCTCAGGACAAGTCGAAGACGTGGACAGAGGGGAGAAGGAAATGGCAAAAGGGCACGGCTGGACGACGAAACGGGGCCGTTCCTGCTGCTGGCGCTGCAACAGAGAGCTGACACACACAGAAAAGGCAGGGGAGAGCCAGAGAAGGCGACGACAGCGGCGCAGCAACGGCCGCAAGGCGCAAGAGATAGAGAGGGGAACGGCAAGAAAAGGAAAGTGAGACACAGAGAAGGAGAGGGAGAGAAGGTGCTTCACTGCAGCGACAGCAGCCACAAAGACTGTTCGTACGCAGAAGGAAAGGCAGAGAGAAGAGAATACCGGGAGGACGGAGGACAAGAAAAGCAGCAACAGGGAAGACATGTGACCACGGGAATCGAGACGAAACAAGAAAGACGCAAGAGCTGCGCAAGGAGAAGGAGGAGGAGCGGATAGCCCCAGGAAGAAAAAAAAGTCGGTTCGAGAGAGGAGCTCAAGCAGCAGCCCCGAATGACTACGAGGAAAAGGAGAAGGAGGAGGACGCAGCGGTGGAGAAGCAGCAGCGACCGAGGACGCAGCCAGACACGCAGGACCTAGCAGGAGCCACAACAGCAGCTCGCAGCAGGCGAGGACTTCTTCTCAGCAGCAGCAGAAACAGCGGCAGCAATGGCAGGGTGCATCAGTGATGGTTCATGTGAGGTGCCGCAGGAGCGTCTAGGAGGAGAGGCTAGCAGACAGAGGAAGAGGGAGGAAAAGGCAGCCGCAGCAGCACGCAGGGACACGGCAGTGGCGATAGTGGGGAAACAAGGCGCCTGCAGACAGGAAGCTACAAAACAACGAACATAACGCGCGATGAAGCAGCATATATACATATATATATACGTATATATTGTGTGTGTTTGTATGCGTATACACAATGGATAGGCAGCAGCTTCTTGAAGCGAGGGACTCGTCTGAAATCTCTAGCTAGATGGGATATGCGAGAGATACACGTGCAAGTGCATGCGAAAAAAATATTGAAGGTAACGTACCGTAGCGACCCGGAGGCGAAGACCTGCTTCTGTCCCTGCTGCGCGCTCCCTGGTATCCGACAGCAGCTGCTGCAGCTGCAACAGACATGCGTGCACGCACAACAGCAGTGACTGCCATCGAAACAAAGCTCGGACCGCAGCAGCGGGGATGCAGCAGCACAGCAGCGCAAAGCAGGGGCGCCGCAACCCCAGGGACAGCACAAGCAATAGAGGAGGAAGAGAAGGAAGAGCAACGGATGTGCGCGACAGCAGGCTGCGGCCCAGGAGGGGCAGTAGCGCACCCGTACCACAGCCCAACGTGACGGAGGCGCACCAGCAAAACGGGGCAGCTCTAGGGGCGCCGGCGAGAAACAGCAGCAGCAGCAGTTGCCACATCATCGGCAATGGCGTCGACAGCAGCAGCGCGATTCCAACAGCGTCAGGTGTCCAGCGGCAGCAGCAGCGGTGGCCGCAGCGACAGCTGAACAGCAACAACACCGAGGGCAGCTGCGGCAGCTTTGCACGAGGAGCAGCAGCAGCAGCAGGTGTGCTGTCCTGCCCACGACGGAGCAGTTCTTTGTGTCAGTGAACCGCCAGCTACAACAAAAGTTGGTGCTAGATGTGCTTTCTTCAGAAACCCAAAGTTTCCTGTTGATTCGACCGCCATGCGTTCACCTAGATGCCGCACACGACAGAAACAAAGTTCAAGCGTACGTACACCAGGTCGGCGACCTAGTTGCCATCCCTATCCTTAAGGTGTAAAAAGATAGAAAGCGAAGAAGCAAGAAATATGGAAGATACGTAGACGAAACAATAATGTGTGTACGTGTACATATACACGTGTCTGCGGTTGTTGATGAGTATCCGCTTCAGACCACAGAGAGAAACTTGCTGTTGATGATCTAACGTGCAAAGCCGAACAGCAACAAGACACTTTATCCCGACCCGACGCGTGCCCAGCGGCGCAAATATACACATATATATATATATATGTACACGCATGTATACATGAATACATATTTGTAGAGAGATGGCCAGGTTCCTAAGCACAGACCTACGTGAATTCGTGCGGGTGGAGCCGTGGAGCAAGCCGCGAGGCGTTTCTGATGCGTAGTGTGATGCGGTACCGGAAGACGTCTGTGTCTCGCTTCCTCCATTTACAGTGAGAGACTGGAAGACGCACATATATATATATACACATATCTACATATATAGAGAGAGACACAGAGGGAGAGCGAGAGAGGCACATCTATCAACACACATACACATATATATATATATATATATATATACACAGAGAGAGAGACGCAGATACATATACGCATATATATACATATATCTATACATAGAAAGAGAACTGCATATATATAGAGAGAGAGAGGCATACACACACGTATATATATGGGTGGGGTCGTAGGTAAAGACAGACGTGTTGTCATGCGTGTAAAATCGTAGAGAAAGCTTCAAAATACAAGACGATGAGATCTCCCTCCCAAAGGAGAGAGAGAGACGCAGTGACTCAGAAACCGTCGGACGTGTGTTGGAAGAGTTCCTACGTGCAGGTCTCTTGATGCTTCACGTTTCTGCTACACCTTCCTCCTCTAGAGTAGAACGCATCCCTACGATCGACGTGGTGGGACTACGAAGAATATTTATAGACGCATGTTGCTGTCGGGACGCGTTCGACGTCGGAAGATACACGTGAAGATATGTACTCGTAGAGACGGTTAGCTGCAAACAAGCGAAGAGGGGAACTTGCTGCTTATGAATACAAACGTAGAGCAAAGGGGCCTTGGGTCGTGGTGGTGGTGCTGCTGTCACTGTTCCTCCTCTTCGTCGCTTACCCTCAGTTGCTCCGTCCGGGATTGTCGGGCATCTTCACGCAGCAACCGCAGCTGCAGCAGCTCTGTCCCTTCCGCCAATTGAGACGCTGCTGCTTTTGCTTGCGTTCCCTGTTCTGTCTCTGGTAGTGCTGCTGCTGCCGCCGTGGATACTGCTGCGTGGGAGGTGCCGCGCAGCTGCTGTTGTTGGTGCGCTTGCTGGGCCCCGATTTCCAGCAGAGATGGCGGAAGGATGTTGTCCGCGCTGCCCTTGCGGTGGTGTGGTGCTGCATCTGCTGCTGGTTCTCTCTCTCCCGCGCCTGCTGCTGCTTCTGCGACGTCCGCGCCCGCAGAAAGAGCAGGCAGTCGCGCGCCCGCTCCAGCCCAGCGCTGCTGCCGGCAACCAGAATGGAGTGTGACCAACAAATGTGTGACGCGCTGCTGCTGCTGCTCTTCTGCGGGCGCACGCACATGCAGCTGCTGCTGGAGATGCTGCAGTTCCTCGGTGGCGGTCGCGAGCTGCTGATGGGCGCGCTGCAGGCTGAGCGTCAGAGATGAAGCATCGCGTTGCAGAGCACCAATTCTGGCTTCGTAGAGGCGCGCGGCTTCAAGCAGAAGCCCGTCCTGGACAGACGTCGCCGCAGCTGCTCCAGTACCTCCGGCTGCTGTTGCAGCGCTGCTGCTAGCAGGGAAAGCAAGTGTTTGCAGCGTGCGCTGGGCCCGCTGCTGGCGCTGCTGCTGCTCCAGGAGGAGGCTCTCCAACCGCTGCTTGCTCTTCTCATTTTCTCTCTCGCGATTGTTGAGCTCGTGCTGCAACTGCTTCTGTTGCCGACGTGCGGCTCGAGCAGCTTTCTCTGCTGCCTGCAGGCGCTGCTGCAGCTGGCGCTGCTGCACCTCCGTTGTCGCTGCTCTCGCCGCTGCTGCTTCCAGCGCCGCCTCCCGGCGGCGAAGAGTTTCCACCTGCAACAAAAAGCAGCTCCGCACCCCACAAGTGAAAAGACGGGTCCAGGAACATACCAGCAGCAAAACGACCGCCGCTGCAGCCGCCAAAATTGCGACGCAACATCAGCAACAGAGCAGCAGCAAGGCAGTAGCCGCCGCGTGGCACTGGCAGCAGCAACAGCAACAGAGCAGAGGCATTCCAGCCGCGTCAGCAGCACAGCCGCGGTCAGCTCCACGGCACAGGACGGCGGTGCCAAGAATCAACGCTTTGTTCTTGAGTAGCACAACACCTCGAGAACAACGGCTTGCCAGACACAGCTGCAGGAGAGGAAATCCTTGCGGCAATATTCTTCCACTTGTGCCATAAAAGAGACATTAACACGGATATATATTTCTATATAGAAGCATCAACTATCAGACGTCTTCGGCTTCTACACCCCCGACGGTGAAGACCTCGAGATACAAGCAGGCGTACGCGTAATTCTACACACACCTGCGCAGCGTCGCACACACCAGTGCACAGACACACACGTTTACATACATATGTGTATATATATATATATATTTACAGACACACGTGTTGATACACCTTTATGTACACATATGTATGTATGTACAGACACGTGTGTTTACATCCATACATGTATACATATACATGTATACGTGTGCAGCGCAGTTCACACGGCTCCCTGCAGCACAAGTTCGGGTAGCAGCTGGTCACTCTGCTGCAGCAAGGGCGGCACCACAGCAGCGTCACGGAGACAACGGACGAGCAGCACCAGTGTGTGCTGCTGCAGGTGCCCAGCTCCAGCGCGTGCAGAACCAAAGCTTCCGTATCTTTACAGAAAACGACCGACGGAGGTGCTGCTGCTGCGGCCCACACACAGCACCGCTTTCACATAATCTGCGCGCAGTCGCTTGTATCGCGGAGAAATAGAGAGAACAGCAGAAGGCGAAGAAACGTTCCATCACCATATTCACGCATTCCTCTCTGCGGTAGGAGCTGGACAACAACTGCAATTCTTCCGCAGTTCCACCGAGACAGGAGCAGTGCTCTTGCGCCAGCAGCAGCGTCGCAGTCGCCCGCACGCCGGGCAGGTAAAAACGAACGTGTCGCCGCGCGCTTCTCGATGAAGAACCATCAACGCCCACCACCTTTTTCCTGCCGCGGCGTTCTCGCAGCTTTCTGCAGTCGGTGTTCCAGCCTGCCACTGCTCTGTGCGTGCGTATGCATATGTAGACGCATGCTATCTGTCTGCAGAAGGAAGCGGCGCATCTGTATGCAGACGGGTGGATTCTGTTCTACAACGTGTGAAAAACAGGTGCGCGGGTTTTGCACAGGGGAAGATCCGCGCAGCAGGCAGACAGTCACTCTGGCTTGCGGAGGCTGCAGCAGCACGGTGCCCCGTGCCCCGGTGCACGACGCTCGCGGACGCAGCGTCACCTGCGATACGGAAGGAAAAAACGAAGAGGAGGAGGAGGAGGACGCAGAATACGAAGCCTGTCGCTGGCAACCGGAGGACGGCTGCGGGTGGCTGCGCGCTGGGCGACGGCCAAAAAGCGGCAGTGGCAGCAGCAGCGGTGACTGCAGACAGAGGACTTCAACGGCCAGTCTGGTCGGCACATACTCGCAGTTACAGCAGTGGCGAAGCAGCGGCAAAGGTAGGTGCGCGTCCACAGACGTGTGCGAGTAGTATATGATGCCTGGCACTCAGCTAAGACTCCGCCAGCTGATCACCCCTGGAATCAGACACATGCTAGAAGGAGACGTAGGCACACGACGAAGAGGGGCCACAGCAGCTGGAGAAGCAAATGTAGAGAAGTTGCGGCCACTGGACGAAAAGCAGGAGGACAGAGAAATCGCGGTGTACGTCGAAATTGGTGCCTTTGCAGCCGCTGCTGAAAGAAAGGGAACTGCAGGAAGTCCGGACGTTGGAGGAGCCGTGTCGCAGCAGAGAGGCGATGCCTCGATGGAAAACGAGTAAGTCAGCAGAAGAACTGCAGTAGTCGTGGACTAATTTTAGGGAAAAGTGTTGCAGTTGTAGCGAAGGCAGTATCACAACAAACCACGTCGCGAGAACACGAGGGTCATCAGCAGGAGGAGAAGAGCAGATGTACCTGCTGCTCGAGGGCTTCGTTATGATCTCTGAGGACCGCGCATTTGACCTTGACCGTTGCTGCTGCTGTGGCTACCCGTCGCAGCAGGACCATCTGCTCTCCCCTTCTTCGGTAGGCGTCCAGGAGCTCGTACAACCGGTTCGCCATTTCCTCGAGAACGCGGTGTATGTACACGTCCGCAGCCACTGCAGCTTCTGTACCCAAGTCCGCTGCCTCGTCTTCTCTGCCTTCCTCCTGTGTTCCTGCTGCTCCGGGCCGTCGTCTTGCTTTGCTGCTAATAACGCCGCCGCTCCCCACACCGCCGCTGCCGCTCTCGGCGCCGATGCTGCTGCCGTCTGCGTAACAGCTACTGCGGCTGCTCTCCAGCTGGCTGTCGCTGCGGCTTCTGCTGTGTCGCTTGCTGCCACCGTTTTTGCGTGCTTCGTGGGCCTTTGTGTCAGCAGCAGCGGCAACGAAGCCTTCAAGACCCTTCCCCTCCTCCTCTGTGTGGGGTGAGGAAGAGGCAGCAGCCACAGGCACAGCAACAGCAGCAGAGCAGGTTCGCGACATCCACGCAGGCGACGCTGGTCTTTCCCCCGCGTCAATACACCGGAAGCCGGCAGCAAGGAGCTCTTCGTTTAACACCTGCAGCATCGTCGCGAGTCCATCTGCGTGCAGCAAGTCTTCATCCAGTCCTCGTTGACTGCCGCTGCCCCTTCCCACTGCTGCTTCCTTCGGCAGCCGCATAACCGTTTCCCTCTGCTCTTCTTGAACACTTGACAGTCGGCGCCCTTCTCTGCCCTCCTGGGGCTGCCGCTGCTCGGCCTGTGGCTCCTGCCGCTGCAACTCCTTCTCGATTTCCTGCTCTCCCTGTCGAGCAGTCCACAAATGCTGCTCTTCCCTTGCGTGCCCCACCTCAGAACGACCGTACTGCTGCTGCTGCTGCTTTGGCTGAACTGGCTGTCCCTCCTGCTCGCTGTCCCAGTCCCGGTCCAGAGGGCGGTGTTGCTGCTGCTGCGGCTGCTGCTCTTCCTGAAGCTGCTCTCCCTGCGGCACAAGGTCACACTGCTGACGCGAAGACTGCTGCTGCTCCGATAGATGCAGCGGTTGCTGCAAGTGCTGCGGTCGCGTATGCTGCTGCTCTCCCTGCTGCTCTTGCTTCACGTGCTGCTGCAGTAGTGGCAACTGCTGCTGGATATACAGCTGGACCTTGTCGCTATTCGTATCTGCAGGCACAAAGATCCAGTACCCTCCTCCTGTTTTCGCCTGCTGCGGCTGCGGAAAACTCGACGGAAATGTCCCAGCTGCTTGCTGCTGCTGCCGCCAGCGCTCGTGCCTTTCCTGTTCCTCCGTCTCCACCAATTCCTCCTGTTTCGGTTGCTGCTGCTGCTGAACTTGCTCTTCCGCAGGCTGCCGCGCTGCACGTCTGAACGTCGGCTGTACGTACACCTGTTGCCACTGCTGGTGTTGTTCTTCCGCGCAATGGATTGTCTGCGCTTCGGCTTGCGGTTGCTGCAGGTGCAGCTGCTGCTGGTTTTGCTCGTGAAACAGGTGCTCCTCGAGCTGCAGCAGCCCTTCCTGGCCACACAGCCCCTGCTGCTGATGCTGCCACTGCTGCTGCTGTTCGTTTCGCTGCGCTGCCCCCAGCCACACGTTCCCCTGGCGCAGCAGCTGCTGCTGTGCAAAGGCTTTCTCCTGCACCGTCTTAGTCGCATGCTGCTCCTCACGTTGAACCATCACAGGAGCATCCTCATACTTTAGTAAGTCCTTCTGCCGCACCTGCTGCTGCTCGACAGGCTGCCACTGCCGCTGTTGCTGCAGCAGGTGTTGCTTTTCTGGGAAGGGTTCCCGCTGCTGCCGTGGCGAGACCTTCAATCCTTCTTCATCTACTTTCTGCCGAAGCTGCTGCTGCTGTAGCCTTTGCTGCTGCAGCTGTTGCTGCTGCTGTAGCTGCTGTTGCTGTTGCTGTAGATGTTGCTCCTGCTGTAGATGTTGCTCCTGCTGTAGATGTTGCTCCTGCTGTAGATGTTGCTGCTTTAGCTGTTGCTCTTGCTTTAGCTGCTGCTGCTCCTGTAGCTGCTGATGCTGCTGCAGCTGTTGTTGCTGCTGCTGTAGATGTTGCTGCTGCTGTAGGTGTTGCTGCTGCTGTAGATGCTGCTGCTGCTGCTGTAGACGCTGCTGCTGTAGATGCTGCTGCTGTAGCTGCTGTTGCTGCTGTGGCTGTTGTTGCTGATGTAGCTGTTGTTGCTGCTGTAGCTCTTGTTGCTGCTGTTCCTGCTGTAGCTGCTGTCCCTGCTGTAGCTGTTGTTCCTGCTGCCGTAGATGCTGTTGCTGTTGCGGAGAGGAAAACTGCCTCCACAACAGCTGGTGCTGTTGGGCGGAGGGAGACTGCGG
Organism: Sarcocystis neurona; assembly: GCA_000727475.1. Classification (NCBI taxonomy): domain Eukaryota; phylum Apicomplexa; class Conoidasida; order Eucoccidiorida; family Sarcocystidae; genus Sarcocystis; species Sarcocystis neurona. The sequence goes on along the minus strand of KL647289.1, from coordinate 2,883,087 downwards.
CTGCGGTGGCTGTTCCGCCCGCTGCTGCAGGGGTGCTGAAAAAAGCGGTTGTTGCAGGAGTTCCTGCTCCTGCTTCTGATGACTACCGCGCGAAAGGAAGAGCTGCGGCTTCCGGACCTGCTCCCCCTGTTGCAACCGCTGATCCTGCTGCGACCGCGGCTCCTGCTGCAGCTGCGGTTCCTGCTGCAGTGGCTGGCCTAATCGCTCACGCTGCAGTTGCTGCTCCCGTTCGAACTTTTTGTGAAGCTCCTCTTCGAACGGCTGCACGTGGGGTCGAGGCAGACGGTGACCCTGCAGCTCCTGAAGCTGCTGCTCCTGGGGTAGCTCTTGCTGCTGCTGTAACCACTGCTCCTGAGTTATGTGCTGCTGTGGGACCAGGTGCTGCTGTAATGGCAGCATCTGGCCCTCTGGCTGGTGTGCGTTCCGCTGCTGCTGCTGCTGTGCTAGGTGTCGGTGTCGTATCTGGTCTGGTTCTACCCTGTGCCGTTCCGGCGTCTGCTGCCTGCGTGGTCGCAGCTCCTGCTGCCCATCACCCTCTCCACAGCGCAGAGCTGCCGCAAGCAGCAGCGATTTTTTCTCGTAAGATGACTGCAGCAGTACCTGCTCTTCTTCCTGTTGCCGCTGGAGGGCGTCCACGGTCCCCCGCCGTCCTTGCTCGTCTCTGTTTGCGTGCCGCCTGCTTCGCTGCTGCTGCTCCTGCTGTTGTTCGGCTTCAGCGCTCTGTTCTTCTAGCATAAGGTGTGCCTGAGGGTCCCCCTGCTGCTGCACCACACCAGACAACGAGGGCGTGTTCGGCCCGGCTTCTCCTGTTGCTGGTCCTCCCTCGTTTGTGGGGCTGCTGCTGCGCCAATGTCGCCTCGGTGTGGTGCAGCTGCTCTCCGGTGTACGTACACCGGAAAATGTGGGGGCACCCTCAGATTCCGTTGCTGGTGCAATCAACGGGGAGCATCTTACAACGGCGTCATGCAGGCGACCAGCAGGATATTCACCTGCACCAGCAGCACTTCCAGCAAAAGCTGTGGGGTGCGGAGCAGAGAGCCGGGGACCACTGCAGCCGGTTACTTCTGCTTCAACAGCAGCAGCACTAGCGGGCGACCAGGAGGCTCTTGCCTTCCGCTGCTGTGGCGCCCGACGCCCGACGACTGTTGCTGTTGCGCATGCGGCAACAGAAGACATCGGAGAAGACAGCACAGAAAAAGGAGCCCCCGCCCCTTCACTCGACGTTGCTGCGTGCGCAGCCCCTGCTGCTGCACGGCTGTCGCCACTCCACAGCCACGTGCTGCTGCTGCTTTCACTGGTCAGGGAGAGCTGTCGAGAGAAACTACGCGCAGCAAAAGAGTCCCTACTACTGCTGCTGCACGCATACCCAAAGTTGGCAGTCTGCGCCAGGGAAGGTTGTGTGAGAACGGAGCACAGCGGACTGAAGTGAGAAACAGCGTCATCTTCAGCTGCTGCAGCACGAGCGCCCTCGTCGTCCGCTGAGGGAGCAGCAGCACGACCATCTCCTGCAGCCGTAGCAGCAGCAACAGCCGCCTCTAGCGTCGCACCAGCAGCAGCATACCTATCTGTTGCACCGAGACCGGGGTCGAGTGATGTTGCAGCAGCGCTGCAGGGGACAGCCACAGCAGCAGGAAGTGCATCAGCAGCTGCAAGACGGCTGCCTCTTCCGGTTCGGACAGGCACTTCTTCACAAGAAAGACGACAACGAAAGAACGGACTGGCAACGTCGGGTTGAGAGTTTGCTGCAGCAGCAGCAGCCGCGTTAAACAGGGAAACCGTCGCGGCGAACGCAGGAACAGAAGCAGCCACCGGGAGGGAGACGGAAGAAAGACTGCAGCAACGCAGAGGAGATGCCACAGCAGCAGCAGCAGCATTCGTGTCCGTAGAAGATGAGGACAGCGGTGCCGGAGGTGGTCCGCAGCAGCTGAGGGATGTATCCATACCCAAAGCATTCGCACTGCGTCGTGGCAGCTGCAGCTGGGGATGCAGAGATGAGTGCGGGACACTGATGTCTCCCTCCCTTGCTGCTGTTTGTCTCGCCTCTGCGCCTGCAGCAGCAGGCGCTTCAATCGCTGCAGGGGCAGCTGCAGACAATGAAGCAGACGCTGTTGCTGTCACCGGGGCAAACGGCGTGCCCCGGCTGCGCACTCCTGCACCGAACCCGGGTCTCCCGCTTGTAGCTGTTGCTGCTGCGGGCGACCCCCCCGCTGCGTCCGCACAGGTCCCTTCTTCTCTTGCTGCAGCTCCCCTACTTGATGCTACAGGATTTTCTGCTGCAGACGCTGCTGTCGCACCCAGCTGGAATGTCAGTGCCGCTGTCGACGAGCGTGCGGCTGCTCGTGGGGAGTTGACAACTGCTGCGGGGACAGCCGCTGCTGTTGAAGGATTTGACTCTGTCGCAGTAGCAGTAGCTTCTTCTGCAGCCCGCTTGGACAGCGGCAGGCGGAACACTTGCTGTGGCGAAGTGTTTGGACGAGCCACCGCAACAGTAGCAGCACTTCCGTTTGCTGCGGCGGATGCTGCTGCATCAGGCAAAAGCGAGTCTGCAGCAGCTTGCTGCTCGGCAGACACGAAGGGCAGGGGGGGATCCTGCACGTGTGTAAAAGTCAGAGATCTGCGGCTGCTGCTGGGTGTCAAGTCGCTGCTGCTGCCGCCGCTTGCGATTGTTTTCGGCGGTGTAGGAGGAGACGAGTGGCCGCCTAGTAACGAGCTTGCCACCCACGACGCTGTGCTGCAGTTGCTGCTTCTCTCCTGGTAACTACTGCTGCTACACTTACTGCCGCTGCTGCTGCCTTTGCGGCTGCTGCTGCAGTTCGAAGAGCTACTCAGAGTCGCAGGCGCTGCAGTGGCAGGCCGCGGGGCAGTTGTGTTGCAGCTACGCCAGACGCCCTTTCTATTTTCCAGGCTTGCACCTCCGTCTGGTCGTGCTGCTGCTGGAGGGAGCTGTTGTTCTTTCTGCCGCTGCTGCTGCGATAACTGCTGTTCCTGCTGCAGCACCTGCTGCTGCTGCTGGAACTGCTGCTGCTGCGACTCTCGCAGGTTCAGCAGATGCTCGCCGTGAGACTGTTCTTCTGGTTGTCGGGTCTGACGCTGCTGAAAGGGGGAGCGCTGCTTCCCATCTTCCTGCTGCAGTGACAGCAGACTGTCAACAAGTCGCCTTTGCTGCTGCTGCTGCTGGTCTTCAAAGGACTGTGCGCTCTGCTCTCCTGCAGAGAGCAACAACCAGCTGCCGAAGAGTGGATTGGACGAGGACAGTCGAGTGCCTCGATCGTCCCGTCTGCTGCTTTGCTGCACCCCCTGCAGTTCCTGCTCCGGGTGCCGCAGATGCTCACTCTGCTCGGCTGTGTGTACACCTTGCTGCGTCAGCGTTAGCTGATGCTGGTGCTGCTGGTGTAGCTCTCGAACAACCTCGTGCTTCTGCTGCATTGCCTGCTGCTGCTGCGGTCCCCTTTCCTGCGCCTCTCGGCCAAATTGCTGCCGTTGCCACTCCTGCTGCAGCAGCTGCTGCTCCTGCAGCAACCCCTGCTGATACGGCATTTCCTGCCACTGCAACCTCTCCTGCTGCTCGACTGCCGCCCTCGGATGCCGGCCTGCTGCTGGGTCCTCGCTCTCCCGAGATGGCGAAGAACACACAACTTCCTCGACCCGGGGCTGCTGCTGGTGCTGCGGCTGCAACACCCGACAATCAGTGCTGCTGCTGCTGCTCAGCCGAAGCACCTCTGCTGCCTGCCGCAGCAGCTGCCTCGAGTACAGAATTTGGTACGCTGCAGCACTTGAGGGGGTGGGCAAGCAGGTGCTACTGCCGCTGCTGGCGCGTCTAGCATGCGTAGGGCAGCTCAGCCGCAGTTCCGCCCACCTGTTCTCCTGCCTTTGCTGCTGCTGCTGCTGCCACTGTGCCTCACGCTCCTGCCGCCACCCCATAACACCTCGCTCTTCCAGAGTCTCCTGCTGCTCCCCTTGCTGAGTCATGCTGCTGTTGAACGGCCGGGCGCTCCCTACGGCTGCAGCAGCAGCAGCAGCGTTGTCTGCAGCAGCCGGACACCTCCAAGGCCAACTTCCCCCTCGTTTTGCTTCTGCTGCTGGTGACTCGTAGGCGGCGTGTCCGGCAGTCGGCAGCTGAGGCTCCGGAGGTGCAGAAAGACAACGCCGCCGCATGGCTGCTACAAACCCTTCCGCTCGCGCTCCTGCTGCGGCGCTTCCTGGTGCTGCAGCTGCCACCTCTGCTGCAATCACCGCCCTCTTCGTCTCTCTTTCCGGCATGCCTGAGACTGCTGTATGTGTTGCTGCGCCTGCAGGCGCTGTCCTTGCTACTACTGTTGTCCCTGCTGTACTTGTCCGTGTCCCTCCTGCGGCCCCTGACGGCCTCATGAGAGTTTTCGACCATGCTCTTGCTGCTGCGTCTTCTTCCTCAGCTGCTGCTGCTGCTGCCGGTGCTGCGACTGTTACTGCTGGCGGGACTCCTGCTAACAATCCTGCTGCTGCTGCTGTTTCAGCGACTGCCCGCGGTGACCCTGCTGCAGCGGCCGAGCAGGCAGCTGCAGCTGTGTCGCTGCCGAAGGGCTCCGCGTTGACCCCTCGAGCACTGTAGAAGCTAGCGCTGTACCGGCCGCAGCTGCTGTCGCCGTTGCTGCTGTTGTCATCGCCACTGCTGTTGCTGCTGCTGTGGCCGAGGCAGCTGCTCCTACTGGCGGGTCCGTCGCTATCCTTGTCCGCCCCTCCCTGGCTTCTCCCCAGCTGCCCACCACATAGTAGATGCTGCTGCTGCTCTTGTGGCTCTTCTTGTTCTTGCATGTGCACCTTCAGCCGTCGCTGCTGCGGCTGCTGTTGGTGCTGCTGTGGGAGCTGAGCCGTCAGGGGGGGGAACGACGGGATTCTCGGTGGGCCAGAAGAGCGTATGTGAGTAGGATGCCAGCTGCTGCTGCTGAAGGAGTGAAGAGACTTGCTGCCTGCTGTGAAAGTGTCCAGTGTTGCTGCGGTGCTCCGCGAGGTTGCCGTTGCTGCGGCGAGTTGAGAACGATGAAATGACGTTCCTGCTGCTGCTTTCTTTGCTGCAGCAAGACACCTTCCTCCCGCTGCTGCAGACTCCGCTGCCGCGGCGGCAGCGTGCCTGTCAGAAGCTGCTGCACCCCACAACTCTCCGCAAGAATGCCTCGCGGCTCTCCCCCCTGCGGCAGCAGCAGCAGCGCAACCACGGCGGCTACCAGCGAGAGCCGTCCCGACCTCCCCGCCGCTCCCTCGGCCACCAGCACCAGCAGCAGAAGCCCCACGCGTCGCAGGAGCCACAGCTGCAGCAGTAGGCAGCCAACTGGACACGGAAGCAGCAACAACAGCAGCAGCATTTGTAACGGGCTCACTGTCGTACATAGCAGCCGCAGCAGCGCCAGCAGGAGAGGCAGCGTCACCAGCGACAGGTTGATCTGCTCCTCCACTACGACTAGGTGAAGCATAATGCCTAGCGTGTCTCCCTGCGAGAAAGGCAGCTCCTCGGTTGAGTCGAACTGCGTCAAATGGCGTGTCGAGCTCGCTCAGCAACAGCGGTCCTCTCCCCGGCGTATTCAAACACTCCCTACCTGCGATGCAGATTTCTTCTGCTGTCGCTGCCGCCCCTCCTCCTGCTTCTCCTCCCTTCGCCGCTGCGTCTGTTTCTCCTGCTGCTTCAGCTGCTGCTGCAGTTGGGGTGCGAGCGCCTGCCGCTACATCGGTAACAGCTGCTGGTGCTCCGGTGGCACACGCACGAAGCCGTGCTGCGCCACTGTGGGAAGCAATCGACTGCCGCTGGACAGACGACGCAGAGAACTCCAGCAGCAGCTCTCGCTGCTCCTCCTTGACGGCCTGCAGCTCTCCTCTCTGCGGATGCTGCTGTGGAACCGATTCATCAGACTGCAGCTGCTGCTTTGCTGCTGCTGGTGCCTCTGAGGCTGTCACCCCCCGGCAGCTGCTGCAGCTCGTCCCTCTGCTCCTCTCGCTCCTGCAAGACTTGCTGCCATACGCGCTCTTGCTGCTCCTGCTGCTGCTGCTTCTGCTTCTGCTGCTGCTGCCTCTGCTTCTGCTGCTACTTCCGCTGTTCCTGCTGCTTCCGCCCCTGCTGCTCCCGCGGCTTCTGCTGCTGCCACAGCTGCCGAAGGAGAAGCCATCACCCCGCCGGAGCGGATCCAGCCGGTGCTGCGGCAAGGATACGCGCAGTGCTCCTGCCACCCCTGCTCCCCCTGCCGCTCTTAGTGCTCCTGCTGCGCTGAGAGCGAGTGCTGCTCCCCCGCTGTGTGAGAACGGACGAGGAGAAGCAGCAGGCGAGGAAAGAAGTGACGGCAACGGAGACACAAAGGGAGAGGAAGGAAGTTCTTCTGTCGCTTGCTGCTGCCCTTGCCGCTCGTCCTGCTGCTGCTCCTCGTGCAGCCGCTCCTCCTGTTGCTGCGGCCCCCTCTCCTGCGTGCCCTGCTGCGGCTCGTCCTGTTGCCGCTCCTGCTGCTGCCGCTCCTGCTGATGCTCTCGCAGACGCTGGAGCGACGAATTATCAGCAGCAGAACTGGGCGAGCAGCTGCCGGGCTGCCGCCACGTCGCTGACGCTGTCATTCTTTACTGCGACGGCCCTGACACAGAAGCAGCAACGGGGAGGACAGGTGCTGCAGCGCTGCTGGCTGCAGCAGCAACATGAACGGCAACATGAGCTCAGGAGGAAGATACGCAGCAGCCCTAATCTCAGCGTCTGCTACAGCAAAAAGACAAGGGAAGGCGACAGGCAGCAGCTGCTGCTGCTCATTTTGTCCTGCTGCCGCTCCTCGTCTGCCCTTGCTGCTTCTATGCTGCTGGTGCTGCTCATCCGCCGCCGCTGCTGCTGCTCATCTGCAGCCACCGTTGTTGACAGGGCACTGCTGTGGCTGCGTTGACCGTCACTGCTTCTTGTCGCCTGGGGTTGCTCCCGTTGGTTCCCTGCGATTGCTGCGGCCTCCGTGCTGCTCCTCCTGCGGTGCACGTGTTGCTCTGGTGTTGCAGCTGCTCCTGAATGGACGACTCTTCTGGTTTGTTGCTGCTGGTTTGCGGCGGAGACCTTCCGGTGGCGCGGCTTGACACGTCGGTCGCCGCTGCCGGAGCGCGCAACGCGAACGGCAGTACAAACTGGAGAAGCACCAGCTGCTGCAGCTGCTGCAGCATGGAGGAACCATGGGAGGCACTGACGAGGCGCCTGCTTTCATGCGCCTGCTGCAGGTCCTCCTGATGTCACCTATTATGCCGCTGTTGGTGCCTTACTTGCTGCTGCGGCTGCTTCAGCTCTTGGTCCTGTGCCCCTTCTGTTGTGCTTGCTTGCGCTACAGCTGCTTCTGCTGCTGCCTCGTCTAAGGCCACGCGTCAACAGCCCGCAGGCAACGCGGCAGGAGCCCACGTCCGTCTTTTGGAGTGTAAGTACACCCCAGTGCTCACTGCCTGTTGCTACGCACCGCAAAACATGCCCCCTCTGCGTCAGCACGTTGCCAGTGTTGCTTCACAGTTTTCTGCTACCTTGCCGTTTGCCGTCGCTGTTGCTGCGGCCTTTGCGTTCCGCTGAGTTGTCACTTCGTTGCCTCTTCCTCTTGTTGCTGTTGCTGCTGCTGGTCGCTGTTCGCTGCCGCTGCGGCGCTTGCAGGTTCGCCACTCCTCCTCTCGATTTTGCAACCGCTCTCTGCCCATAGCGGGAGGTCTGTCTAAGCTGCCCCCACTAACGTGTGTGCATCCGCTGCCGTTCCTGATGCTAGTGCTGGTGTGTTCCTGGTCCTGCCGACGGCGGCGCGCCTTCTGCTGTGCGCCGGCGTCTCCAGCAGCGGCGGAAGCATGTGCAGCAGAGGCGGCAGCAGTGGCGGAGTGCAGCCGCAACAGCGGCGCGGGGGAAAAAATGCAGCAGCAGCAGGAGCCGGCCCCAAAGCGAAAAGGTGTTGCCGCCGTGCAGTTACCCTGCAGTTGCTCTGCAGCAGCAGCAGCAGCAGTGTGACAGCAGAAAACCTCGCGCAGCCAAGCAGCACAGCGTCTCCAGCAGCACCAGCAGCACCCGGGGCGGACAGAGCTGTGCCAGGAGATGGGTATTGCACGCGGCAGCTGTACTGACGGGAACATGAACCGCAGTATTTCCACGGCAGCAGCTCCACGAGTAGCAGATGGAGCAGGGGCTCTCGAGTCAGCCGCACTTGGACGGCCGCAGGTGGAACAGTACTAGCAGCCACAGCATTTGCAGCAGCAGAGCAGCAGGAGCGCGCCAAGCAGCGGCAACAGCAGCAGCACCACCAGGTTAAGCAGTCTCGCACCAACAGCAGCAGGAACAGGGGACGCAGTCGCGCAAACGGCTGCAGCAACAGCCGGTAAAGCCAGGGGACCAGCACCGCCCTCGCCGTCCCGACCGCGGCTGGTGCGTGAAGAACACCACTGCAGGAGAGCAGCAGCGGCAGAAGCAACCGTGTGAAAAGACCGGCAACGGCACCAGCGGCGGGATCAAACGGATGGTGCTTCGCAGTACACGTAGGAGAGGTGGAGATACGAAAATTGGAGAGTAGACGGGGAGTCGCAGTGAGAAAGCAAGCAAAAGAAAAGAGGAGAAACCAGTGGAGGGGAAATCGAACGGCAGGGGCGGGAGATGACGAAGGTGACGAATTCCCGAGGAGGCCGTGCGGAAAGCAGAGGGGAGGGAGGACGCGACAGTGGGGGAGGTGGCGAAAAGGGGAACTGAATGAACTAAAATGGACGAGAAACGGCAGCACACGAGTTGGGGAGGGTCACAAAGGAAAATGCCAGTAAAATGTAGCAGAAGAAGGAAAAAATTCAACAAGACAGCTGCGGCGGGAACAGCATCAACGGAAAGCTGCACACTGGGTCAGCAGCCCAGCTGCCGCAGGAGCATAGCTGCAGCTGCACAGGGCAGCAGCAGCAGCAGTGGCAGGACACGCGTACGGCAGGAACACACCACCACTTGGACAGTAGTACAGGCTGCAAGACGACAGCTACAGCAAGTGCAGCAGCAGCAGCAGCGGCACACAAGAGAAGAAGCAGCAACTGCAGCAACGCCAGAGCAGCGGCAGCAGCAACACTACGACCGCCAGTGCATAGGGAGGACAGAGCCACCTGCTCGCAACTCTATACGACTCAACAGCAGCAGTGGTGCCCCTTAGCAGCTCCGAAGACAACTGTTGGTGCACTAATGGGAAAGATACTAGCGGCAGCCGCAAGGAAGCGGTATATCGCAGGAACAACGCTGAAGAATGTTGCAGCGGGAGCTGTGTATCATCGGTGCAGGTGCTGCGGCAGCGGCGGCAGCGCCTGCCGCAGAAGCGTGCGCCCAGGCGTGGCCTGCTGCGGCCCACTAGGGGTGCTCGTGGCAGCTGCTTGACGAGGAACAGCGCGACGAGCGGCAGGAACAGCAGCAGCAGCAGCAGGAAACAGCACCAGCAGCAGCAACGGCAGCAGCAGAACGCAGGCAGTCGCGAATTCTGGTGATCGCAGAATCCTCGCTCACCAGCAGCAGCAGCAGCGACAGAGCTCCAGCGCTCGCCGCGCAGAAGCCACAAGACATCTCTCGCGCTGTGCAGCTCCGCAACCCGCGACGGCGGCGGAGGCAGCAGCAGAGCAGCTGCACACGAGCCGCTTAGACACACAACACCGGCAGCAGAAAAAGGTCTTGCAGGGAGGCTATCCTGATTCTACGGTGGAGCAGACAAAGAGCAGAGGACGAGGCGCGTGTGTAGCAACAGGAGTCCTCGTGGCCGCAAGAATTATGGGGACCCCTGTTTTCGCCCGCCCTCTTGTGCGCCGTGCGGCTAGTCGTCAACTGTTGCAAAACAAGAAATATAGAAGCCTCCTTCGTGCAGGTGTGCTTGACAAATGAGCAGTCTGCACACCGGAGACCCACAAGACAGGCACGTGGTGTACGCTACTCGTGTTGCTGGTTCCGGTCCTCTGGCTTGCGCTGCTACAGGCGCTGTTCCTCCTGAAACCGCTGTTGTGGAAACGCTCTACACCTTCTACTGCTGTCGGTGCAACTCTGCTAGTAGCTGCTGCTGCACACGCTCTGCCTCCCGCTGGTGGTGCTGCTGTAGGTCCTGTGTTTTGCCAGTGATGTACCGCCTGTAAGAGCCAGAGTTCCTCTGCTGTTGGACGGGACGTGACTCACTGCTCCTGCTGCCATCCACAGATGCGTGGCGTCACTACTGCTGCGGTCGCTGCAGACAAGACTTCTCCTCCGCTGCGATGTGTGCGGCGTGCCTCCCGCGGCAGCTAGCACTACGGATGATGCTCTCGCTGCTGGTGCTGCACACACTCAGCCTCCGCTGCTGTGGCAAATGGTGTACCCCCTTCTGGTGCTCCATCCCAGTGGTACACTGTACTTCGTGCGACCGTGGCGTGCTGCGGTTGACGCCGCCCTCAGCCGCCTGCCACGAATGCCGAATTTGACGCGGCTGCTGCAACTCTCTTCATTTTGCTGCGAAAGACCTTAGCGCTCTTCTCTCCACTGGCATGTGGCCGCCGCTCATGTGCCGCCTGTTGCTCCGGTCAATGGACGTCTCTCGTCGTCCTTAAGCCACGACCGATGTGTGTGGTGGTGCTGGTGCTGCTGCCGTTCCTTTCTTCAGCCACCGGTGGGAGCCGCGATCCGTGGTCGACGTCAACCTGCTGCCGCTGCTGTCTTTAGCCTGCCTCCTGCTGCAGCTGGTGGCGCCCTTTCTGCTACTGTGGCTGCAGTTCCAGCCCTCGACAAGGTGCAACTGCTCAAGTGTTTACATAGCCTTGCTTGCCTTCAAGTGTCCCAACAGTCCGATGAGTCACGAGGAGCAATGGATAGTGAGGGCTGTATAACTAACACGGCAACACAAGCACGTAGAAATACACTGTTACACGACCAGCACTGCCAGGAGAACGTGTAGGGCTCCTGCTTGTGCACTTTGGATGTGGAATCGCAGGTTAGGAGCAGCAGGGCAGCCACAGTCGGCTGTCATACCTGCGCTCCAATGTAGTCCCTGCAGCAGGCGTGCAACGAGCACTGCAGCACAGCCAGGGAAGAACAATAATACTAGTGTCGCAAAAATAAGAGTACCACTGCACTAGTTATGGCAGTGTGCACTTGAATAACAGTGGTGTAGCTGGATGTAATGGCCGGTCTAACAACTGTAAGAGTGCTACGAGTGGTAGGAGTTTCAGTGTGACCAGGATTGGAGACAGAAGCCGCAGCAAGACGAACGATAAGAGAATGCGTGCGAAATCAGGAGTACCAGGGGTAGTAGAAGAAGCACCACGAATATGAGTGGTAACATATGGAGCGAGACCGTCCGTACGAGCGGCTCCCTGCCGTGTGCGTGTAAAGGGGAATCCATCTGTTTGTAATTACTCTGTATGAAAGGATACGAGCATGTGTGTGTCTTGTAATGGAAGAGAAACGCGACCACCCATGTGGGTAGTGATCCACCTGATATATAGGTGTGGAGCTTCACGCATAAGGACGCGGCTCTAATGCGTGTAAGCATATAGGTGCGAGTGTGCGTAGAAGAGTAAGCGATGTCCGACGACGCAAGCGTCTAGTGCTCGTAGACAAAGGTGTTCACTTGCTTATATATTTAATGAATGATGTAGTACAGACGTATCCGCATTTGCACATATACATATTATGAGTGCGCGCGTGATCTTTCTCAGCACTGCATTGCACCGATAGGTTCACGATAATGTGTAGACGCGTGCAGACCGCAAACACTTTCGGTTGAAGTGCGGAAATTCATTGTTTGTAATATGCGTGTGCACGTTAACATTAGCGAGAAGCTACAAGGAGTCGTCCGTACGCATCTTTTTAAACGTGCGCCGGGTTACACACATTGACCTGCGCTCACCCCATGAGTGTACAACCAGGGATCTGGGCGTGCGAACCTTCTGCACCTCTGTTTGACTGTGCGACTTGCTGCTCACGTACATGAGGACACATACGGACAGACCCTTTCGTCAAGAATATACCATGGGGTGTATCCTTGTGTGAACAACCTACAAGGTGGCAGTGTAACCGCATCCTCTAGACTGGCAGCGGGAGCACGCAAGTCTACTAGACAGTGTGCACCCACGAGTATACATATTCGGGAAGCTCGGGTGTGTATATTCGAAGGAAGTATCGGTGTGCACACAGATGATAACGTGCCGCATGTACGTGTGCGTGTAAGCACACCGGCGGGCATACCTCTGCGTATGTATATATATATATATATATATCGTATACTACCGTCGTGTCTGTCCAATGAATAAAATGGATAAAACATTCAGTTGCCTTTGTTGCTGGTGTTGCTGTCGCCGCAGTTTTTTGATGTTCCGCTGGTGTTTTCCCTGCTACAACAGCCACCATTAGTGCTGCCTTTCTGGTGTGGTGAAGCTCTGGCGCGACAAGATCCCACGCACAAAAATTGACGTATGTGTGGAATTTGCGGGCACAGTGAGCAAGGACAGATCCGCTCTACACACAGGTCTATACCTGTGGAAAAAGGTAAGAAGATCGTGAAAAAGAGTATCTGAAGGAACCAGGTCAACCAACTGTGTGTGCAGACCGGCACAGCACTGAGGAGAGTGGGGAGAGGGAGCAATTGCCAGGGGGACCGGAGGAGAAAGAGAAAAACTGACAAGGTAACCTGCCCGTCACTGTTTCTGCATGCGTGTACAACTCAGACAACCGACAAATCAGATTTTCCCCGTATGCACAAGGGACGTCAACACGAACAAGTCAGTACGGCGTGCTGACAAGCAATTGATCAACCACTTGGAGGACAGTCAAGGACGTTTCTCAAACCGCTGTAAAATGTGTACACACCCATATTACCCGACATGGGCAGGGAGAGAGCTCTAATCGCGGTCTTCCTACTTTTCATCGATGTCTGCCCACCGTCCCTTTAAGGCAGGTTACTTTTTATGCTTCTGTAGAGTAGAACACTGTATCCCGTGCACGTTTAGAGGCGCCGGTACCTGCAGAGGGAAAAAGGCGTATTTTTCGTATTTTCAGTGCCAGACGCACCGGGGTGCACGGCAAATAGGATGGTCACCTATGTGCACACTGGTACATAGAAGAGCTCATCGCTGAATGCGAACAGCACGCAGGCGTAGCCCTACATGGATGGGGAATTCCACTGAACGTCTAGTGCTCAACTTGTGGATAATGAGGGTCGCTGCCTTGTAAGGAAGTGGGTAGCAAGGTATGGAGATGATGTTATACAAGAGGATCGCGCTGAGGGAGGTTTGAATGCTGGAAATGTAATAATTGTTCATAAGCGTATAGCGCACTACAAAGGTTGGATGTAGGAATCCAGCATAATTCGCCCACACGGAAGTACTGACGTACTTTCAATGCCACCTACGCAGACGTTGATGCATATTTATTTGAAAGAGAAGAGACGGTAGGCTACACGGGTGCGAAGGAGTTGCAGTTGAGACTACGAATGCGTGTGAATGTAAGTCAGCCACGTTGGCACCCGCGCGCAGAGAATCACTTGTGTCTATAAACGCTCTGAAGTTGCAATTATGTAGGTGCGTCGAGCTGTGATCGTGTATGTACAAAGATGCGGTAGCACTTTGTCAAGACTTTTCCTGTCAGGGAACACAAGGAATGTCACCTGACGAAAAGCCCACCTATTTACACGTAAAGAGGAAGAAGTTGCAACCGAGTGTAAAGGTTCGTGCTCTTCAAGGTATTTTGCCTCGAGCTGATAGCGTGCCAGGTAGTACACTCACAACGGTGTTCACCTGCTATAACTCATCTCCTCTCACACGTAATTGCTCTTCTTTCCACAGGTGTTGCACGGAATAGCAGGATCGAACGGGCGTTGCCAGTGTTCAGCCAATCGCACTGGTGCGTCGGAAATTCATCTCTAGCAACACGTCTTGGCAGCCACAGGGGTCAAGCGAGGACTGCCAATCTCACGTTCACCCCAGCGCCACACGCTGCAGCAGCAGCAGCATCAGTCGACACCGCAGTGGCAGGGAAGGCCGGTTGTGGCCCTTCACGAGGAGAAATAGTAAAGAACAGATGCTGCGGAGAAGTCGAAGAACGGATGGGGTCTGCGGCGCCCAGGGCGGCAGGTGCACAAGTTCGAATGAGCAAAGAGAAGTCAGCAGGCATGCACCACCGCCAGGAGCAGACCACGTAGCGGAGGACTCAGAACGAACGTAAAACACAATACGGAGACAGACTCAGCAGCATCCTGCGCAGCACACACAACGCCAAGTGATACGCCGCAGTATCAACGTAGGCGGCTGTCGAGCCTTGCCGAAAGTGAACTTCGATGTTAGTATGCGAGGACGCGTGTATATATATATATATGCATAAGCACTACTGTCTTTGCATCTTCGTGTATGCGCGTATGAAAATGATATATATATATATATATGTACACATGTGTATATGTATTCGGTCCAAATAGAGGTATGGGATGTATAGATGGGACCTCCGCTACAGCACTGTAGTCCCACAGCACTGGGTGCAATTGACGGTGGAGCACGGGTTAGAGAGAAGGCACGGCGAAAAAGTCACCTTTTACGGTAGTGTTATGTTAGCGGCAGCAACGCGACCCGCAGCAGCAGGTGTCTCCGCAATAGTAGCAGTTGCTGGTTCACTCCCATCAACGTTAGCACCAAGATGGGGGGGCATCTTAAGCGAACGCACGGTGGGAACAGTAGCAGAAGTATTCGGAGCAACAGCAGCGGTAACAGGAGCAGCAGCAGAAGCAACAGCTGCAGCAGCAGAAGCAACAGCTGCAGCAGCATCGCCTGCGACCCCAGCATCATCGATAGCATAACATTGGCGCCGTCACCGCTAGCACACTGGCGTGTTCTCATGTTAGACGTAGGGCAGCAGCACGCTCAGAATGAGAAAGAAAGGCGGAAATTTTGGCAGCAGCAGCAGCAGCAGTTGCAGGTGTAGTAGCAGCAGTGGGACAGCCGAGTACCAGCATAAGCAGCAGCAACAGCGTCATCAACACGACGATGAAGAAGCCGACGAGCAGTTGCAGCAGTCTACAGATTAATAACAATGGGATTTGTGAGTGCTGCAGTTCTTCGTCAAATAGGCCACTGATGTGTACCAGCATCTCTTCTCTGCGTGTCAACAGCAGCCGCACCTACACCTGCGGCAGCGTCCTCTTCGGCTGCGCCAACTTCCCCTGCAGCGGCAGCCGCATCACCCTCAGCTGCACCACAAATATACCAGGAAGGTTTGATTCACTTGTCTTTTTACCAATATCGATATCAAATTCGTCATCGTGATGACTATAAATCCTGTTGTGCGTGCAGGATGCGGCGCATCGCGACCGCCGCGCTTGTGGAGCACGTGGAACAACAGCGACAGCAGTGCGAGTAAAGGCAACAACAACCCAAGCCGCAGTATCGTCAAAATAATACGGTAAGGACGGTTGAACTCGGCAGCTGCCCCAGCGAGGACAGTACTACCAAAATCAGCAGCACACCCCGCTGCCGGAGCGGCAACTCCGAAGCAGGCAATGGCCCGACGCCGTGCGCAGAAGCAGCAAGCCGCCAACCAGGGGCAGCAAAGCACCTATGTCACACGTTACGAGCAAATGGTGCTTCGCCTGTGTCAAGGCAGCAACAACAACGCCAACAGCAGCGACAAGACCAACGGCAGCGACAAGACCAACAGCGTATCGGTTGACCAAAGGCCGCACCAGGAATCGCAGTCATGTTGGCAACAGCAAGACAAGCGCACGAGTACTAAGACAACGGGAGACGGACGACTAGTCACGCCAGCAGCAGCAAAGCAGATGAAGCGACATCAGCCACCCTGTACGTTTCGACAGCTGGACACCAGAGAAAAGAGGCTTAGCAGTCGCAGGAAAGGCTGCAGCAACATGGCATCGGCGGGAAGACCCGTGTGTGGACGGGGGGTGGTGTTGGTGGTGGAGGGAGGGCTGAAGCACCGGAGGGGGGTGGGGGGAGGAGGCGATCATCTGCGGCGGAGGATTTCTTCTCAACAGCGACTACTTTTCTTGCTTCGTCAGCGGCTGCTGCCTCCTTTTTCTCCCGCGTCACTCTAGGTTCTTCTCTCCCTGTCTCATGTTCTCCTTCCCTGTTTTCCGTAAGGAGTGGGGGAGGTGGAGGATGCGGCAGGTAAAGCCTCTCCCTGCATCCGCGCAGCTGCAGCGGACGCAATACTAAACTGTGCGGCAAGACCAGCATTTTTTCGTCCTTTTCTGCGGGAGTGAGAGAGGTCTAAAAAAAGAGTACAACATGTTTACCTTGCTTTATCTTCATGCTTCTTGCCCTTCTTCGCCCTTTCTCTCCCCTCCCTCGTATCAACGCGCACGCTGCGTTAGCACACAGTAGAGGAAGTGTGTGTGTGTGTGTGTGTCTGTGTGTGTATGTCTGTGTAGCGCCGCAACGTCGCTCCATTGTTGCCAGTGACATCTGAGCGACTAACGGCGGCCAACTTTCTCCCAGAGCGTCGGCGACTGCCTTTTGCACTTCTCTGGGCATTCTGTTCCCCTTCTTCTTACCGGTTTTCGTGTCTCATGTCCCCCTCCTTCCCCCGCATCCCGTGCATGTGCGTAGCTGCGCCCTCTCTCCTGCGAAGGGGAGCAGCGGAAGCGGCTGTGTGCTCCCCTGCCCATCGCGGCTCATAAGTACCACGCAGCAGCCGCACGAGACGAAGACAACTGCAGCAACAGCAGGGGAGGGCCGCTGGCACGGGAGGCGGCAGGCAGAAGACGAAGGCCGTGCAAAGAGACAGAGACATAGAGAAGCCAGGCACCCAGCAAACGCAGCAGGACGAGCAAAGGGCCTGCAGTTGATGGCCGACCCCACGTGCCCACGTGCGTCAGCAGTTAAGAGAACAGCAGCAGGCGCAGCCACAACACCAGCACCAGCGAGTTTCCCGTCTGCGGGGCTGGCAGCCCGCACGCCACCAGGACGCCGGACAACCCGTCTGTGATTCGCTCTGCAGCGACAGCAACGCTGCGCCAGCAGCAGGAGCGACAAACGACGCTGAAACAGGCGCGACCAAGCTGCAGCAGCACCGTCGCCTTGAACAGCACCACGCCGTTGTACAGCAGCAGCTTCTGTAGCAGCTCCACAGCACCCAGCAACACGTATCGTGCAGGAACAAGCACCCGTTCCTCCTGCTCCAGCAGAGCTCGATGCCGCCGCCTTCTGCTCTCCGACCCCTCCACCGGCCGTCTTCCTTGAAGTGCAGGGTGTCTGTGTGGCTTCCGCCCTCTTGCTATCGCCCTGTGAATGCCGCTGCCACAGCGCCCGCCCGGATCTCCGCTTGACGACGTGTTCCTTCGTATCCCTGCCTGAGTTGCTCTTAGCTGCTGCTGCGCGATGCATTGCTTGGCGGGTCGCTTTTTCTAGGCAAAGCTTGCTGCAGAGTCCACCCTGTTTACCTACCGTGTCTGCTCCAGATTTGAGATCTGCCCGGGACCCGCGAAGAAGACAGCCCGGCATGTGGATCACTTTGATTGGTAAGAGACGGCGCGGCACGTTCTACAGGGATGTACGGAGAGGAAATTCCCCCTTAGTAAACGGAAGCAGCCCCGTATGCATATGTGCGCCCACGCGGCAGCTTCACCTCGTGGCAGGGACGAGAAAAAGGCAGCAGCTGCTTTCTCGGCCTCTCAGATTCTTCCGCATGCACGTAGATCGAAGTGAAGCGCCCCCACCCTCCTCGCCGCAGGTCAGAGGGCTTGGCTTTCTCTCTCTCACAGGTGAACAAGCCTCCTGTAGAACCGGCCACCTGCACCAGGAAAACGAGAACAGCTGCCAAGACAAAAACGACGCGCCTCTGCAGGGAACGAGAGCGTATGTGGCCCTCCTCTACGTGCAGCAGAGACAGCGACTTCTTCGCAGGCGTACGTCTACGTGTGGATGCTCGAAGGACGTGCAGCTACTCAGGGGAGAACAGCAGCAGCGCGTAGTCGTCTAAGGGGCAGCAGGCGACAGCGCATTTCTCCCTTGTGTGCAAGTCCGCGGTGGAAATACGGGATGTCAGTAGAATAGGAGAGAAAGGGCATCCAGCGTCCCAGGAGAAAAGCAGTCCGAAGCTGCCTCTGCAGCAGCGCTCGCGCAACAATAGAGTTTCAGCTGCAGCACTCGCGCGGCTCTCGCTGCAGCGGCAGCAGCAGAAGCAGCAGTCTCGACAGATGGCAAAAGCAGCAGCAGCTCGTGGGCCCGCCCGTTGCCGGAAAGGCGCTGCTGGTAGTGGTGCTGCCACCCCACAAACAAGTGCGACTGCTTCAGCTGCTGCTGCTGTCGCTGCTACTGCAAAAGGGAGCAGCGATGCACAGCCGCGGAGGCAGCAGCCGACGCGCAAGCGTCGCCCATCGGCGCTGCAGCAGCAGGAGCAGGCACGCAGCAGCGACGGGCAGGACGCTGCTGCAGCGACGGCTTCTCCGCTGCGCAAGTGGGTGAGAAAAGACAGTGATCAGGAGCAGCGAGCCGTGCCGCAGTCCGAGCAGCAACAGCAGATAAGCGGCAGAAGCAGCAGCGACAGGAAGTCTTCTGCTCTGCGAGAAGCAACAACAGCAGCAGCAACGCAGTCTCTGTTCGAATCTGAGCAGCCTGGCAGCCCCACAGGTAGCACCCAAGGTGTAGCCACCGCCAGTCGAAAAACAGCTGCACCGCTTTCTGCACAACAGGATGGGAGCGCAGCGGAAGCAGCGTCTGCAGAAGAAGGTGAAGCAGCAGAATTGTTAACGGAGAGTGAAGCGGCATCGCCACCACCATTTCTGCAGGGCGAAATTGGAGACTCTGCCACCTCAGACGCTGCTGTCGCGTCTCCCAAGCGTACCGAGCTGCTGTCTCCCACACCCCCTCCTGACCGCGCAGACTCTCCTATGGCGCGAGGTCTGCTGCGGCGGTTCCCGCACTCCAACACGAGCTGCGTTGCTGCGGCTTCCCCTCTTGACGCCGGGGCTGCCGCGCCGTTTCATCCTCCGCTGCAGGCAGCACCAGGGACGCCAGCAGGCTTAACCGCTGCAGGGGGCAGCAGCAGCAGCAGCAGTCGGACGCCTCGGGCTGCAATCCCGCGCTTTCCTGCTCTCGAAGCTGACTACTCTTTTACGTCTTCTGCATATAATGCTGCTGCTGCTGCGGTTGCGGCTGCCGCTGCTGTAGGAATTCCTCTACTACCTGCCGCCCCCGCAACAGAAGCAGCAGACCTAGAAGCAGTCTCAGCCTCCAAGCGAGCAGCAGCAGCAGCGGCAACAGGGACGGAAGAGGGAGCAGCACCAAGCCGGGGAGAAGCATCAAGCTCCTTGTTGGGGGGGGAGAGTGCGGCAGCAATCCGCGGAGGCAGAGAATACTGCGCAACAACACCAGTAAAAGCTGGTGCTGCAGCAGTCACGGCAATTCCTACCACGCCTCCTCGTCTCCCTCCGGCCCCTCTTGCTGCTGCTGCCGCTGCAGCGTATCCCTTTTTCTCTCTCAGTTCTGCGGGAAGCGGCACCAGCAGCAGCGCAGGACTGCAGCAGCAGCAGTCGAGCAGCCTGCTCGCTTGTGCCGCTGCAGCAGCATACATGACGCACGTGCGCCCAACAGCAGAGGAGGAGGCGCAGGGACAAGAGCAGGCAGAGAGCAGCAGGAGCGCTACTTCTGCTGCTGGTGCAACTGCGGCAACAGCTCGACTCACAATCATCGGTACTGCCAGAGACGAGACACAGACTGGTGCTGCAGCTCCTGCCAGCGCAGACTCCGCAGCTGCTCTAATTGCTGCTGATGCTGCAGATCTGTCCCCGACTGCGGCGTCCTCCTTCGCGACGCGACAGCAGCAGCAACAGCAGCAGCAACAACAGCGGCGACCGAGGGACTCTTTTGAGTTTGCCTTGAGCGACGCTGCCGCTACTCCCTCCCCTTTCAGCCGCTCCAAGCGCAGAGACCGCCGCCGCTCGGATTTACGTGAAGATGGCCTCCTGCTGCTGCATCAGTCACAAGGTGAGCAACAGCAGCATCATGAGGAAAATATGAGCAACACGACCTTCTCAAACGAAGCAGTGCCGGCAACACCCAATAAGAGAGAAGAGCCCCGCATGACGAGCAGCTGTTTTGAGAGTAGCAGCAGCCGAACGGAGCGCCGAGAGCAGGTGCTGCCGCCTTGGGAAGAGTATGGGGTCTCTGCAAGCTCTCACGTATGGTCCCCTTTCAGCAGCCATCGCAGCAGTGCCGCTTCCTCACCACTCCATCTCACTCCTTTCAAAGAGAGGCGAGAGGACGTCGTCTCTGAGAAACAGCTACCGAGCAGCAGCGGCAGCAGCAACACCAGCAGCAGCGGCCTGAGCAGCAGCAGCGGTGGCGTGAGCAGCAGCAGCAATCCGAACGACTGCTTGCGCAGCAGCAGCAGGGTGGCCGCACCGATAGAGCTGCTAACAAGCGTGCACCTCAGCTTTGCTAGTTTTCTGTCCGCGTCGCCTGCGGCGGTCCTTTCAACGGCGCAGCCGCAGCAGCAACAGGCGCAGCCGCGTTGCTGGCCGCACTTCCTGACGGCTCTGGGCGAGGCGTTGTTGCAGGCGCAGGCGACGCAGGAGCAGGGCCGAAAGGAGGAGGATCGCAGGCGAAGCGGAGACGCAGGAGCCGCAGCAGCACTGGCGATATTAGGGTCGGTGGAAGCAGCAGGACTGCAGCATCTTCAGAGAGTCAAGCTTCCTCGCAATCTTCAGCGCCTGTGGACCACGTACAAAGCCCTGCGCTTGATCTTCGATCGTCTGCGGGAAACTGGACAGCCACTGCTACTGCTTCGTGGGGTGCTGCCTGCGCTGCGTCGTTTCAGCGTCAGCAGCAACAGCAGCAGCACCGAAATTGGAGCAGCAGGAGAACTCACGGGAGCAGGCGCAGCGACTGCAGCAGCTGCGTCGGTCCTCCTAACTGGTCTCGCTTCTCCTCCACCTCCTCCTGCTCCTCCTCCTTCCCCTTCTGCAGACCGAAGCAGTCGCAGCTGTTCGCCTTTCTCTTCGTCTGCGGCCCAGCGCAGCTTCTTAAGCAGACGAGGACTGGGACGCTGGGTCTCCAGCGCCACAACAGCAGCAGGAGGAGCAGATGGCGACGTGCTGCTACATGCAGAATTACAGAGACAAACACACCAGCCCCCCACGGAGACAGACATAGGGCGACTCATATGGCTGGCGCCTCTCCTGCTGGCGTGGCGTATGCGCAGAATCAAACGCAGCTCATCGAGCAGCAGCTCCGCTGCTGTTGCGGCTGCCCTGTTGGCGTCGCCACTTCGCAGGCGCCTCCGAGGGGACGAGGACGAAGGCCCGCCTTCCGCAGCCGCTGCAGCGACAGGACAGCAGCACGGCCTGAGCGCCAGACGACCCGCGCCGCTGCAGCTGCGGCAGCTCAACCCGAGCGACTGCAACATCGACGTCGAACTGAAGGAATTCGTGCTTCATCCTCCACCTATCCCCGCAGCAGCCACCCACGCTAAGGCTGCTGCCGTTGCCTCTGTCCTCCCCAACAGCCCCCTGGTACGCCCGCCGCCCGTGAACGCACCCGCATACACACAGGCCTCTCTGTGGATCTCTGCGACATTGTAGACGTATAGTTGTGGACTTGTTTGCAACTCGTCCGCACGCGGCTGCGTGCCTCCGCAGGCGCCTCCACACGTGCAGGGCGCAGCAGCGCTGGACACG
Source organism: Sarcocystis neurona (assembly GCA_000727475.1). NCBI lineage: Eukaryota > Apicomplexa > Conoidasida > Eucoccidiorida > Sarcocystidae > Sarcocystis > Sarcocystis neurona. Next base: position 2,861,485 of record KL647289.1, on the reverse strand, counting down.
TGGGGATATACTTCGGTGTGTGTGCGTGCATGCTCTTCCCTGCCTTGAGCGACCGCCAGCAGCAGCCGTTGAGAAACTGTTTTGTAGCAGTGGCTTACGACAGGTTTCCCGCAGGCGTCCCTGCGTCTCCTTTCCCGGGGAGGCAGTCATCCCTCTGCATCTGCTGCAGCATACGCATTTAGCAAAGAGACGGCGTACAGACCCGAGACAGATGGCTCCAGCCATCGCTGCGTCTGTCAACGGGGTGAACGCAGATATGTGCGTATGTAATTGAGCGTGTATGCCTACGTTCACCATCGCTGTCTGCGCATAGGGGGCGGGGGACACATATCAATAGGTGTGTGCTTAGGAACGTTAATATATGTGTCAACATATACTGTCGCTGCATCCTTTAAAGGAGTAATTATACATATATATATATGTAGGTATGCGCGTAGGCAAGTGAGGACGTATATCTACGTGCACTGTCGCCGTAGGGAAATATGTACGTGTACCTACGTGCACTATCGCCGTATTCGTTAAAAGGGTAAACATATATATATATATATAGGTATGTGCGTAGTACGTGAACGAATTCGTGTAGATCTATAGATATCTGTGTATAAAGGTTGGGCCTCTGTGTACAGGTGAGTCGGCCGCTAACACACTGCTAGGTAAGTACACGTCTTTCCTGTACACGTGCGCGGGGACGCCCAGCGCGTCACTTTCACTTCTGTTTTTCTCTGCGCTGCTGTTTCTGGTCCGCCAAGCCTCCTTGCGAACACGTGTCCTCTCGTTTGATTTCTGATGCGTAGTTAATTTCACTCTGGTCCTTTACGGAAACTCGCTCAGCAATGTGGACAGAGGGAGACGCGCGCTTCCTTCTCTGTACCGGACATGTCTCGACGCTTCAAACCCTCGCACTCTTGTTGCTGCTCCTGCTGCTGCTGACACTGCTGCTGCTGCGTACACCGCTGTTGTTGCTGCGTGTCCTGGTGCTTCTGCGTCGCGTCCTGCTGCAGCTGCACACGTGCACTCGTGGGTGGGGGCGCTGCAGCCGCTTGCAGCTCCGCTTTGAAGCGAAGGAACCCCCCGTGAGGGTTCGTATATATTGATGTAATTGTCACTGGTCCCATTTTTTTGCATGCTTGAACCCGCCGCCGTATATCTTGCACGTAGAGCACTTCTCGCTTTTTCCTTGGCGTGTTGGTTAAGTGATTTATATCCGCCTGATTCTGTGTATGTGGGGGGAAGCCGGTGTAGGGCGCGTAAAGTTTGTTGACGTTTGCTTGTTTCTCGCCTGCAGGGGTCGCTCGCAGGAAGAGAGCAGCATCCAGAAGTGCGTCTCTGCCGCTTGCGGAGTGTCCTTGTGCTCTGGGCCTTTCTCTGGCAACGGGAGTGGCTGCTGCAACAGCAGCAGCAGCGACGCGAGCAGCGACAGCGGCAACAGCAGCAGCAGCGGCAGAAGAAGCCCGAGGAGCAGGAGCAGGTGGGGCACGCGGAGACAGTGAAGGAAGCGTGGAAGAAACTGCTGCTTGAAGGAGAATGGGCTCACGGCTTCGATATAGAGAAAATTCCTTCACCACCAGAAAAAGAGTTACCCGACCTGCCTCAGCGCTGTCTTCTTCAGCAGGAGCAGCCGCGACGACCCCTTGGGTCCAGTCTTTTTTCGTCTTCCTCTTCCTCTTCTTCTTCGTCCTTCGTGACCGGGTCAATGTCGTTTCCTTCTTTCTCCCGGTCCTCGCCGCTACGCAGTGTTAGTAGTCCCGCGACAGGGGCAGCAGTGGTTTCCCCGGCGGCGCACTCGCTAGCTGCAGCAGCTGCGTCTCCTGCTGCCGCTGCTGCTTCGGTGTCACCTGCTGCTGCTGGTTCATCTTCGCCGTCACCTGCTGCACCCGCGACGACTTCGTATTCGTCTCCCTTTCCGCTGTCTGCTCACCAGGCGTCTCCCGGCAGTGGGCGACGCCGTCTCTCGACGCTTGGACTCGTGTCGCCCCTTGCGTCTCCGCTGTCTGTGCGCACCGTCTCCTCCCCGCGCAGCAATGTCAGCAGCCTCCAACGCAGCAGCAGCAGACTCTCGCCTGCGCTGCTCCCGTCTCCAGTCAGCACTGCTTCTTCGCTTCAAAATTCTCCGAGCCCGCCTTTACGCAGCCCCGCCGTTGTTGCTGCTGCTGGTGCAGCAACGCCAGATGCACGAGCTTCTGCTGCTGCCACCGCCTCTGCTGCTGTTGCTGCTGCAGCTGCCGTTGTGCCGGGGACTCCGTCTCAGTTGTCGACGAGCAGCCGGCAAGCAGCACCAGACGGTGACGTCGCGACCTCGCCTGGCCACCCTGCGCCCTTACAGCAGGAGCAGCAGCAAGCGCGGTTCCCCGGGATGCCTCTGCTGGCGCCGACTCTGTCTCCACTAAGAGAACTAGCACCAAGAACTCCTGGATCTCACTCAACTGCCCCGGGTACCGGGGGCTCGTCGCCTCTGTCCTCTCTCTCTCTGCCTTCTGCTGCTGCAGTCGCAACTGGTGTGGAAGGCGCCGCAAGAGGGAATCCTGCGGCTGTCACATCTGACGCCCCCGCAGGAGCAGCAGCAGGGCCTGCTAGCGCAGCAGGGGGGGGAAGCGCAGCAGCTGCTGCCGCGGCGGGAGCGGCAGCAGACACAGAGCGACCGGCAGCACAGACAGAGGGATCGACGGCAAGAGCGTCCGGTGACGACGAGGAAACTGCAGCCTGCTGGCCGACATCCCCGCTGCGGGGAGGTGCCACAACAAGTTGCTTCGATCAGAACAGCAACAACACTGCAGCTGCAGCAACGGCAGCTTTCTCAGACAAACCTTCGAGACGCAGCAGCAGTACGAGTCCTATATCCGAACGCCTGCTTCGGCGAGTAAGCGCAGCGAAGCTTCTAGAGGAGGGGAAGACTGCAGCAATACCCGTAGATGTACGTGTGGCGGAATATTATCCTTGTACCTCTATACGCATGTACAAATACACACGTGAACCAAGTATCTCTATATATGTCTGCACATATCTACAAAACTCTATACGTCTATGCTCCAAGTACTCTACGTAGATAGCGGTACGCGTGCTTCTACGCGTCGATACTTGCCCTTCTCTCCAATGGCGCCAGCACCACAAAGATTGCTTCTAACGGCGTTTCTCATGCGGGACGACTCGCAACTCCGTGCAGAAGACACTCCCTTTCTTGTGGCGCAGGGGCGTCGCCCCGGCAGCAGACCACAGACGCAGCTCTCGTTGCTGCCTCGCCGAGTCCCTCGTCTTCATTGAGAAGGAGAGTGCTGGTGCAGCTACTACGCTAGTGAGGAATGTTTGTGCGTGCGTCTACGTGCTCTCGATCCACCCGAAAAGTGCTTTCTCTTGGGTATGTCTGGAATGGTGTATACACGTATATGTAGACGTGTGTGTGGGTGTCTATATCCACTAAAATTTACACTTGCATGTATATATAAGTACCTGTATCCGTACAAGTGTGCGCGTACGTATATGCGTATGTATGCACGTGTGTAGGGGTCTGCGTCTCTCCCATGTATCTAGATTGCTGCGACGGCCTGGCATGTTGACTTCTGCGCCTGCTGTTCTTTTGCTCGTCAGCACGGGGTGCGTCTGCATTTTCTCTGCCGCGTCTGTCGCTTTCGCTAGTGCACGTAGGAATAGGTGGACTAGCAGCCAGACAGCCAGCCTCCCTTCCGCTGCTAGTGCGCTGTGTGACTGCTGCTGCTGCAGACGCAGGAGCGCATGCAGGAGCGGCTGCGGGTCGAACAGCAGCGGAAGCATCGCGCGGCTCTCTACAAGTAAGTCTCTTTGGAAATTTATTCTTGAAGTGACGCGCGCACAGAGATATCTCGGTCAAGAAAAGTTTATGCATCTTCGCCGTTGTAGCCCTGCTCCTACGCACCTCTTCGGTCTAAACAGTCACACACGCTCTCTCCCCTCCTCAGCAGGGGGACACCTGTGCAGCTCTCCTCCTGTTCGCCTGCCGCACGTAGACAGATATATAGACCTGCCCCCAGATACACAGCAAGACGCAGAGGAGATGGACTTGTCTAGACACTGTGGTGTGGACCCTGGTGAATTCTTTGTGTCTCCGGAAGACTCGAGTGCGTCCCCTCGTTCAAATGCGTGCATTTCTCCTCCCTGAGGTAGCAGCATGTTCTCCGTACCCCCCTTTGTGATGCCCCAGAGTATGTGTGTATATATACCTGTACGTTTCAGTGCCGCAGCCTCGTTCTTCCGAACACGCCAACCAGGGGCCGCATGCAAGAGACGCACCTCTGCGACGCTGCCCATACAAGTGCAAGAGGTCGGCCCCGTTCACAGCAGTTCTTTCGAAAAGCCGCCGCTTCCTTTCATCTTTCAGTTGTAGAAGCTTGCCCGGATGCGCTGTGCTCTTGAGCGGAGACGAATGGCTGCAGTGCCATGGAGCCTCCTCAACAGTCTACGAAGAAGTTTCTCTTTACCGTGCGCGTGCCTGTGCGGTAGCACGCTAAAGACGCTGCGCAAGAGAAGCTTGTTATCTCTGCGTCTTTGATTCTCTGTGACAGCCGCGCAGACTGGGTGTGCGCGATCCACGTGCATACACTCACATATACGAAGTGCATGCGTGGCCATACGCGTAGACCTGCCTGCGCGGTGGCGTCTATGGGGCCGCGCTGGCATCCAAGCCCCGGGCTAGACGGCAGCAGTCTTGCGACTGACTGAGCAGCGTATACACAGCGGGAGGCGGGTGTCAGCGGGGAGCGGCCGTAAATAGACTTAAGCGCACACACATATACATGTGTATATTTTGGCAATCCTGCTCTTCTTGTCTCCAAGTGCATGGACTTGGGTACGGCTTCATATCGTCTTTCTGATGTGCGGAAAAAAAGGAAATGCTTCGGCAACCGAAACACACGTATTGATCTCTAAGTGGCAGGCCAGCCTACTTCTGGCGCGCAACGCAGCTGCACGAGTATGTACTTGCGCAGCTTTGAAGACACACGTCTTCGGTCACCAGTACAATAGGAGTGTGGCTATGGCGTACACAGAAGAAAGTGTGGGGCCCGTGGGAGGCAGGACGTCAAAAACACCTCGCCGACTGCGCGTCTGCGTCGCGCGCGCCAACGGGCGTCGGGCCCGGCCACCCTCTGCGGCCGAGGCGTGCGTCTGTTTCCTCCGCTTCCCCCTTCACACGCTTCTGCGCCGACGCCTTCGCAGGCGCTCCTTCTCCTTTACCAGCAATACCGCAGCAATACATATTTGCTAGCTGCTTCCTCAGTAGTGGTGCTCGTCTTCCAAGTAAACGCGAGCAACAGAACCCCGCACGCGAGGGGTCGTGTGTGTGTGGATCCGCTGCAAGAGGATGAAACACACATTTGCAGAGTTGTGGACTGCAGTTACAGGTCTTCCACACTCAAGTGTATCTACATTCTCCATATGCGTGGATTACGTACATCCCTTAGAGGGTGGAATGTATACGTTTACGAAGGATGTGTGGAGTTGTCCTCGGAAGAGCCCTTCATGCATGCAGACAAAGGTCTCTGTGTGTGTGTGTATCTGTATATCTATTTTCGTGTACGTACGTAAACAGATATACACCAGGAAGACCTTGAGAGGTGTCTAGATTGCTAGAGCAGAAATCGAGTCACAGCTGTAGATCCAGCAAGTGTATACACACAAGTGAACGACATACTTATTGACCTGTGTATCTGCGTATATCTGAAGGCGAAACGCAGCCTGCGTCGCACCCACACAGACTCAGCTTTGTGCACATGAGTCTCCTCGACAAGGAGACCGCACACATACACGCAGATGAAGAAGTCAGGTCAATGTGCGTGTCTGGTGACCGGATGACGTGTACGTCTGTGTCCCTACACACGTGTGTGCGTTCCTCTCTGCACGCGCAAATTCGCGCACACACACGTATATCCACTCGTCTTCTCTGCAGACATTCATGCCTCTTCACGCGTAACCGCATGCCTATTTGTAGATTCCCATGTGTGGGACTGCGCGCGGTGCGTCCTCTGATCACTGGTGCAGCGAAATCAAGCGCTGGTCAAACGTGGACTGGGTGCTGCGCTGCCTGCTGGATGCCTGCGTCTACCGCGATCGCCGACGGGTAAGAAGCGGCTGCACCGGCAGAAGCAGAACTTGGCGCCTCAGAAAAAAAGCGAAAGACGGGGACGGCCGGACACTTCTTGGGGGCGTCCTTAGACGGAACGTCTGTCTACGATGCCGCCATGTGCCCGTGTGTTTTGTGCAGTCTTTTTTCTCCGTGTTGCGTCTACGTTGAAACAGTCCTGAAGACATCCGGATCTGTTCGTGAGCCCGAGTGTACGGCTGGACAGTGCAGAAGCGGGGATAGTGCAGGCTTCATACAAAAAAAGTGTCCTGCACGGCGATTCTCCCTCCAAAGTCGCGTAGCTTAGGATGCTGTCCTCCTGCTGTGGCTGCCGCTTCACTGGGACTGCTGCGGCTGCTCCACATGCCGTGTGGGTGTGCGGTTGACGCTGCCCAAAGAACCGGAGTTGTTTGTCTTTCTGTGTACGGCGAAACTCGCGCGAGAGATGCTGTTATTGTTGTGCTCCTTCTCTTGCTGCCGTTGCCGCTCCTGCTACCGGTGGAGGTCGACTCCTGCTGTCGTCGCCCAGGTTGATAGACGCGTACATATAGAATCGCATGGTACAAGCATGCGTCCTCATTTCTATGTACAAAGGATACGCATGCGTTCGTGTGTGTCACTGCGAGAGTGTGTACGTGTGTGTGTGTGTGTGGATGAATAACCTTAGAGAATTGACGGGCGCGTGCTGACGGAGCTGTTTATCGCGCAGTCACGGCTCCCTCTTCGCTTCGACGTCGTGGAAGAGGCTCTCGCTGCTCTCGCCGAACTCTGTCCTTCTGAGTACGCTACTCACGGATGTACCTACATAAATATATGTATATATATATGTGAACGTGAGTCCACATCTGGGTATGTGAACTCATATGCATATGTAGTCATATTCAGCTACATATATGTATATAGGATGTATACTAACACATTTGCATATGCACACGAACGCACCCTGGCGCGTTCGTGAATGGACACTTGCTCACGCTCGTCGACACCCATCTGTGTATATAGGTTACGTACATCTTCCGTATTTATACCAGCGCCTGCGACCAGTACGAGCCTTCAGCAGAAGCACACCTGCGTACCCATATTGACGGGCTGTCTGTGATTCCGTGTCAAGCTCTCCGCAAAATGGAGGTACAAGGGCGTGCGTACGTGTGTACTTATGTGCTGACAATATTCAACTGTCCCTGAGGTTGCACTCTGCGGCAGTTACTCACACACGTGTTCGTGCCGCTACGTGCGTGTAGACGCATAAATGCGTAGAACCACTTGCAGGTATACTTACACGTATGTGACTCAGTACCGGCTTCAGATCTTTCTCAGTCACACGCTCGATAAGTGGAGCACTTGCATGTATATACGTAAGTGTAGACGTTTGTGTGCATCTAGGGAAGGCGAGCGTAAGAACAAGAGAAAAAAAGGGAAGAAGCGGCGCAGAGTACTCGTACGTGCCCACCTGCGTACACGAGAGCCACAGAGAAGTCATGAAAGAAATAGATAAGGAAAGGCTGCCACTGTAGCGCGATACCTACTTTCCGTACACCAAGGCGCAGCCTGAGCCCCGCCCACACGCAGCGTAAGGATACGAAGAAAGCAGCAGAAGAGACAGACACAACGCCGATGTGCGAGGTTCTACCGCAGGATCAACAGCTGTAGTCGAGAGCCTTGCGCAAAGCAGAGGACGAGGCAAAAAGACGAAGACGGCACCCCCCTGTAGGAGACGAGATAATACCTGGTCACATATATATATATATGTATATACGTATATGTGTACACATACTCCTGCGTACGTGGACAGCAATACACCCACACCGCTGTACGTAGTGCTTCAAACCACGTAAGTGCGCATGATGCAGAGGATGGGGAGATCCGTTGACGCTAAGTGTCTGCGCAGCAGGTGTTGTTTTTACAAGCGCACATGCGTCGTGTGTGAGTGTACGCTCAGCAGCCACTACACCCGAAAATGTGGCCTTGCCCTTGACGTCTGACGACGTGGTTCTTCTGCGAAGGCCTAACACGTTTCCAGATAGGTGTACACGCATCCACGTGCTGTGCAGAGAAAAGGGAGAGGGACGCAAAAAGAGACAACGTAGTCGGGAGAGACAAGCCACAAGGGGCAGAGAATAATGTCGCGGACGACTTGTCCAAACACACGCGTACGTCACAATGCACGGGTCTGTCTGTCTACGCACGCGCACGCGCGTTGCCAGGTGAGGAGGGAAAATTGTCCATCCCCGCTGGATTGCGTGGGCTAGAATTGCGAGAGATGGGGAGCCGGAGAAATCTATGCTCAAAGCTGTATAGAAAGTTGGAGTGTTTGTCTCTTGAGACACGCCTAGACCCAGAAAACTAAAGCGAACACAAGCGCGTCACTTGCGCGTGTGTGTACGTGTATGTCTGCGAGCATTTCAAGAGAGACACAGAGAGAAAATGAGGGAAAACGCGACGAACACCAGGCAGAAAATATACACTTTTCTGTGGTTGTATAGAGATACGCAGAAAGAGACGAGTCTGCGCGTGCTGGGGACACGCGCCAACCGAGAGAGAGAGAGAGAGAGAGAAGAAAATGTGTGGAAGTCTGCAGATCCCTGCGGAAGTGCTGGATGTGATGTTTTTCTGCCTTTCTCAGGTTGTCGCTTGAAGGCTCGGTTGTAGTACTGTCTCGCTCCGCAGAGTAAGCTACACAGCGGAACACCTGCAGTCGCGCATCCTGCTGCGCCGCGGGTTTCTGCAGAGTGAAACGCTGGAGCCACACCAGTGTTGGCTACTTGTACTAGACAATATCTCAACTTCTACCTTTTCACTTTTTCCACCAGGCCTACCGCGGTGCGACAGACCTTTTTGTCTGCTGCTTCTCTCTCCCGACATATTCTCACTCTCCTGTACACAACTGTGTACGCATCTTCTGCACACACACACGTCCTCGCGTCGTGATTGCAGTAGAAGTTGTGGAGTGGAGTAGTACGTGCATAGTGGAAGATAACTGCTCAGATATATAAATCTATACGCCTGTATATTCATAGTATGGCTTGTCGTTTCGCTGTCTCAAGAATTTCCATCAGGAAAAAAAGACTTGTGCCACCACGCGTATCCCTACACACAGATATTGGTGTGCGTTGCTGACGACTGTCACGAGCTAAGCGGTGCAGGTCGGGTGTACACGTCCGTAGAAATGTGTCACCTTGCGACAGAAGAAACTGAACGTATGAACGCGCCCTTTCGTTTGACACTGGTAGGTAAAGATAGCGACATTTCTTATACGTGGATGCCTCCTACGAAAAAGACGCGTCGCCGTCCGCGCGTTGGTGAACACTCCTCTCCGGCATCTTCCGTGTACACATTGTGGGACGTAGATATTTATTTGTGAAGCAATGTATGTACACTTTCCTCGCCAGCTCTATTATGGTTTTCCTCTTTGTATATCTCTGTTGCTAATTCTCTCTTCGTCCGCTTTGTAGCCCGACAGCCATGAGGCGAAGCGTGGAGGAGCAGCTGCAGACGGCGAAGGCGAACGTTGCTGAATTTGAGCAACAACTTGCAGAACGGAATGAGTCTCTTTGTTCTCCCAGACGAGAATCCCCAAAAATGTGAACAGCAGGGTACTGCCGCCGCCGCGCGTGTAGAATGCAGTGGCGATGAGCCGTCACCGACGCGGGCGCGTACAAGAAGGGGAAGGCCATGGCCGCGAATTTACCAGCAGCAGCGTTAACGGTGGTGAGCAGGAGACTGCTTTGGCAGCGGCGGTGCGGCAGGCGAGCAGCAGAGTGAAAGGCAGGGAGTGCGGAAAAGATACACAGCAACAGCGAAAAAACGGGCAGCAAATTCGCCCCGGCCACAGCAACACACCATAAACAAGTTGCACAAGAAATTATCTGCTGTGCCGCCTTTCTTCATGACACAAAAAGGGCGGAGAGAGAGGAACGTCTAGCGGCACTACGTAAGCATCTCCGTTACCAGCTTTCTAGTAACAGCAGGAATGGGCCTAGTAACAGCAGCGGACAGAGAAGGTGACGGCGCAGCTTCATTGCTGAGGACGAAGAAAATAGCGAAACACATACAAAATCGTCTTCAGAGTAGTTCCGAAGCCTTGTGGAGTTGGCTATTGCTGATGTTTTCAAGAAACGCTAACACGGTTGCGTTGCAGCAGCAGGAGCATGAGTTGGTAACTCTGTACAGCAGCAGCAATACTTAGCAGCGACAGGTAGCAGCAGCAGCAGTGGGAAGCACAGCCGAACAGCCGAAGCTCCAGCACAAACAAAGGGTGCTGGGAAGATCCACCAAGCAACACGTGCGGCAAAAGTAGCAGCACACCGAAGGGGGATGCTGGGAGGTAGCAGCAGCAACGAGCGCGGCAGAAACAGCAATACACAAATGGGATTCTCGGAGGCAGCAGCATCAGTCCTGATTCTTAGGTCGCCAAGAGCCATACTTCAGGAACAGTTGCACTGGACAGCAAAATTTGCAGCAGGTAAAGGAGAGAGCACAAAGCAGCAGCAAACCATCACGGGGGACAGCAGCAACGACATCTTACGAGGCAAAGTAGCCGCACCAGCGATTGTGAGTGGCCAACGACAGCAGGGTCAGCAGTGGAATAGTGAGCGCGTTTCAGGACTACAAGCAGAACTTGAGGGCGGGAAGTGTAGCAGATCGAAACACGAGAAGACGTGTCCTCATACAACAGCAGCAGCGAGGAGAGGCAGGCTTTGTACGGCCGCGGCCGGAGATGCTCTTAGCGTAAAATAGCGGCGTGGTATGGCTTACAAGAGCAGCTGGTGTGTCAATCCCCATAAACTTCACAGTCTATTCAACCAGGCAATACTTGCTGATGGAGTTTGTCTCGATACGCGGCTGCCATGCTTGATTTTGCAGCGTGAAAGGGGCGGTGAAATTTTGGCTTTGCAAAGCAATGCCGTTCATCGCGTGCGTTCACGCATATATACTTGTAGGAGCAATACGTTGTCAAAGACGTAAATATATACATCGTACCATTGCGTGGCCTGTATCCCTTTGTAACCTGTGTATCGCACGGGTGTGTATGCGGACCCAAATATTACATATATAGGTAGATACATACATAGACATGTCTGCATAAATGTACGAGTTTCGGGTACTGGTTGTCTGTTGAAGGTGTGTAGTGGCACGTATCAGTGTGTTGCTTTTTTCCACCTGGGCTGCAAACGTGAGATACTCTGTGGTGCTTGTTTCACTTCGTACCATCATATACGTTTGTTGACACGTATGAATATCCGTATACATAGATATTCGCACGACCAGGATGTATGGGGCTTTGTTTAATCCTTATATATATACACGTGTCACCCCGCCGGGCACTCATTTACTTTATACACGTGTGGCTATCTCAACGGCCCGGAAGCACAGGCATGCACCTCAGGAGCGCCTGCACCTGGCAGGGTCTGGCAGTGTGTGATCCGTGATGCTTAGCGTTAGAGTTCAGATGTGGAGAAAGAACCTCTTCACCTCTCGTACAAGAAACAATTCGTTGCCATAGCTGCATGTTTGCCTACATCCCTCTGTAAGCTTTGTATCGCACGGGTGTGTATGCGTATACAAATATTACATATATAGGGATCGACGGGCGTTATGGTCTCCGAACTGCTTGCATGATCTGGTAATACACCTATATTCCTAAATAGTCGTACGTGTTAGGGATTTCAAGCAAAAGTTTCAATCCCTGTCATATGTGACGCCGTGAAGCAGCAGCAGCAGCAGCGACAGCAGCAACTGCCAGCATGAGCTCCTCGCCTGTGTCTATTTGGAATGAAACACACAATTTGTGAGACCTTGCTCCTACGAAATTGAGGACGCAATCGTGAGACCGGATGATGCTAGCATGTGTCCCTTAGTGGTGGACTATTAGATACAGCCTTACTTTTTGATACAACCCTCACCTGCTCATTTACGAATCGCAAGGTCGTACTATCAGTCAGCGGCACTGATCACGGGCATGTGCGCACCACAGTTGCAGTACCAAGAGTGGCTACTCAAGACAGTAAAGTGTTCAGTTTTGCGGCGGTGTCGCAACGAGCTTTTTCACCCAGTTCAGTTGTGCCTGCCTCTACGCAGCAGCTAATACGTTACAAACTCGTAGAGGGGCCACTCGTGTAGCACAATTTACTTAATTTGTACCCGCGTGCCTACTATGGGCATCCAACAGTAATTCGCAGCCGCAGAATACTGACTATAACATTTGCAGTAATGCGTCTCTTCACTGATTCAATTAACTTGCGTGTGCTTCTGTTCACACGCTCGTATAGGCTGCAGCAATTTATGTTTTGTTGACGCGTCTTTCAGCGCCTCCAAATTCCTACATCTTTTTACCCACCAAAAATGGACGTACATACGCATCTGTGGATACACTTTATACACTCAGACGTCCCTGTTAATGTAGTAGCGCATTCACATACACACAGATACACAGAGGCAAAGACACAAACCACCAGTTCGAGCCATGAAGTTAAACGTCAATTCCCGTATGACTAGCATTAACTTACCTATCCACCAGTAGGTGGACCGTTACTTAAACAGAGGATACTGGTCAGGCAACTCAGCTGGCGTAGCGACGGTGATAGACGAACAAGAAAAGACACAGAATCCTGGACGCGGTTATATTTCATATACGCATGCACATTCGTACGCATTTACGCACACGTGGAGTTACAACCACATTTGCGTATGCATAAAGAGCTGTACAGTAAGACGCTTTCACATGCGTATACAGAGGTATGCACGGACAAAGCAATTCACGTACACGTATGAAGCTCCGTGTACGTATACACAGGCAGGCTACGGGAGCACATTAAATGACGCATTTGGTATTCACAGGTTCAGCTTTTACTACAGTCTGCTTCTCGAAGCCGTAGTCCGTGACAACGCTAAGAGGAGCACTTTTCTACACCTGGGAAGAAGGATCTTTAATGGGGCAACTTTCAAACTAGAAGGTTGTTTTCAAGGTTGTACGTGTGTCGTTTTAGATAAAGTCCTCCGCAAACGTATATATTTGCATACGTGTGTAGATATGTACGCGTGTTCGGATTCTCTGGAGTAAGTCGTGTGCGTAGACACATCTGTACGTATTTATTGCAAGCTCCGCATGCGGTAGCATTTTGTGCTGAGCCTGCCGATCACAAAATTTGCCACAGCCGTTGCTTTCACTCATCCTACTTCGACCAGACTACTACTGTGGTACACGTGAAAAGTAAAACATCCAATGTAGACACTCTGGCAACCTCCATTTACTCTGTACGTTTTACTGGTTGGGTGTCGCCGACAGAGCACCTGGGATCAGTCAAGCATGAAAGAAGATATGGGTTGGCAAACCCACATGAGTGCGTAGCCGTAGGTGGTTGAAAGGGTCCGTTGGCAGAGCGGTCATGTACAGGTGCTGCATGAAACCGTCGCGAGTAAGTGCTACATCGTGTTTTACCGTAGCGTCTGCACGCTTGCTGGAAGAAGACGTTTACTACCTGTGTTCCCAAGGGAGCAGCAAGAACCAAGCTAAGGAATATCGTTGGAAACACGCGTTGCAACACCGAATGTGCAGGAGGAACGCTGGTGTCAGCGAAAGCAGTGATACATCTGAAAACACACCTGCCCGCTGAAACAACTTCAGCGGCACAAGTGTCTGTTTCAGCGTCTGACTCGAGTTCCGCATGTGGCGCAGCAAAAATCGCTTCCTGCACGCAGAGCAATTGGCCTACCCACCAGAGTACCCATGAAATTGTCGTGTGAGTGAAGGGAGAAAGTGGTACGAAATCGTTTCACCAAATGCCGAGAAAAGGCAGATGCAGTAAATCCTTTGATTCGGATCCAATCACTGTCTGGACCCACACTACATGTGGACTACCAGACGCGCGCTTGTCAAGCAAGCAGGCCCCCAGGACAGAAGTTCGACTAAACGGCTACTACATAGTAGCGAAATCGCCAGCTGCTGCTCAAAACAACTTTTTCAACCAGTCTGGTGTCCTGCAAAACACTTCTCCGCAACATGCGTAACAATCGGTCTCAAACAGCTACAAAGCCCCGTCTTTCGAAGTGGCGACCTTACAGACCGCCTTATTCGCTAATATCTGAAGTTCTCTTCGTCAAATTTTACAGAGGGGGCCATAAGTTCTCCCACACAGGCATTTAAACGCCAAGCAGGCCTTGAAGCGCTCACGTTAAGAACAGCACACGCAGTGTCGTCCGCATCGCACATGGTAAACATACGCCACGGCACCACGAAAACGGGTGATCTGACACTTCCAGCGACTGTGGTGTACCGCACTGGGACCGTAAACGTGGAGAACATCACGCTGGCCACGGTTTCTGTTGCGCCAAACCTTCATGAAATATCAGTGCTGGCTGCAAAGAAACAGGCACACCGTGGCGTCGCCTTTTGCCGTATGAGAGTAATACCCCCTCCACTGATGCATTTGCTGAAGTTATGGGAAACGCAAGTCTACAAGGAGCCCACCGTCTCTGCCACCGCAACAAATGAACTGTTTTCGTTGAAGCAAAACGGACAACCTTACGAGGGGCTTGTTCGTCACCGCTTCAGAAGCACTCGTCTACCGCACTCAAGGATGACGCTTCACGGTGCGGACTTCTTGTCGTCCTCTCCGCTTGATAAATACTTCCGTACTCTTTGTCGTAGTATATCTTCGATGTCGCTGGCATGTTCCAGTTCCAACATGACAAGGCCCCTTGCTAAAACGGTGCACATACTGCATAGTGGATAAGCGACACACAATTTTGAGTTCAAACCAGATATGCACCCACGATGAGGGCATTCATTTTGACGGTCTTCCCCTTCTCAGTGGCTTTACTGTTTCCGCTTCCATGGAAAGGCGTAAACATTTATTGATTTCTCAGTGCCGTTCGCAATCTTCTCATCTGCGTCTGGCTGCGGTGAGAAATGCACTCCCAGGTCACAGCGCTACACGTGTCGAGCATTCTGCAGGCTCGTATGGTACATCATTGTCTCCACTTCAGGGGAACTTTCTTGCTTCCAAATCTTGTTTTGTTGCACATACGTTCGTTCGGAGAAAGGCGGTCCACTCTCACTACAAAATCCCCTTCAGTTCCACCGTCGCCCAAGCAAACCGGCTTAGCTCGTTTCAGGTTCTTCACGTCGCTCTGGCAGGTCGTCTCCAGGAGGTGTTTCTGTTGTTCTTACGATACCGACCGCTTGCTCAAGGCGTACCAGGGCTTCGTGAAGGACCCGGGTCTGTTCGCTGTCTCTCTCGAGTTTCTCCACATTGTCCCTCATGACGACCTCATTCAGCCGCAGGATGATCTCCGCCTGTCCGATAGCGTCTTCGTTACGGATCAAGGCGTCGTTATCGCGTGCAAGAACATCCCGTACTCTACTGGATGCGTAGGCCCACATGTGACTCGCATCTTCCATGATTTGCAAGTCGTCGTCTATTAGACGATGCACATCTAGGAATAGGGAAGCTGCCTCTCCTGCGAAGTTCAGCGCCTCCTCCACTTCAACCATGCGCTTTCTGCTGCGCGCCACTGTCTCTTCCAGCAACCGCAGCGTCTCATCGATCATCCTGACAATATTGTTGAAAGCGAGGAGTCCTACTCCACCGTATTGAATGTGAAGGAATATGTGTTCAAATAAACACTCAAACGCAGCGGCTCACGAAAAGGTTACCTTGTGCTTGATCCCACACCTCTACCAGTTGTTCAAAATCCCACACCAAGTGTCGCAGTCAAGTGGAAAGTGCAACTAGAATTCCCAGTCCAGGAATTCTACAGCAAACTAGAGCGTCGCTACTCAGTAGCTTGGCTTCGCACTTTGGAAGCACGTCGCGGACACAAGAGTTGCCTCTGTTCCGAATATGCACCACGCTGCGTTTGGTACTGTGCCCGCAGAGGTTCACAGACTGAGATTTTCGTTTATCCGTGCAGTGGAATCTGAAGTGCCTACAGGTACCGTGCGTGATGGACCCCGCACCTCTGCGACCTCGTTGGCACTCACCTCTGTCCGCAGGACCTCTGTAGGCAGTAGTCGTTATCTATGCTGAGATTGCAGGGGCTAGTGCACTTTTCTTTCTTTCACTTGTAGCGGAATGACGACGACCAATATTTCCGTACATCAATGCGTTGAAGTGCATATTTTGAGCAGTACGTTGCACGTCAATTGTTACCGGCTCTCGCCTGTAAGCTAAAATATGCTGTTGCTCCCCACAGGTAGAAGGGCAAGAAATGCTTGTTTTGTTGGAGGACCGAGGATACACCGGAGGATCAGTACAAATTTCAACTGATATCTTGGCTACATCCTCAGTAGACCATTCCTCAGTGGATAAGCAATGCGTGAAGAAAAGCTTTTTTGATAAGTTATTCCGCAATATGTAACTTGTCTCTCTGTATATGCAGCAACATCTATGTGTCACCCAATGGTGGTAACGGTTGCCTTCATTGATAGTACGATCCTGGAAGTGACTGACTTTGCCTATGCTCCTTGCACGAGACACAGGTTCAGGCAACATGGCGGTTAGGGCGTGTCCTTCGAATGATCGCGTCGCATTCCCTCCATCACCTGCACGGGGCGGATCCTCTCTATCAAATGAGTCGGTAACTTGCAGCACCACATTATGCTTGATACATCTGCGCCGCACGTGTCTGCTGCGAGAAAACGTTAGCCTTTACGGTACGGAGGCAGACACCTGTTTCGTCTATAACTCGATGCTGGAAACCTCTGGTGAACAAATTACCGCGTGGTGAAGTCAACCCTTGTCCTGAATGTAGCAAGTTGGCCGACAACTCACAGTTGACACGAAAGCGATTTTGAACAAAACAGAATGCGAAATATTAGGTCACAACCATCTTCAAAGATACACGTGGTACCACATGGAGGAATCGTATCCGATCCTAATTTGTGAGCTGCAGGCGGCCCCTGGTGATCGGAACACGTGAAGAACTGTCAGTCAGGTGCCGTTCGTTGGGATTGTGTCGTGGTGGTTACTTAAGGGGTGCCGAACAGCTTGTTGAAGAGTTCATCTCTCCATGATTTCATAGATTTAAGGTGGTTGCCACGTGAAGACGCGGGCTGGTCTAACCCCGTGACGCCAACTTCATGTAAGCAATAGTCTCCACGAAGAGCAAGCACAGCGACCAAGAACTGCTACAAGAGGCCCACTTCGCAGGAAGGTGTTTGCAGATGTTGCGAAGCCTGTGCGATGGACGAGATCAATTCATACGTGGTCAGCATCCGGGCTGAGGTGCGAACAAGCTAGCGGGCAACACCTAGATCACCACCACAGCACAGTAGCTACGTCGCTGCCTGTCTCCACTGCGAGCCTATTAACGTAACCACTGGAAGCAGTCAACGTCTGCAGAACCCCCGATTCGTCGGAACACTTTGAGTTGATACAACGTAGTACGGCTGGTACCGCGAACGATCTTACATCATTATCGACAAAAAATCAAAAGGATAGTTACGGCGTAGCTGTGGTTGAGGACCTGCTTCGCGTTCAATAAAGCAGGCTCCTCGTGCGTGGTCTTTGACTAGTTTTGACTGCGCAGATGAAAGGAAGCCTCCGCAGCGGCCTGCCACTTCGTTTTGCGTCAGTGAGTCATAATCCCCGCACATCCGTAATTATCTTGCACCAGACTTCGTTGTCCAAGCCTGCCCCGTGAGACCTTGGCACCAAACTGTCTCTACAGACTGCAGGGGACATGGTTATGCTTTTGATTCTGAAAGTCGATACGCTGGACGTCTGGATGCTCCTGCTGTGCTCTTCCACGTTGAGAAAAAGAGAGGATAGCTTGAGATAATGAAGACGATGAAATGTGTTTGTGCACTAATCTCCTGCAACGCGGTACACCACCTCCCAAAGCACCGTGGCTGAATATCTACCCTCGTAAGAAGTTAGAAGTTAGTCTCTTTTTCATGACTAGGTGTAATATTCAAAGCGCTGATCTGAGGAAGAGGAGGAGACCGGACAGTGAGCTATCTGGCAGTAACTCATGCGCGCACTGCGGCGGGCAGAGACATAGGGGGGAACTTTACTGCACAAGCGTCGAGCACGAATGCTGTAAGTCAGAAGCGCGTACTGGACAGCATCGTTAAGAGATGGACGTTGATGGCGTAGTTCTTCGTGCCTTCGCCTAGGTTTCCTACGGCATTTGAATACGTCGTTTGTCTTTTGTGGATTCTTACGGCATTTGAATACGTCGTTTGTCTTTTATGGATAGAGAAGACACCTCCGCCTGACAAACTACGTTGTCTAAGCAGGCGCACGTGGTACCTGAAGTGCCGCTACGCGGTCCGGTTTCCTGCCAAGTGCGTGTGAAAGATTCCAGGTGAGCATACACCACTGAAGAGAATCCATCTCTAACGACAGGGAAAAGAACAGGGAATGTTCAGTTGAATGTCTGTTGTGGATGTACACACGAAAGCACTCAAAATATACTAAGGGTAGGGAAAGGGGGCAGACACATGTACGCTGTCAGGCATAACAGGTGCTCCTTTTTCAGTGTACAGGTGAACTAAGGAGTGCATGCGCTCATTTATATTTCTGATGTCCTGCTGCAACTGGAGGTGCTCCAGGTGTAGAGGACAACTTGATTGGGGACACTTGCAATAGAATGTGAAAGGGCATACGTTGAAGCAACAGTTGTGGCGTCGCGGCGTATCGAAGTGAGTGCCTATCCGGCAACTACCCTGAGTGCCTATCAGGCAACTACAGAGCAGCAACAGTAGAGGACTACGAAAGCGTGC
Organism: Sarcocystis neurona; assembly: GCA_000727475.1. NCBI lineage: Eukaryota > Apicomplexa > Conoidasida > Eucoccidiorida > Sarcocystidae > Sarcocystis > Sarcocystis neurona. The sequence continues at coordinate 2,842,670 of KL647289.1, read as the reverse complement.
TACACGAGCAGCAACATCAGCAACGGCAGCATCCTGGACCAACAGCAGCAGCGGCCACACTAGCGCCATCGCAGTGCGAGCAGGAACACTAAAAAGAGCAGTAGCAATATATATATATATATATATGTAAGAGGCTCAACACAAGAGACGTGGCTGCTCTATTCTCCTCAGTCCACGTACACAGTACTACCTTTTTTCCCCTTTCACCTTCAGGTACATGTAGCAATCAAGAGATGGCAGTGTTTACACTGAAGGGAATAATTAAACGAAAAGTGCATGCGTCTGCTGGACGGGGAACTAGCCTCTTGAAGCAGAGGTTACACGTAAAGTCCACATGCTATATTGTGACGGCCCCTTAAATGTAAATGTGTAAATGTTTACACATTTACACATGGTAGACGACACACGTGGGGCCTAACGTGTATTCAAGTACACGTTCAGACACAAGTATAACCGCATGTATAAATTCACACATATCCATAGGTAAGTGACGATGGTTCACGGGTTTACATCGTCGTCGGTAACAGTGAACGCTCAAGACTAAAACATTGAGAGAAACGACGGCGACCACAGAACAAAGTAGGGAGATTCGCACATTGTCTGAGTGTGTCACGTTAGTTGTAGTCAAGACTTTTACGACTGATGCGTCTGCAGCTGATAACAGACTACAAACTGATCCATTCAGCAGTATAGTATAGCAGTTATACAAGTGTTACTCTTCAACAGTAACTGCACAATAATGATTAAGCATGTCCTCAAGCGCTACGAATGAAGCTCACCATCTTCGCTACGGGCACTGGTAAATCTATGTCTACACCTACCTTCTGTGTACTACAACTCCTTCTACTGTCTTTCCTACTATTACGACTACTGCCCTCGGTCCTTTTACTACTACTATTACTACTACGACTACTGCTGCCACTACTGCTAGCGGTGACACCCGTACAAGTCCTGCTACTGGTGGTACTACTACCGGGGCTGCTGCTACTGCATCTATAAGTACTATCACCCCACTCACTGCTGGATGGCGTTTTCTGATGCTGCAAGCAGGCTTCTCCTGCAGATTGTTGTATGCATTTTGAGCTGGAAAAACTTCGCTTGGCGTAGAGGTGTCACGCACCAAGTACGATGGCAAAAGATGGCGCACACGTTCAGAGTGCACTGGGAGGAGCTCTTCACACGTCTTCCAGATTCCGTGTATTAAATGTGAAGGCAAAAGGTGACAGACACGATCAGGATGCACTAGTGAGTCATTCGTCAACCGCAGCAGTACTGTCTGCCGGCATTTGCTTCGCATGTGAGATACCGCGGCATCATGTATGGTAACTGAGAAGCGTCTTCTGTACGTATTAGAAGACTGGGCTATGACTACATTTCACGGATTTCCATGTAACCTGAGAAAACGAGGCCTACACGTAATATCAGTGGAGTTCAATGGTAGCAACGGTCGCCGTCCCATATTGCTAGTAACCGCACAAAAGCGAACTCCGAATGTCACGGTGGATCTGCACTGCTCGCGAGTTGTCGTATATCAGGCGAGAGTTAAAAACTACTTTCTCGTGATGAAGTCGATGTCGAAATTATGTTCGTCCCTGTTAGCAGACGACATTCTAATCCATCACCTTGGAAAGTGGAAGATTCTACACAGCAGTCTATGCATCACGTCAAACACCACAATTGTCTGTGCATGCGAATTGAAGTATTTCACATCAGAGGAAGAGTGTGCATCATGGTGGCCTTTACTTAAATATATACAAAGACGCGTGGGTGTTCTGTTAAACCTAAATGCTCGTGGCCACGCACGAACAAGCACGGTTGAAATACGACAATTTTATTGGTCAGGGTGAGGCTTTGCAGCGATGTGAGTGTCTTTAAGCTCTGGCGCCTCAGTGATTGCCTTCTGCGTTAAGTGTACATAATAATGTGAGGACACAAATCTGTACAGGCGCGGGTATGCACAAACATGTCGAATGAGACGCCTGACTCTAGGGACTTTTGTCTTCAATCGAAAGGCCCTGTGCAACTGCAGAGATGTACTGATTACCCTGCGGCCCTGTTGAGTGGTACAGCCGACGTAGGTATGAGTGTATAGACTCAAATGGTGAAGGGAAGAAAATATCTAGGGAAACGTGTAACCCACGCCGGTTGTGACGCCTCCTTCAGGCTGCTCAGTTGCCAACAAAATAAAGGTCTATGAATGGTTACTCTGCACATACACGTCCAAGGCACGCAGACACATATAAATGCATTCTTTGCAAGTGATGCTCCGCAGGTGAGTGCGAGCGGAAGATTGTTAGTGTTGGCCGTGTCATGCTCCGCGTGAATACGTGTACAATACTCGACATCAGCTGCAACGTGAGTGCAGGGGGGCGGTCGCTTGTCACACTTGCAGGGTAAACTTTCGACATGACGAAGCAGGAGTGCACCCTGTTCACATGCCAGAAAAATTCTCAGTACACAATAATCCACAGCACTACTTGTAGAGTGTCAAACAGAGACAGAGCGAAAGCAGGACAAAAGGAAATTTTATGCACTTTCTTTCGTGTCAACCGAAGGCACGCTACGCGTATCGAAGGCACGCGTGGTGCCTTCGACACTATACGTACGCGTCCGTACGCGTGCGTTGCCTTGGTGAAAGTGATTAGAGAACATGGTCCGACCACAAATGATGAAGAGCTGTGTGGAGAAGCCAGTCACGCTCGACAATAGTACGCAAGCATATGTAATGTACACGTAGGCGCACCGGGGCGCCCAGCTCTGCACAAGTATGTCACTCTGGGTTACACGGGCATCCCTGACGCACGTGTATTTGTGACGTGCAGATGTATATACGCATAAGATTTGAAAGCGTAGGCTATAGATACGTGCAGTCAGTGACATCCTACGCGTTCGCAATAACGTCTGTCAACGTTTGTGACAGAATATCGACTCCAAACGAACTCGTAAGACGCCTTGAATGCTCCAGCGCAGGCAGGGTCAAGACCGCAGGGTTCTGCGCTAAAGCTGGTCGAAACATCAGTTGCACACAGGGTCTATGAATGCCACATAATCACGTATAGTACAAGTAGGCAAATCTGTACGTAGCAGGAAGTGGCCTTGGAAACTTACCAACGGCCAACCTTTTGGCTCTTCAGCGCAGGAAACCCTGTGAGAGCAGCTCTTTGATTATGAACTACTCCAAAGCTTGTCTGCGTGTGCGTAATGCTGTTCGATGGAGACTTAACTGCATAATAATGTCTTAACAATTTCGTGTTGAGAGAGCAGAAGTGACGCGTCCATTCGTTGACTGCACTAATGCTTGTGAAAATTGAGTCGTTTTAATACGGATGTCCATGACAGTTTACAGTACAGGTGACTTCACTTAAGCGGCGTGCGCAACCAGGTGAACCTACAGACCGAATCTACGAAGTTTTGTACTCTCCTGGCAGCGTAGAAATAGAAATATCTCAGATCCTGTGTACGCCCAGGTGATGCACGTTTGTATCATCACATCCTTGTTTCACTTCGAGTATGTCTGTGGATATTCAATTTCGGCTTAAGAAGTGTAACCAACAGGGTCGATTCAATTGTCGGAAACGCGCTGCGGGTATCACTGTCAAAAATGTATCCGAAGCGTTCGACTCATGAGATGCTGTCGCCTGTCTTCAGGTATGCGGCTGGTAACCTTCACCCCCTGACAAAGAGACAGAGAAGGACATAACTCTACACGTTGGTGGGTCTATATATGCATGCATCCTTATATATAAGCATAAATGGGAAAAAAGACAGGCGTCTCCTCTGCCTGCCCACATCACAATGTTGTCCCGAGATCCTAAAGAGGTCGACCCCGTAATTCGTGTTCCGCCCACTTCACGACAGAGAAAGCTTCTTGCGAACAGGCACACCAAGCGTGTCAGGCAAAAGGCAGGCTCAAATATGCTAGTTCAGACATGTCTTGTGGATGTCACAGTTTCGGATGGAGCGCACTAACAACGCTTCTAAGTTCAGCGAGCGGCATCGTACGTACTGTACCGTCTTCAGCAATGACAAGCACAAATTTACCGGGACTGTGCATTAGACGGAAGATCATCACAGACGTTTTTGCGCAGACATAAGTCAGCTGAGGCCTACATTCGTCTGGATAACCTCTTCCTTTATGCTGTTGCTTTGCAGCTGCAGGTGAACCCGCTGGCAGTAGCTGGTGTCAGACATGACACTTTACCAGTATTATTCTTTTCTGCCTTTTGTCGTTGGTCTGGAGCTGTAAATGCTTACGCCGGCCCTCGCAGATGTGACATTTACACTCTCATCAGCACTCCGTCGTGACTTACTCGACACGTTGCTTTTTTCGGTTATTTCCAGGAGGGGAGGCTTACCTAGGGCGTTCGTATTCTATGGCTATGTTGCCGGGCCATCCAGAAATGTAGGTGAGTGCAGGATTGACTACGCTTCCCCTTTTCAATTTCGTGTCTACCTCTACGCACTGAAGGGCGTAACGTGTGCTTGCGTGCTTCAGTTCTTGTATTTTTCTCTTCAGTGCAAGCACAAACGGGAGAGGTTCCCCTCTCAGAAATGAAGAGACAGAGCCGATATACGACTTCAGTGTAGTGAACGGTTTTGCAGCTTTCGCAAACGTCCTCAAAAAAAAAGATCTTTCCTTTTTCACCTGCTTCTCACGATCGGTTCGGCCCAATAAGCTGCCTCCTGCTTCACGAGGCACGATGAAGTGTGCATGCGTAGGGGAGAGACCCTCTGTTGCTTTAATTGCACTGCACGGCAAAAAAGCAAGGCGACTGTTATTGCTGATATCACACATAGGAATTTCGACGGCAGGTTCGAACATGGTAATTAAGTTCCTTTTATTAACAAGTACGAGCGCGTCAAACGAAGGAACGCCTTCAATAGTGCCTCCGTCCAGCCGCTGCAGCTCGCATCTGCTGTATACGCGGTCCTGTGCAAGGTGACATAACAACAGCAAAGAAAGAAGATCAAGAGAAAAGAAAACAGAGCATCGAGGTGGAAGGATGTGAAACTGCGGAACGCCGGAATACAGAGGGAGCATAGGAGGCAGACAAGGAAAGGCAGCAACTGGAGGAGTGGACGGAAGAGCACGGAGAAGGTGAAGAGAACTGGAAAACTGTTTGTAGCATCAGTAACGTAGCAGTGAAGAAGAACGCGGCGAAGGATTATACCACATTTGAAGTGGAGGACGGCAGAGGACAGAAATGCACTGAGGAGAAGAAGAGATGGCGTGACACAGAAATGGCCCAGTTGGTGAGCCAAGAGAGTTGGATGTATATTACAAGCAAGTAATAGTGAAAAGCTCTTGCAGGTACGCCGTGAAAGGAGGAAACGTACGTAAGCCTACTGAGTCAGTACACTGTTACTTGTGTCGACCACTGCCACACAACGGAACGTTGAAACAGTTGAAAGCACCTACGAAGGCGTCACGAACGGAAAATATGTTCAGAAAGACCAAGCACACCTGTCAGGCCTCAACCGTATCTGCAGCCTGGGCGTAGGTTATTTCGCAAGCATGCTTGAACACGAAAGTTCATGGAGTATCGCTGCCGTCAACGCCTAGATGTAGAAGTCGTAGTCGTGTGGCACTGCGTAGGTTCAGAGGATTGATTCACGCGTAAGAATGTGTCAGTTGATGAGTTGCGCGAGATGTCCACGACACGTACAACATATGTGACTTCGCGCTCTCAGTAAATCACCTCACCGAGCTCCCCGTTTGAGACCTGTGATATTAGCGCAGCTTTTTCTATGTTGTGGCGTGTCTACGGAAACTCCGGGTTCCCTCGGAATCCGCAGTAGTATCACTAGTCTAACAGCGCAGATCGACACAAAGTCTGGTTATGGCAGAATGACGCAAGAAGGCGAAAATGAGCTCGTGGTCTTCAAAGTGACACGCGAATGTGAATTACCGCCTTCAATCATCCCTTACAGCTCCGTGAAAGGGCAGGTCCGATGCTGCAGGTGATACAGCAAAGAGGAGCAGAGTAGAACAGGATGGCAGCAGTTTGGCCCAAATCATTTTCGTCGACACAGAGCTCTATGCTTCACCTTCGTCTTCACGCATTCACTTTCTGGTTCCTCCCTCTTCCGCGTTTCCACTTTCATTCCAAGAAGACCTCTGTACATGTATGTCTGGAGTCCATACTCCTCATTTGTTCACCTCCTTCCTTGTTGTCACTGTCTGTGTCTCTTGCTTGTGCACGACAACATTTATGTGTCTTTACGTGTCCTGCCACCTGCTTCCGCACTCGCACGTTTCTCTTCGTCGCCCTACGCTTGGCTCGCGTACACACATGTGTATCTCTGTATCGGTCTGTCTGCACATCTGTGTATATATATGCATGTCGATAATGGTGGACATATAAAGGCACTCTGCATTTATACGTCCTCTTCTTTGGCACCTCTCTCCACATCTGTTCGGCGTCTATTGCCGCACAACTGTGGCTGTTGATTTCCTTGACAAACAGAGGGGGACGCGATATGGTTGATTGCAGAGCATCAGCCGGGCGAACGCTGCTTATGTTCCAACACTCCACATTACACACTTTTGCTTTCACGTACGTTTGGATCTCTAGGCGTGTATGGTTTTGTTCAAGCATCTCATTAGACACGCGCGGCGACACGAGATGGTGGTAGTGGAGTTCGGGTGGCACGTGGTGTGCACCGGCAGTAGATTTTATCGCCGGGCTCACTGCCGCGACCACGTTTGAAAGACACTACATATACATCGTGAACACGTGAGCACATGTACACATAACAGGTCACTAAGAAGGCGCGTGGGTACATGCACATCCGCTTTTGAAGAAGAATTGAAGGGTGCACCTCTTCTGTACGCTGTAGTCAGGCGTTTCACGATACTTACACATGACGCCCGCTTCCCAGCAAAGGCACTCAGAAAAATACGATCGTAAGTAGATGAATGCTGCATGCATGGAACTAGGACGAGGACAAGCGGATCTGTCCCCACGGAGTGCCTTACAGTGTTTGCCACATTTCCCACTGCTGGTGACAGGCAACTATCATCACCCGAAGGTTACGCACGTGGTGGTAGAGCCGCTGCCGGGGCGACGAAGTAAAGAGAGGTGCTTCACTGTAAACACCCGCAGATATTTTCTTGCGCATTACAATACGAAGATGAGGTGACTAAGAGTCGCATCAACCTGACCTTGCATCGTTCACTACGTAGCCACCTTTCACCGTGGACAGATTATACAATTTGCAGACACCATGGTGAACCTCAACGGTAATACAGCTTTGGATCACCGGTTCCCCTGCAAGCGTCGTTCGCGTGAAAAACTGTTGAGGCACATATCGCCGCTTAAATCGGAACTTAATTCGCATGAGAACTTCACAAACTTCTTGTCAGTGGAGGCGACTCTTTTGGACGCGGCCTGCGCAGGTGAAATTGGGACGTACGTTGCATGTGAAATTTGCAGGCTTTGTGCCTCGTGATTTAGAGAAAGAATATGCGCTGGTGCGCATACAGCGTTTCCAAGTCTGAAGTACAGGGACATGAAGTGTGTATACGTCTCCACTGGCAAGTTGTACCTTTCAAATGCAATAACAATAATAACGCAGCACCTATCTACCTGTGGTCTGGACAAGACTGTCTCCGTACTCTCAATCTTTGACGAAACTGGGTACAAAATGTCTAGTGGCGTATCGCCTGCTGAGCGCAGCACACTGTAGTATGCGCTAAGTGGGATGTGCTACACGCGATGCGTTGTAGTGTACTGGAAGTGCCCGCTGAACAGCAGTTCTTTGGGGACGAAAATATGCAAAACAAGTTAATATTGAAAAATAAGATGCGGTTCTTTCGAAGGCATCTCTGTAGCTCTTGACGTTGCCAACGTGTGCGTCTTTCCGCACACGTGGCCACCGCAGATTTCGGTGTTTGTCTTCGCGTGGAGAACCCATCAATATGACAGAGTAAATATACAGGCGTGCAGAGAAATAGCATGGAGAAATATCTTCCACTAATGCACTTCCTTTCCTAATTATTTTCGCAACCCTTGCTGATTAGACAAGTTCGCTGAGGCGGCGCGGACCTCGCGTGTTCATTTCCTGTCTTAAACGCTCTGCGCAAGAAAAATATCGGCAATGTCTTCTAGAAACGTCGAAGGATAGGATCCACATCTACAACAAATTGGTCTCTGTAATAACTTCTCACTAAGGGAAAAGTGCTGGCCACCTGCGAGCTGAACGGAGTTTGCCACATACACTTTTGCCATGACTGCGGATATTGTGTCACCCTGTATACGCGGTATACATAGATCACTAGACTTCGTGAACGTATTTGTGTGTCTGCTGAGGCGTGGACTTTTTCGTTCCTATGATATACCGACACAAGACACTTCAACATCTACACCTGGAAACTCCAACAATGTAGACGATACTCGTGTATATATATATATATTTATATTCTGCGCGTAGACGCGTCTGCACCGGGGACATCTACGTGTTAGAGGTGTATTTGTTAATACATATCATACACGTGGAAGTTCTCTGTACGCGAATGTATCGTTGCGCTGCTGCCTGTCCTCCGGATTTCAAGAAGCATGGTATCTGCGTATGTAGACGCCGGCTCCTTTGCCTTCAGACAGCCTAAATTGTGACTCCGTCGCTGTCTCTGCTTGCATAAACTAGCAGTCCACTATTGTGTACCGCAGATCTCTGTATTCGCTCCACGTACACCAATTCTTTCTTTGTGATATGCCACCGGAGGTATGACAAGCAGTTTTTGCTTAGGTACGTTTACACCTGTGCCTATTTGTCGCGTCACGGCGAAAGCCTGTTTCCACATATATACGTACCGCTGTTTTACTTCCATCGTGAGATAGCCGCACTCCAGAGAAGCGAAGGCGCTATGGGAAAGCGTGACAGAACTTCTCAGACCTTGTCACTGGATAGCCTGAGACGCAAGAAGAGTGACGTTACCAACAGAGTACCTGGTCTGCATGCGCGCAACTGACCTGCCTCTGTTCACTGATCTATAAGGTCACTCGTGATAATTGACAGGTGGACGGCGCGCATGCAGAGATATGCCATCTCCGGTGGTATATCACAAAGGAAGAACTCGTATACATGGAGCGAACACAGAGATCTGCAGTACACAAAAGGGGACTGCTGGTTTATGCAAGCAGAAACAGCGAGAGAGTTGTGATGCAAACTCTCTGAAGGAAGAGGAGCCAGTATCTACATACGCAGGTACCAGGCTTCACGGAATACGGAGGAGAGGCCGCAGCGCAGCGCTACATTCGCGTACAGAGAACTTCCGCGTGTATGATATGTATCAACGTATACACCTCTAACACGCAAGTGTCCCCGCTGTAGACGCGTCTACGCATATATATATATATATGTGTATAAATACGAGTATCGTCTACATTGTTGGGGTTTCCAAATGTAGATGTTGAAGTGTCTTGCGTCGGCATTCTGTAGGAATGAAAAAGTCCACACATCAGCAGACACATAAATACGTCCACGAAGTGGATCTAGACTAGGGCTATGTAATTGTGGGATACTACTCACCTGCGTACCGCCACGTGGCGACGATGCAACTGCATCCCCGTTCAGCAGGCTTGCGAGCGTGAAACGCAGGTGTATACACGTATGAGCACACACCCACGGAGGCACACGTGAAGTGATGCACACAGATAACCGCACCCACCCTCTTCCCCAGGGCGCACTCCTACTCTGTTACGCATCCACGTAGATTTACGGTTCCTCCACACATGTTAGCTTCACATTCGGTGGTCTTCTTCTTCGATAACCTAGGTAGCACGATGCTGCGGGACACGCTTTAATACAGTACCGGCTGCCTGCATCCAGCTTACTGAGGTATGCGCACATCTGCGTATTTTCGTTTGAAGTGCACTCTTATTTTCGTACGTAAATTTCGTCGCAGATACGCGGCTGAATGTCTATGTTTTCGATCTTCTCTTCTTCCAAGCTCTATGCATATTTATGTGGGTACACATCTGTGGGCCGGCGCATACTGATTTTGCAATGCGTCTTCAGATTGTGCGCCTAGTGTAGTTCCTACCTTTTCTTCCCTTCGACTCTCTCACGAGAAATCAGTGACGACGTTCTGTCCAGTTTCTTCGTGGCGTCTTCTCTCCTCGGGTCTGCAACTGCGCACTGCACCCCGGAATGTACAAATTGCCACAAATGTTAGCACTGCTTCAAGCTTGAAGACGGCCACGATGACAAATGATGAAATTCTTGGTAGATCGTGCAACACGTATATGCATACAAGAAGCAGGACGATGTGCGGCTATGTCGTTACCGAAGCGTCTGAATGAGTCCTACAATGCAAGTACAAGAAGACCCATACGTGTCTGCCTACACACGTGTGGATTTGCATGAGATGTGCTTGACAGCGTTTCAAAGATTAGACACGTCTCCACGCCAACTAACTGCAAAAGTCGTCACCCTCTGCGTCAACCTGTGCTGAGGTCTCAGCGGGAGAGACGCTCAAAAAACTGTGCCGCGCGTGTTTAGAAAGAGCTGCTGGCAGTTGTCACTTCCACCTGCACGTGTACGACAGCCACGGGGAAACGTGAAGTCCGGCGCTGGGTATCCAGTCACTGCAATGGTACCTCTTGTCTTTCACTCACGCATTCCAGGCAGTGGTTCGAAGCATGCAGTTGCTGTCGATGTATCCTCTTTTGCGACTGCAACTGTGTGACTGCGCTGCCATCGTTGCGTCGGTATAAGCATTCCCTCCTCCAGGTCCACACGTGCACGCCTCCGCTGACCCGCGTGACCTTTGCACTCGAAGAAGCGTATGAGTAAGGCCTCTTAACGTGCATTTTTAAAGAAAGCAATTTCTTCCGTTTCGCGCACACGTGGGACACGGTGAACGCACCTGCACCACTGCGTGTGTACGGAAAAGCAACTACGCATTCACCTGATTCCTGTCCTCTGGAGCTATCCGATGGGCAACTCAGCAACATCGCTTTACTTGCAGCCCGTAAGAAGTGCACTCTTACGCCTTGGTTAACATGTGTTGGTACTCAAACCTTCGGGCTCATTTTCATGCCCGTATCCATGCTGCATGTGTACATACGTATATTTATATGTGTACAGTGAGATACGCACAGGCAGCACTCGCGGTTTTTACCCGTCTACGTATTCCTTCTTGCTCAGAACGCAGGATCCGAACAGGGGATCACAAAGCAGACGGAATTTGACGCGGCGCATGTAAACAAATAAAGTGCTAACACGTGCCGCAGACGGAGTTTGATACTATGTCTGTACACAGATAAAGTGTTAGTATGTACCGCATACACGTGCGCAAACAGATGTTTCCGTGCACAAATACGCATCCACCTGTGTATGCCTTTGCACAAAGACTACAGCACATTTCTCTCCTTTTCACTTCCGTGATCAGCACTCCAGCCACGACTGTGCTACTGTTCCAACAAGCATAATCTAGAAAACAAATACCCAAGATACCTCGAACACGTCCAGCACCTCTGCGTGTAGGGAGCGCCTCATACACGTACGCAGTCTACGTACGTACAGTACAGTACAGTACCGCACACACACGCATCCACAATCAGGACCGTACGTTCCTGCAGCCCATCAAAGATCAGCGACCACGAAGATATACACGCATATACCACATCTTCTATAGTCGCGGCATCTCACCTAGATCCCTAGTTGTATCGCGGCACTCGGTATCCATTTAGCATTTCTCAGTCTTCTTTACAACGCTGACGTATGTGTACATATACACCGAGAATCTCACACTCGTTGAATTTAATACGTCAAACAGCAGTCTTTCACATACACGTGCCTGTGGAGCATCCTGCACATTTGTTGTACCTCGCGCAAGTTGCACACCTTGCTCTGTGTGTGTGTGTGTGTGGTGGGTGGTATGTGGTGGTGTGTGTGTGTGTGTCGTCTCTCTCTCTATATATATATATACACATATATAT